>OY728125.1:916668301-916990801 GCA_963277665.1 Viscum album
TCACTTCTAAAAGTTTTAGAGGAGATTCTTAAGAGACTAGGAACACCTTGGGAGATATTTATAAAGGTATAGAGAGATAAATTCATAATCAAAGGGTTTCAAGTGAATAAAAGTGGGATGATTTGGGAGTATTCATAGAAAAAGAGAGGGGAATTATTTATTAATTCCTAAACTTTGGTTTTCGACTCTATATGACAAAGTAATAAAAACCAAAAAACTACCCACGGTTTTGTGTATTTTTTCTATCAAATTGGAGTTTACCTAAATATATTATAAGTATGATAAAATAAATTATTAAAATAATACTATTGGTGATGTGAAGGTGAGTCAGGTTCATAAAGAATTGATTTTGAAACATTAAAAATATAATATAATATTTTAAGGATTCATTAAAGTATTCTAAAATTAATCAAATAACTTAAAAAACAGATTATTTTAATGTAAAAATAATTTTTTTTTTCATAATTCATATAGAATTTACTAAATCACTTTTGGGCTATTATGATTCAATAATATAGATCATATATTTATAATATATTTAATTTTTACCCAAAAAATATGTCTGTCTTAGAAAATTATGAAAAAATCACCATTGGATAATTTCAACATTCTGATTTCAAAAATAATATTTATATTTTAAAAATAATTTCATAAATAAGAATTTTTTACTTTTAAATAAAAAACTTTATTTAATAAAAATACTAGTTTTACAATACTAATAACTTTCTGGCCATTATAAAAATTACATTTGACTTAATTAAATTATATTATCATTTATGTTAAATTAATTGAATTTAATAAGAATAATTTTTTTAAATAGTGATTATTTCAATTATATTAGTAATTTTCAAAAGAATATCTAAATTGAGAGTATATATTTTCCAGAAATACAATTTTGAATTCCTAATATAAAAATTCATTTTTATGAAACACATTCTATAATAATTTATAAAGAAATAATAAAAAGGGATAAATATAATCATTATTTTATTAGAAAAGAAAATATAAAAATTCATATTACTAGAGTTAAGATACATAACCCATTATTACACTAGTGTACACCCTAAGGTTAAGGTGTGTTATGGTGGTTCTTTATTGGGGTGGTTCCGAGAAGAATATTTGGGTCATGATATGAATAACCTTGAAATTCTCCCAAAAAGTTGTCTCTCATCATCAAATGTCAAATTGGGATTGGTCAAGGGAAAATATCAATAATAAAATCTCCCTCAAAATATATAATAAATGGGCTTCATACGACACGATCCTAATGGTCAAGGCCATCAATTATTTCGTATTTTTCTATTAGTTTTTATTATAACCCTTAATATATGATAATTAAAACAGTCATTATATAATATTTATATTATCAATAGTTACGATTATTAACAACTGTTGAAATTCAACAGGCTATATTTTATAATGGTCCAAAATAGCCAATGTAGTGCACATGTTTTCTATAACTACATTACTTAATAGTGAATTTAATCATTTTAAATAGAATTTGATTTATAAATGTTCAGGTCATTAAATTATTACACCCTTTAGAAAAATTTCACTTGAAATTTTATTTCATACAATAAAACATATGAGGTTAGTTCTTTTTCATCACCTCTTCCGGTTCCCATTTCACCTCCCTAGACCTATGGTTTGGTTGAAACACTTTTACTAGGTGATTTTTCCTATTACATAGAACTCTGTCTCTAAAATATAAGATATTCCCAAGATACTCATCATGTGAAAGGTCATTCTATTGGGGTACCACCTATGGATTCAATACACATGAGTGGTTCAATATATAATTATTAAAAAGGGATACATGGAACACATCATGTACCTAAGATAGGTTATGTGGGAGTGATATTCGATAATCCACCACTAAGATTCGATAATGGATATCAAAGGGACTGATGTATCTAGGAATAATCTTTCCATTCTTCCTAAACCTCATGATTTTCTTTCACAGTGATATATGAAAGAAACCTTGTTGACCTCAAACTTCAGGTCACATTGATGATTGGATACATATATTTTCTGTCAAATTTGTTCCATTTTCATATGAAATTGAATGGTGTGAACTATCTGTTTCATATCTGGGATAAGATCATACCCCATTATATGTTTCTCTCAAAATTCAGCCCAACATGTTGGGGTCTGGATCCTCTTCCCATACTGTCCCTATAAGGTTCCATTTGAATGATATAATGGAAACTATTGTTATATGAGAACTCTATTAGGGGAATTAATTGATACCAACATCATTATAAATCCATTAAATATGATATCATCATATCCTATCGAGTTTTAATGGTTCATTTAGACTACCAATCAATCTAAGGGTGATAATATGTACTATAACTTTACTCTATATCCAAAAATTACTGAATATTTCTCTAGAACCTTGAGGTACACCTTTGACCTCAATCTGATAAAATGTAGAGTGGCACTCCATATGGTATTTCCACTTCCATGATATATATTTTGGAGTTATTTTCAAGATATTAATATTCCTTCATAGAAATGAAATTCAATAACTTTGTAAAGAAATTGAATACCACCCAGAAGGAATTATTCCCTTTAGATGTCATGAGGATCCCTTTGACAACATATGTGGTTATGTTTTCCCATTTCCATACTAGTATAATAAATGTTTGCATCAAACTCTTTTCCTTCTTTTATTCATCCTTGATTTTTTGGTATACCGAGCATCAGGATAAAAATTATACAATCTCCCTCTTCATTTTGTCCCACTAGAAATTTTTCTTTAGATTTCTATATATCTTAGTGCTTCCTAGATGGTTAGAGAAGGATGATCTATGCACATCATCCAAAAAATCCCTCTTCTATTCTAGTTTTTATGGGATACATATCAAAGTTCGAGACCATATAAATCTATATTTAGTAAAGTTGAAATTTGAATATTATCTACCTTTTTCTATATCACCACATAATATTTTTGGGCCTCCATGATCCTCCCAAGAATTTATGGTTTAATAGTTTTTTGAGTAATGTAAGATAAATATACCTTTTATTATTCCCATGTATATCATTTTCATGTCCAAGAATATGGTATCCCTTTCAATCCTCATCATGGACAAGAATATAGAATCCTTTTTACTTAGAACATCTGCCAAATTTTTCAGCTTCACAATATGGTAATGGATTGAACAATAATAATCCATGATCAAATCCAACCACATTCATTGGTGCATATTGAGATCCTTTTATGTGAATATATACTTGAGGATTTTATGATCTGTATTTATGTTACACTTCTCCTCATAGTGATGATGGCTAAAAATCTATAATGATAAGACCATCACCCAAAATTTCAGATCATGAGTTGGGTTATTTTTCTTAGGGATATTTAATTTGATAGAGGAATATCATATTACTTTGTCAACTTTAATTGGTACAAAACCGAATGATTTTTTTTGATGCATCACTATAGATGAAAAATCATTCCCTGTTAGTGGGTAATGTGAATAAATGTGTAGTGATTAGAATATTATTTAACTCTTTAAATCTATCCTAGAATTCATTAGTCAAGATACACGTAACTCACTTCTATGTAATATTGGTTAGTGATATTGAAAATCATGTAAAGCTTCTAAAAAATCGATGATAATACCTAGATAGTCCAAGGAAACTATGGATTTACTTCAAATATGTTGTTCTGGACCATCCCTAAATTGGATTTGTTTTCAAATGATCCATATATAACCCTTTTCTGGTGATAACAAGCCCCTGTATTTTTAGTTGCTCCATCATAAACTCGTATGATCGATTTATACTGCCATTGTTTTTTTGAGGTAATATTAAAATACTATATTCATTAAGTATATAAAGATATCTAGAAAATTAGAGAGTGTAACAGGAATCCCAATGAACTCATGGTTCCCATACCTTTTATGAATAACAATCTTGTGGATATCCTCCTTCTTTACCATTACATGATAATATCCAGACTGAAGATCATCCTTAGAGAAGTACTGGTATCACAACACTTGTAATTATTACACATTAATTCATGATTTATTACATAAGAACACACATATTAATAACCAGAAGATTGATAAGTATAGTGTATTTGGGTAATTCATTAAATTGAATTATAACATAAAAATACATGGTACATCATCATTATTGTAAACTTCCATAATATGCTAATAATATTTAATCATTATTAAATATTCATGAGATAACATAGGGACATACATAAGAAAATAGTGAGTTATGAAGCCTAGTAAGTGAGTAAACATGACATAAAATGAAGAAAGTATTACATGTTAGAAAATAGTTATTTCAATGGGACATAAATGGGGTGATAATCATAAACATGAACAAAGATGCATGATATAGAATGATAATATAAAGGGAACATGGGAAAGTGGAAAAAACATAAACATGACATCAAAAATAGAGGTTAAGGATAACTTCCAAGATGTCATAATGTAGTATAAAATGTCTCATAATGGATTAGGTTCACTCCCTAATCCCATACATGATGTCTTATGAGATTAAAACATAACCCTATTCATTGTAAAGCTATGTAATTCTAGGTTTACCCATCACTTTCATATCATGTATATTCATAGGTGTTCTACATAGATCATTCAATATAGGATCATATTCACCACATTTAATTCCATGATCAATGAGAGTGGAATACATACATAGAAGTCCCCAATAAAATAAGTATAAGTATTTCTAGTTTAATACCCTTGAGAGGAAATAGTGATGGTATTCAAGATAAAAATCTTGGCATGGAAATTCACATGCGGCCTTGGACGAGTGGTTAAGGAGCCTATGTGGTGCATCCTAGTGGTTGAGTTTTGATTCCTAGAAACATATTATTATGAACTATTCACAGAGGATCTGTTGTTTTGGTGGGTAGAGTCATGTGATTCCAACATTGTTGATGTGTGGCCCATAATTCTCACTGGTGGTGATGGGTCACCCAATCGACAGTGAAGTTTGTACTAGGTGGCATCCATCGATTCACAGGCGGAGAAAGCTGCAGATGTTGGATACTATGGAGTTTTATGGGATGGAATACTCCATTGATGTATATATTTGAAAGATGATATCTTCAGTGGGAGAAGGTTGGAACATTCATACGTGGCCAGTGCATGGTGGTGTGAGATAGAGGAAAAGTGTAATGAGCCTCACTAGATTGTAGGTGTAGGTTCTGCTGTTAGATGATAGTATTGGTGATGTGGTCTAAGTGGACTAGCTTAATGATGGATCCCCACTTGATTATGGGGGGGGGATGGAATTTATGATGGAAGAACGATAGTTTGGTGGTGGAATGCTCTCTGGTAGGTCGATATGATTAAGTGGCCCCATCTGACGACAAGGTAAATTACAGAGGGGAAAGATAATGATCTATATATATTATATAAAAAAATATCAAGGTTTAGTTTGGTATATCCTTAGGGGGGGTGGTATGGACTAGGTTATGGCCTGGGTGTATGGGTGTGTGTTTTCTTAATTGTATTTGTACCTGTAATCACTTATATATATATATATATATATTATGGTTTGTCATGAAAAAATTGCAATGAAATTTTGGGATCATAACAACAGTACTTAAAGCTTCATAATATGGTTAAATGAGAGAAAAAGGTGTCTTTAATAATTTTAAAATAAAATCTATAGTAATATGGATTTAGAAAATCATATCCTGACATTAGGATTTGAAATAAAATTCATTAAATGAAGATGATTCTTGATTAAAGTGGATTTGGAAATGGTCCCTTACCATGAGAGGGTAATTTCAAAATCTTGGGAGGGTATTCTTGAGATTATGGGGGAATAATGGGAGGACTCTAGAGTAGATAGTGAAGATTATGTTTGTGCTCCAAATTCGTTGAGTGAATAGTAAGTGGATCATGAGCAGGTTTATATAGGAAAATAGAGGGGACTCCTTTATTATTTCTAAAACATCGGTTTTAGACTCTATGTAACAAAGTAATAAAAAACACAAATCTTAACATGGTTTTTTCCAAAGATGGGTGGATTAATATATTTTACAAGGCCAAGGGAATAACTCCTTAAATTTACCCTTGATGATGTGTAACTGAGTCACGTTCATAAAGAAATGACTTTAATACGTTATAATATAATATAGGTTTTGGAGGATTTTTAAAAGTTTTATAAAATTAATAAAATAATCTCAAAATAAAATTTATTTAAAGGGGAAACATATCTTTTATCATGGATACCTTTCATGGAGTTTATTACATCACTTCCATGTCATTATTATGTTATAATAAAAACATTATATTTATACCATATTTAATTTTTACCCGAAAGATCAATTGTCTCAAAAAATTATGAAAATATTTCTATTGGATAATTTTTATTTGATTGTACCAAAAATAATATTTATTTTATAATATTTATTTTCTATATATGTGATTGTTTATATTTAAAATAAGACCTTATATCTATTAATAAATGCTGGGTTTTTTAACTATAACAATTTTCGAACCCTTTTAAAAATTATATTTGAATACATAAAAATTATATTATCATTCATATTTAATTAAAATTATTTAATTGGATTATTTTACTAAAATATAATTTATTTTTTTAAATTCATGAATTCTTCAAAAAGGAATATCTAAATTAAAATTCTATATTAAAAAATAATACAATTTTAATTTTATCATTCAAAACAAAATCATTTACAATGTAACGACAATAAGATGTAAATATATTCATTATTATATAAAAAATAAATATTCATATTACTTTTGTATTGATATATATCCCTTTATTACACCATTAAATTCCATATGGGTAAGGTGTATGATGGTGAGATTTTCATGGGGTGGTTTGGCATACATGGTCTGAGACATGATCTCGATGAGCTTAATCTTCACCCATAAATGATTTCAATCGTGATTTAGTTTTTAGATGTTGGAATGGGATTGGTCAAGGTGAATGAGTCATGATGCTCTCTCCCTAAAAGCATTGATAAATTTGATTCATAGGGTATGACCCTACAGGTTGAGGCCATCACTTCCTTTATCTGTGTTAATTGGATATATTAAAACCCTATATTTATAATATTCATAAGATCAATGTTCAATGAATATATTATCATTTATTATAATGGTTAAAAATATTTTAAATTCGATAGGATATAATAAAACCAAAAAGTGAATTAGTTTTCTAAAACTATAATGCATAATAGGGCATTTAATTTAATTATAGAGTGAATTTTATTTAAAAATGATTGGGTTGTTACAATGTTCCCCATTCAGAAACATGTCCCTTGAAATTTTTGTCACACCCCGACTGACGCTTTATTTTAACATGATTATTTTTGGGTTCTTTTGTGGGCACACGACCATGCACGGTGACCATGCGCGCGACCGTGCGTGGTGTCCGACCTCAATAAATAATTTTATTATTTTCATTTTATTATTAATATTAAATTTAGAATTTAATAGAATATTAATTTATTCTGAATTTTAATTTTAATTTTGTTTTTATTTTATTTTATTTTTTTCTATCCTCTTTTTCTTTTCTCTCATTTTCTTTTCTCTCTCTCTTTTATTTCTCTCCCTCTCTTTCTCTCCCCCTCTCTCGCGCGGACCTATCCTCCCCTAACCCTAGCTACTTCTACCTTTCCTCATCGGACCGCTCACCGCCTCCGCTCCCTCTCCCAGACCGGCACCGCCCTTCCCTTCTCCTCCCTCTCTGGCCGGCCGCACTACCCGCCTCACCTTGGGCTCCCCCGCGTCGCACCCACTGTCCCGGTCGACCGGACCCGCACCGCCCTCCCTTCCGGTCGATTTTCAGGTGCGACGTACCTCCGATGTCCCTTAACCTCACCCGATTTTCCATCAGAAACTTCACCGCAAGTGGGTTTTCCCTTTATTGGGTTGTTTTGTCGATTTGGGGATTTTTAGGTTTGGGTTTTAGGTTGAATTTGGTTTTATTTTGATGCAATGGGTTTGATACCTTGTTTTGAGGGTTTCGTTGTATTGCTTGCAGTGCGATTAATGTGCGATGAGAGTTTCGCACCATGTTTGCAAAGTTTTCAACATGCCGGTAGGTGGTTTCATGCCTTAGTTCCCTTTGATAATTTTATTTTGCTTGTTTAAAATTGTTGGTGTGTTCTAAAATTTCTTTTTTTGGTGCAAATAATAATTTCAAGGTGTTTTACATGTTTAAATGTGGGGAATAGAGTTTAAAATGAAAGCGGGTGTGCTTTGTGCATGGAAATTGGTCTGTTGTTTTATAAATTTGTTTTATGCATTGGTTGTTAGGTGAAAAACATGTTTTAGTGTGGTAATGTTGGGCGTTAGTTCTAAAGTGACATTCGTTTTATGTGAAATTGGGAAAATTTGATGTAAACCTTGATTGCACCACTTGTTGATGTTTTAAAAATTATTCAAATGGTTTATTACCTAAATTATGTGGTGCGTATAATGTTTTCAAAATGGTTTGAGTTTTTAAAGGCTGGGAGTGGATTTTAATATAGGGATTTGGTTGTGTTTTAATGTGTGTTTTGATGTAATGTCCCTAGAAAATGTTCTAAGAGTTTTTTGAATGGTGCGAAGTGCATTTCCAAGCTCTTGATGTGTGTGTAGATTTAAATGGAGATTTTAAAAAAGAAAATGAGTCACTTTGGGTGTGTTTTCCTTTTTGTGCACTTTTGAAATTGAACATCAAATTTTTGAACAATGGAAAACATATTTTATTATGGTTACCTTGGGTATTTGGTTTTAAAGTAGAACCACTAAATCGAATCAAGTTATTTTTGATGTAAATAATCATTGGTCTTTATAAAAATGTTTTAATAAATAGTTTAAAAAATGTATTGATTTATTTGGATGGTGTGAAAGCAGTGTTTTTGAAAAGGGGTGGAGGTGTGCACGTGTTGGAAAATGTTTTTTTTGAGATAGGTTGGATTTTATATTTAAATATTTTGTTATGCCCCTTGAATGTATTTTATAAATTGTTTATGTGGTTTTATAAAATGTGTGAGTAGTGCGAAAAATGTGGAAAATTGGTTTTGGGTGTGTAAAACCGTGAGTCTCTTCAGATTTGTTTTATAAATTTTAAAGTGACTAATTAAATAGTACGAATGGTGCGAGTCCAGCATTGAAAGTAGGTAGAGGTGGTTCTGTTGTGCTGTTTGTTCGTATGGATTTTTTTAAGACCGTGTTCATGTATTTTGTTTATCTTTTCTGTTGCAACGTGTTGGCGGGGTAACCCCGCATTACCGCTATCATCGGTTTGTGCGTGCTTATGCGCCTGTGTGAGGCGTGTCGCGTGGTCCCATTGTCACGTTCGAGCTGCGAGTTGAGGTAGGTTCCCGTTGCTTTAAGTTACAGTATTTACTGCTGTTTGTGCACACTATTTGTTCAGATTAAATATTTTATTAATTTTAATAAATGTAAGATAATATAAGACAATTAATTTTTAAATGATTATTTGGTGTAAAAAGAGCCGTTTATTTTATACAGGTCACTTGAAATATTTTCATGATGAACGGACACCCAGTAGTGAAAGAATTACAGTTTTTCTTTTAAACATAATTCACAGAATTTCAATTATATTTCTGGTTTTAATGATAAATGATTTCTTCTGAAGATTGAACAAGCATTTTGGTTCTTTTTAAGGTGGTGATTGTGAAATGTATTTAATGCCCGTTTGGAAATTTATAGAAAATGATGAAAATGTTTTGATAAAAACCCTCCTAGGATAACACTCCTACCTTGGTTGCAATTGATTGTTTGGGAGGCCGTGCTTAAATGCTCTTGGGTACTTGAGTAGTTTAAAGGCAAGAGGTTGTCCCATAGAGTGGCTCTGGGTGATGCCTGTTGTTCTTTATATATATATATATATGATTGGATGCTCAGTTGGAATCCGTTGTCTCACCCCTTTCCAAACACTTGAGACATGTGAATCTGACATATTGAGAGAATATTCTAAGAATGATTGTGGCACTGGTAGGTTATGGTACTGAACAGTGGCCCATAGTTGGTGGATATATTGGGTTTATTACTATAGGATTTTCCCTCATCCTACCTAATGATGGTCGAACATATTGGGCATTTTGATTTCATCATGTGTGACTTGTCAATGAGGATGATTTCTCATGTATTGGTGTCTTTTGGTTTATTCTTGATCTCCTAGGTTCACCCATGTCTATTGGTTTTGAGTTACTTGCTGTGATGAATATGGTACTTTTATATATTTTCTTTTCATTGCCCTTACTGTGTAAACACTGTAGCATTTTCATGTGTAGTGTTTTTACTGGAAAGTGATGTGTGGTTTTAAAGTGGTTTAGGAATACTTTTTTCAAAGAAAAGTGTTTTATACTTTTTGTGCAAATTGAAAATGTAAACATCACTTTCCCTTTGAAAAAATGCTAATGTCTCATTAAAAGAATGACATGGGTTTTTGAGAAATGAATAGGGGAAATGAATTGTACTTTGTTTTTGAGTAATATATAGAAAACCTTACTTTCATAAATTGTAGTTCAAAGTTGAAATAGTGTTTCTTTTATTTAAAAGGTAGTGCATTGGGAATAGATATCGGGCTAGCCTACTGAGTTTTAATACTCATGCCCATAGTGTTTTCTTGTTTTAGTTTTTGCTGTAGGTTTGACACGAGCTTGTTCGCCATTTGGGAGACTTGGTTGTGGTTTAGAGAGTGACTCTCGAGGTCACGAGGAGTTTTTGGTTGTGGTCAGATTGGTACGTTGTTCTACTTTTTTTTCAGCTGATTTATTTATTTTCATTGAGAGAAATCGTTCCCACTTTCCATGTTGATGCCCTGGTGCTTGTCACCAGACCATGAGGATTGAGAATGCCTCTCAAGCCTTTCCGCGGACCGGGTCGGGCACCGGGTCGGATGGCGACCCGGCCTGGTTTGTGAAAAAATGGTATCAGAGGCATTTTGTTCTTGTTATTTGGAGTGTCTGGTAGATCAGAGATAGGACTGTCGGTACTCGAGTGGTAGGTGCTGGGAGAGCGTCGCGAACTCTTACTCATCCTGACCCTCGAGTAACCATGGGTAGTTCAGGATTTAGGTTTTGTCCTTGGTATTTTTGGATGGGAGATGAAAATGGGAGTAAACTGGCACTAAGAACGGTCTCACATGGAGTATCGACCCATGTGATGACCGAGAGTACGATTCAACACTCCTAGTGGTTGGTGCTTGCCTAGGTCATGGTCTGCTAAACCATGTAGCCAGGTTAGACACGACCACTAGTCCTCCACCCAGGTGATTTAATGTTTTTGATATCTTGCTTCAATTTTGGGATTGGCGTGAGATTGTTTTCCTTTATAAAGGGAAGTGGACTTTGGTGCTGCTCTTATTTTATTTTGGTGGGCCGTTGACATGATATTTTGGGTGTGTTTCTCTTGGACCTTGTTTTTGGAATTTGATGTTGATTTGTCAAAGTTGAATTTTTAAAAGGTTGTCTTGGGTTGTTTGATATTGGAGTGAGTTTTTTTATAAATGGATATAATTTTGTAAAATTGTCTTGAGTTTTTGAAATAGTTGGAAAAATGTATTTTGGAAAATTGGGAATGTATTATTTTGAAAGCGAAAGATCCTTGTTTCTTTTCCAGTGGTATTGCTATGGGTGCTCACATGTGCATGTGGAAGTGATTAATGGATTGTTGGAGGATTGTGTGGATGGATTCCGGGGAGGCACGGAAATTAAAATCTATAAGGCATCCAAGAATATCAGTGGTGAGTGATTGATTTTGAAAGCTGCATCTTGTTTCCTGAAAAGTTGGGTTTTCTCTAAAATGAGTTTTTGTGCTTAAATGGTTTTGGAAAATAGAAAATGGTATTGAGTCTTGAGTGAAAGTGATGAATTCAAAAGTGTTGTTTGGTTTTGTTGTACTATGTTTGGTTTCCAAAGTGGGTGTTTTTCTTTAAGAATGAATTGATTTTTTAGATTGGAATTATTAGACTTGTGTTTTGAATATGGATGTTTGATTTGTGATGTGTTTAGATTTGGGGAAGGCTGTTTTCTGTTCCTTGTTTGGGATATTCCCCCTAGAAATGTTCCATGGGTTTATAGCAGGTCTCTCGGTTCTTGGCTCAACCCAGACTTCTAGTGGAGTGGAAGAGTTGGGTTCTGCTCGATTGTGTCGACTGTTTGTAGATGTTGAGGTCAATTGGATATCGTTGAATGCTTTGGGAAAGTCAAGAGTGTATCCGGTTTTGGAAGAACTCCAAAAGTTGTGTGGGTGTAAGATGTCTCGAGTATGCCTGGTGGAGTGACACTAAACCAGTGAACGACGATCACTTTGTTTTTTATGCGGATAAGGATGTCTTGAGTGATCCTTAAGACTAACCTCGTCCCACGGTTTTACCTAAGTGAAGGTTCCTCATCTGATGAGAAGTGTGAACCGAAGGGGCCTGTTCCGGGAGTGCTCCTTCCATCAGTTCGTGTTACATGTCAGATAGACTGGTCAACTTCCTACCTCTAGTGTGGTCAGTCAGACACTCTAAGTCATTCGTTGCAATTCTCAGTTGGTATGTTGATAGAATGGCCACACGGGACTCTAGGAGAAGTATGCAGGCTGATTTTCCAGTGGAGGAAGTTCCAGTCATAGGTGGTCAACTTATGACTGCGAGGCGGTAGATGATTCAGACATCAGGGCCCCAACCATAGGTCTTGGGGCGAAGCTTGCATGCAGTCAAAACTCATCAGACACGGGATGACCATGGTCCGACTTAAGTCTGCAGTGGTGGGATGAGGACGACTTAAATTTACCCTATTGCAGTGTCTTCTCAGAAAGGCTGGTATCTTTATTGTGGTTTTAATTTATGGGATTTCCTCTTGGGTCTTAAAGAGGTCTGAAGAATTAGTATTCTTGTAAAGCTGATGGGTGTGCTCTGTGAACCTTCTCATTGTTAGTTATGGATCAAAATTGTACTTGTTTCAGAGATGCTTGTCTTGTGGAATTGACGCACGTATGTCTTGTTTGCCGCTAGTTTATGGGTTTCTGCTATCGAAACCATCTCATGAAGGGAAGTTTTTTCCACTGTAGGAATAATCAGTGCAGGTTGACCTGCGTTGGTGGGTTTGTGATGAGGAGTTCAGTCCGTATCACTCAAAGTAAACTGGAAATACCCGTGCAGGTGTTGTGGTGTTGGGAAAATTCTAAAATGGTGGGGAGACCCACTACAGGTCTTTCCAGCATCTCCTCTTACATCGGTTTGGTTCAAATTAGATAGCTTAGAGGGTCAAGACAGTGTTAGATGTTTTGTCTAGGTTTGTGAATTGTTTTGGTTCGGAGAACCAATATTTGACAAGGATCCTAATATGGTGGGGAGACCACCATTATATGAACTTATGAAAAACTCTATCTTCAAAGTGCACATGGAAAGACAATCCCTTGCTTCTGCCCCGCCCGACCCTGACCATTGTAATTGGTTCGATCGGGTAGTGGGTCACCTTGCGAGTGTTATTGGAGGTCTCGAGTGAGCCCTAATGTTTTCTAAGTTAGGGGTCAGAGTATTCCATGTTGAATTTGTGTTTGGAGGTGAACTTCTTGATTTTGGTCTTTTCACTGGGTGATTATAGTTTTTAGATCTATGGAATTTCATGTTATGGGTTTCTTAAATGCTCGGTCTTTGAGAGATGAAGGTTTTGTTTTAAATACCTTCTAGTCTTCGTAGTCTTTCTTGGAACCTTTGGCTAACCAAGTATTTTTCAGACTTTTTAGGGACAGAAAGTTTCATGGTGGGGAGAATTTTCACACCCCGACCGACACTTTATTTTAAATTGATTATTTTTGGGTTCTTCTCCAGGTACACAACCATGCATGGCGACCGTGCACGCGACCGTGCGCGGTGTCCGTCCTCAATAAATAATTTTATTATATTGGTTGATTTTATTATTTTCGTTTTATTATTAATATTAAATTTAGAATTAAATAGAATATTAATTTATTCTTTATTTTATTTTTATTTTTGTTATTTTTTTTCTTTCCTCTTTTTTCCCTCTTTTTATTTTCTCTCTCTCTCTTTTTTCTCTCCCTCTCATTCTCTCCCCCTCTCCCACACAGGCCTCTCCTCCCCTAACCGTAGCCGCTGCTACCTTTCCTCACCATACCACTCACTGCCTCCGCTCCCTATCCCGGACCGGCACAACACTTCCATTCTCCTCCCTCTCTGGCCGGCCGCACCACCCTCCTCTCCTCAGGCTTCCCCGCATCGCCCCCACTGCCTCACACGACCGAACCCATGCCTCCCCTCCCTTCCGGCTAATTTTCCAGCACGACGCACCTCCGACCTCCCTTCGCCTCACCCGGTTTTCCATCCGAACCTTCCGAATAGGTGTGTTTGCCCTTCGTTGGGTTGTTTTGTGATTTGGGGATTTTCGGGTTTCCGTTTTAGGTTGAATTTGGTTTGATTTTGATGCAATGGGTTTGATACTTTTTTTAGGGTTTCGTTGTATTTCTTGCGGTGCGATTAATGTGCGACGGGAGTTTCACGCCATGTTTGAGAAGTTTTCTACGTGCCGGTAGGTGGTTTCATGCCTTAACACCCTTAGATAATTTTATTATGCTTGTTTAAAATTGTGGGTGTGTTCTAAAATTTCTTTGTTTAGTGAGAATAACAATTTCAAGGTGTTTTACATGTTTAAATGATGGGAATAGAATTTAAAATGAAAGTGGGTGTGATTTGTGCATGCAAATTGGTGTGTTGTTTTATAAATATGTTTTATGCATTGGTTGTTATGTGCGAAACATGTTTTAGTGTGAGAATGTTGGGCATTAGTTCTAAAGTGACATTCTTTTTATGTAAAATTGGGTAAAATTGATGTAAAACTTGATTTCACCACTTGTTGATGTTTTAAAAATTATTCAAATGGTTTATTACCTAAATTATGTGGTACGTATAATGTTTTGAAAATGGTTTGATTTTTTAAAGGCTAGGAGTGGATTTCAATATAGGTATTTTGTTGTTTTTTAATGTGTGTTTTGATATAATGTCCCTAGAAAATGTTCTAAGTATTGTTTGAATAGTGCGAAGTGCGTTTCCAAGGTCTTGATATGTGTGTATATTTAAATGGATATTTTAAAATGGAAAATCAGTCACTTTGGGTGTGTTTTCCTTGTTGTACACTTTTGAAATTTTACTTCAAATTGTTAAACAATGGAAAACATATTTTGATATGGTTACCTTGGATATTTGGTTTTAAAGTAGCATCACTAAATCAAATCACGTGATTTTTGGTGTAAAGTATTATTGGTTTTTCTAAAAATTATTTAATAAATAGTAAAAAAATGTACTGATTTATTTGGATGGTGCGAAAGTAGTGTTTTTAAAAAGGGAAAGAGGTGTGCGCGTGTTTGAAAATGTTTTTTTGGTGATGGGTTGGATTTTATATTTACATCTTTTATTATGCCCCATGAATGTATTTTATAAATTTTTTATGTGGTTTTATAAAATGTGTGAGTAGTGCGAACAATGTGGAAAATTGTTTTTGGGTGTGTAAAACTGTGAGTCTCTTCAGATTTGTTTTATAAATTTTAAAGTGACAAATTAAATAGTACGAATGGTGCGAGTCATGCATTGAAAGTAGGTCTAGGTGGTTCTTTTGTTCTATTTGTTTGTATGTATTGTTTTATGTTCGTGTTCATGTATTTTATTTATCTTTGCAGTTGCAGCGTGTTGGCGGGGTAACCCTGTGTTATTGTGATCATCGGGTTGTGTGTGCTTGTGCACCTGTGCGAGGCGTGTCACGTGGTCGCGTTGTGGCGTTTGAGCTATGAGTCGAGGTAGGTTCCCATTGCACTGCTTTTAAAAATTTAAGTTACATTATTTCCTGCTATTTTCACACACTATTTGTTCAGATTAAATATTTTATTAATTTTAATAAATGTGAGATAATATAAGACAATTAATTTTTAAATGATTATTTAGTGTAAAAAGTGGTGTTTATTTTATACAGGACACTTGAAATATTTTATTGATGAACGGACATCTAGTAGTGAAAGAATGCCAGTTTGGCTTTTAAACATAATTCATTGAATTTCAATTATAGTTATGGTTTTAACGATAAATGATTTCTTCTGAAGCTTGAACAAGCGTTGTGGTTCTTTTTAAAGTGGTGATTGTGAAATGTTTTTAATTCCCGTTTGAAACTTTATAAAAACGATGAAAATGTTTTGATAAAAACTCTCCAAGGATAACTCTCCTACCTTGGTTTCAATTGATTTTTTGGGACGCCTCACTTAGAGGCTCTAGGGTACTTGAGTAGTTTAAAGGCAAGAGGTTGTACCATGGAGTGGCTCGGGGTGATTCTTGTTGTTCATTATATATATATTTATGATTGGATGCTCGGTTGGCATCAGTTGGCTCACCCCCTTTCCAAACACTTGAGACATGGGAATCTGGAATATTGAGAGAATATTCAAAGAATGATTTCTAGACAGGTAGGTTATGGTACTGACCAGTGGCCTATAGTGGGTGGATATATTGGGTTTATTTCTATGAGATTTTCCCTCGGCCTGCATGAGAAAGGATGGTCGAGAATATTGGGCGTTCTGGTTTCATCGTGTGTGACATGTCAACGAGGATGATTTCTCATGTATTGGTGTCTTTTGGTTTATTCTTGATCTCCTAGGTTCACCCATGTCTGTTGGTTTTCAGTTACTTGTTATGATGAATATGGTACTTGTATATATTTTCTTTTCATTTCCCTTACTGTGTAACTACTATAGCATTTTCATGTGTAGTGTTTTTACTAGAAAGTTATGTGTGGTTTTAAAGTTGTTTATGAAAACTATTTTTAATGAAAGGTGTTTGATACTTTTTGTGAAAATTGAAAATGTAAACATCACTTTCCCTTTGAAAAATGATAATGTCTCACTAAAAGAATGACTTGGTTTTTTGATAAATGAATAGGGGAAATGACTCGTACTTTGTTTTTCAGTAACATGTAGAAAACCTTACTTTTATAAATTTTAGTTGAAACTTGAAATGGTGTTTCTTTTATTTTAAAGGTAGTGTATTAGGAATAGATATCAGTCTAGACTATTGAGTTTTAATACTCATGCCTATAGTGTTTTCTAGTTTTAGTTTCTGATGAAGGTTTGACACGAGATTGTTCGCTGTGGCCGAGACTTGGTTTTGGTTTGGAGAGTGACTCTCGAGGTCACGAGGAGTTTTTGGTTATGGTCAGGGTAGTAAGTTGTTTTACTTTTTTCCCACTTCTTTATTTATTTTCATTGGGAAAAATCATTCCCACTTTCCCTGTTGATACCCTGGTACTTGTCGCCAGCCCGGGAGGATCGAGAATGCCTCTCGGGCCTTGCTACGGACCGGATCTGGCATCAGGTCGAATGGCGACCCAGCCTAGTTCATGAAAATTTTCATTTCACATGCTAAAAAGATGAAGGAAATTTTGTTTCATCACCTCCATGGGTTCCCACATCGATTTTTAAAACTTTCGATTTCCCTATTGTGCTTTGACCATGTGAATTGTCTTATTTCATATAACATTATCTCTACGATCTAATCTCTTTACCAAGTTCTCCTCATATGAAAGTTCATTCTCTAATGACACCCCCTCTATATTTAGAAATTGTAGTGGGTCTGGTTTGTAATTCCCCAATAGAGATAAATGGAGAACATCATGTACTTGATATAGATTAGGTGGAATTGATAGTCGATAGGAGACAACTTTTATGTGATAAAGGATCTAAAATGGACTAATGTATTTTGACTAAGATTTCCATTCTCCCTAAATCTTGTGACTTTCTTGCATGTATAAATTTAGAGGAAAACCTTTTCTTCAACCCCAAACTATAGGTATCATTGATTATTTTCAACATATTCCTTCTATTGACTCCAAGAATCCATGATTTGCTGCATAATGGTCTTGACCTTTTCCACAATTCCCAAAACCATTTCAGGACCCAGAAGCTTGTACTCACCAACTTCATCCCAACATACATGTGTTCTGAACCTCTTTCCATAATTGGATTTATAGGGACCCATTTATATTCTTGAGGGGAAATTATTATTGTATGTGGACTCAACCAGAAGAAGTTGTTTATTCTATCCTCCTATGAAGTCCATTGATCATTCTCTTAAAATGTACTTGAGTGTCTGGATAGACTTACCAGATTATCCACTAGTTTGAGGGTGACAAAATGTGTCGAAGTTTAACTTAGTATTTATAGAATGTTGGAGAATCTTCCAAAACATGGAGGTAAATCATGGATCTCAATAAAATATAATCAATAATGGCGTTTTATATTGCCTCTCCACTTCTCTAATGTATATCCTTGAAATTTGTTCATGTGAGAAGTCATCTTAGACTAAAATGAAGTGAGTTGTTTTTGAAATATTATCCACCATAACCCATATTTGATTATTTCCTCTTGACATTTTCACAATACCAGTAACAAAGTCCATTGTTATGTTTTTCCATTTTCACGTATATATTAGTAATGTTTTCATCATTCCCTTGTATTTTTTCATTTTAGCAATCACATGATGAAATAAAAGAAACCTTGATGTATATTTTGTGATCACCTTATTATATTGACCCCTAAATAGTGCTCTTGGAGATATATATATACATCATTAGTCTCCCTATATGGATAGAGACGGTTAATCTATGTGCATCATTTAACAAATATTTCTTTAACTCAGGACTTTATTATACACATAGTCCTAACCAAAATCTTACAACTCCTTATTCATTAATTTTAAACTCATAGGATTTACATTTTCTAATAGCTTCCACCTTCTTCTAAATCTCAACATAATATCTTTGAGAATCATTTATCTTTTCTAGAACTGATGGTTGAGTAATATTTTCTGAATGTACTAACGATGTTACTTATTTATGACTCCCATGTCTGTCCTTTTCAAGTTTAAATAGATTAGATCCTTCTAAATTGTCATCAATGATAAAATTGTCGAATCTTTTCTACTTCAATTTTTTTCACTTTATTTGTTTTCCTATGATGTTAGTGGATTGAGAAGTTATAATCCTTAATCACCTCTAACTGTCTTCACTAGCACTTATTCAACACATTATGTGTGAATATATAATTGAGGATCTTATGATCAGTATATATTTCACACTTCTCTCCAAAGAGCTAATGACTCTATATTTTCAATTATAAGATTAATTCAGCCAACTACAGACCATGTGTTGGGAAGTTTTTTAATTAAATTTTAATTTCCTTTAGGCACATGCTATCACAATTTCTGTATTCCTTAGTTCAAATCCCTATCCATTATTTGAAGAATCATTGTATACCATGAAAAGTTCCACACTTGTGGGTATCATATGTACAAATGTAGTGATAAGCCTATTTTTTGACTCCTTGAATCACTATTTACATTTATTATTCCAAATAATCTTGACTCCATTCTAAGTTGGTTAGGTTAAAGGGTTTTAAAATCATGATAAGTTTCTCGCAAATCGATGACAATACCCATCCAATCCAAGGGAAATATGGATATTTTTCATATTTGTTTACCTATCCCATCCTTCAAAATCATATGTGTTTGAACGGTCCAAATATATCCCATTGATTTTGATAGTGTGGCCTTATAATAATACTTTTTTTAACCAGAACATACATTTTAAATAATTTTCATAAACATTCTCCATTTATAAGGTTTTTATAATAGTGATCAGATTATCCTCATGCACCTCCTTTATTTTGGAGTATATTAGAATTTTTTCTATAATGGCAACCAATTTTTTTTTGAGGTTATCTCTAAATACTCTAATTGTTACGTACATGAATATTTTTGGAGCACTAGTGAGTTTGAATGGAATTACTATGAACTCATAGTGCCCGTACGTTTTATGGAAATTAGTATTGAGGATATCCTTTTCTTTACCCTTACTTGATAATAGTCCAACCAAAGATCCACCTTTGAGAAGTACTAGGCTCCACATATCTAATCAAACCATTCATAAATCTATGGAAGAGGATAGTTTTTATTATCATGATCTTGTTGAGATCAAAATAATCAATGTAAAGGTGCATTGACCCATCCTTCTACCTGACGACGAGGACTGGTGCACCCTACGATAAAACACTTGGGTGTAAGAACCCTTTATTTAGATTTTCCTGTAGTTTTTCCATCCACACCATAGGGTTCCACAATAGAAATTCTATATGGATTATTGGATTTTGGAAAGTACCCATGTATAATCTCGATTGAAAATTCTACTACTCGACTAAGAGGAATATCGAGAAATTCTTTAGGAAACACTTCAAAATATCCCCTCACAATAGACATGTCTTCAAGAATGATATTTTCCTTAGACTCAATAATTTGAGTAAGACACTATTACTTGTTGGGAAATAATATCCATTTTGAGATGTTTTTTCTAAATAAGATTCATACTCATCCTTGAACTAGTACAGAAGTAGAGGAATATTAGTGATACAGAGAGAGTTTTCCTTCTCATGGAAATGTATATTGGATTTATGTAAGGAAATTCAATCCATACACAAAATTTAATCAAATTACACTAAAACGATTATCAAAATGATTAATGGGAAGTTTATACCAAAAATATTTATTGGGGTAGGAGTTATATACTTGGAATGTAGTAATTTCTCCATTTTCTATTTTCATCGATATCTTTACTTCCATGCTTTGTAGCAGTGTTTGAATAGTTTTAGTAAACATGTATGATATCAAGTAGTGAATAGAAATACAATAAGAAGGTATGTTTTATATTCTTGAATGAATAAATAGTATAAATATGACCTCATATTTTTTTGGGATATACCTCTATGATTGTGATATAAAAAGTTCATCCTTACAACCGTGGGGGTTGTTAGTGCTGATTGTCTCTGAACTCACTTGGCTTAGTGAAATGGTTTACAAAGTTCCCATGTTCCTTGTAGTTGAAACATTATAAATATAGTGAGGGTTTTCTATAAAATTACACTCTTCAATTACACTGGTGGGTATCTCCCATAGGCAATATCTAGCTAGGTTCCCTTCCTTCCTAAACCTAAATAATTTACTTATCCCCTTTATGAAATTTTCTGGGTCCTTTTTTCCACACTTTTGAAAAGTGGGATGGTGAAATTTCATACCACTATTATATTGATCCATCACACCACCATAATTAAATAGTACTTTCTGATCATTATCCATGTGAGACCATTTAGATTCACTAATATCCATTTCAACTTTGGGGGAACATTAGATAATTTTTTCATAGCTATCAAAGTCACAGATCAGCAGTGATTTGCATAGGCTCAGTTTTAACCCACCAAAGAAGTGGTCAAATTTTCATTCAAGGGTAATGAAAATTCCGTAGGCATATCATGCAAGTGTTTTAATATTTTCCTCATACAACCTAATGGATTTATCATCTTTTTTCATGAGGGAATGTAAATCCTATACCATTTTAAGTCATAGGGTGAAAGGAAAATATTTTTCAATTTTTTCCCAAATTTCTTCCACCCTGTTTATTCAATCTCCTCCTAAGGTTTCATATTCTTGATCAATGTCCACCACTAATTAGATTCTTCCTCCACACGATAAACAAAAAGTATGACCTTATCCAACTTGGAACAATAAAATATATAGAATAACTTCTCAATTGAGTTTATCTATTTCTCAGTGATTAAGCGATCAGATTATCAATTGAAAGTCAAAGGCCTTTGTCACACAAATGTCTCAGTTGTACATTATTCTTTCTTAGTCAGATTTGGGGGTTCTTCCAGATTCAAGTTTCAACTCATAACCTAAGTCAACTAAGAGATTATCACCACAAAGTTCACAATTACTTCTCCCTTCGGGTTGGGAATCTCATTTGGACATTCATAACATTACCCCTAATATTGGTTCTGTAACACCCCAGGTAAATCAAGAATATGAAATTTTCATATTTATCCATATTTGTGAATAAAATTTTAATATTAATTTAAAGGGAACACTATGCTCGATGGCGTACCCAATACGCAACAACGAGTTTCTTGGAAATCTTACGTTGCACTCTAATAATAAAATAATATTATTTTAAATGGTAGTTAGCGCCTAACCATTGTATTGGTGGGAATGAATATAAATAACTAAAATATGATTATATATGTTTTCTAAATTTTTTTACATTTATCCAATAAAAGATAAAGTCTTAAAATAAGAAAAGAATTCAATTTTAAGCATAAATACTCTAATATTCACTAAAAGGTTGATTTATCGCCATTTGATGGTGAACCCTATTTAAATTAGTTTTGGTAACTATAATAAATTATATTGGACCAAATAAAATTATTTTTTAGAACCGGGACATCAAAATTTACTTTGTGTAAATTTTTGGTATTTTTCCGATAAAGTTCATTTTTTAATGAACAGTGAAAAATGTTGTATTTTAATTCAAAACCTATTTTTAATCTAATTTATGTATATGATTAGATTATCTTTTGAATTATTTTTAAAGTGAAATTAGAATATATTTTTACCATTTAATCCAATGGTGGTCATTGGAATTAATTTCACTTTGAAATTAGACTTAAACTAGTGTCAATCTTTTAATATATATTGTTTCATAAAAACACGCTATTTGTTTTGACAACAGGAATTAATTATTAAATTAATTAATTCAACTTATATGTTTTTAATTTTGTAAAATAGACATCATTTTTGAATCCAAAATATCAAATATAGCTTTGGGTGGATTTTTGGTATTTTTCTGAAAAACATCAATTTTTGATGAATAGTGAAACCACTAAGTGGTAGTTAAAAACCGATTTTTCGTTTAAATTAAACTTTACCACTTTTGTGAATTGAATTTCAAAAATCTGAGATACATGGTTGTCATTAAGATATAAAATGTGGTTCAATGGGATTAAAATAATTTTTTGGTGAATAGTAACTTTTAAGTTTTATTAATCGCTATTAGAGGTAATTAGTGTAATTTAAGGTAAAAATAATGTTTTAATAATATGAAATGACCTTGAAACATGTCCTAACCTTATTGTATGTGTCATAGAGGACCAAGAAAATCCACGGGTCAACTTGGGGACCCCATGGATCCACTTGGGTAAGAAAATGACATTAATAACTTTTTATTTAAAGTTAAAATAAAAGTGTCACAAACATGTATTGTTTTACTAAAACAATTTTTAAATGGGTTTATACAAGTCATATTTTTGACTATAAATATGAATTATAAATATGAAATTATTTAATACATCATGATATTTTTTTTTATAATTTTTATACATTAAATAAATTAAATTATTTATGGCACCATGATGATGCAGCGATTACCTCATTATTTAACGATTTAAATAAAATGAAAAGATAATGTAAAATATAAGACCTATAGTTGTAAAAAACCTATTGGATGGGTGGAGTTTGAACCCTTAACACTTTATCCTAGAAATATAGAATTGTGGGACCTTTGATATCCGAAAATAATTTTATAATAAAGTAACTTTTCAAGTCTTTCCAAGAGTGCCCCTCCCTCTTATAAAAGGCCCGCACCTCTACCACCATAACCACACCTCTCAAGCCTTTGGCTTGACCGAACGCTGAACATTTTATCTCTCCACATCCCTCTACTCATCCTAGAAGCCTTTCCATTAGCAGAAATCTCTTCAAGAAACCCTTTTGGTTCAAACCAAGAGGAGTTACCCGATTTAAAGGTAATGTCTTCACTTGTGTTCTTTTGTTTTATTTTTCTTCTCCAACCCCATAAACTATTTTTATTCATTTATTTAAAAAAATAGTATCTTCAATATAATATGATTTTGTTATGAGAAATATTCGAGCTACACTTACACACACCTTCGTCTAATGGTTAAAGAACATACTGTTTCTGTGGATTACGAATTACTGCCTCACGAAATGATGATTGTTCAATATTCTCTTAACACCTTTCATGGTGGCCATTATGATGTCACTGTATTATATATATGATATATATGGTATTTATGTTTTCTATATGCTTCTATATTTTAAATTTAAAACATACCTTTAGGCTTTCCATGTTGTGCAAATGCGATAATTTCATACGAGGAAGTGTGGACTACCGCCCCCTCAAGTGATGTGACTCGTTCATGAAAAACATGGAATGTATAAAGAATGAAATTAATGAACATATGTGACCTATATAACATATATATTATACTTTAATTATAATATATATCTCTCATTTATTTTTAATTCCATTAATATGACAAAGAAATGAAAGTAGCGTTCCTGCGTACATACGTCCTACCGTCTCCATGAACGGTGCATTTCATTTATCTTTATCTCCAAATGTTATGGAATAGTATAAAATTAACATGTAGAGGATATATATGATATATAAATCATTAATACTATTCTGGAGATGATTTAATTATAACTACATGGACAATCATTTTCAAACAAGTTCATTTTTGACTCATGTACCGAACATCGAAAAAAACGTCTGATATGAACTCACATTATTAACCAATTATTATAAAATTATAATATGTGACATGAACTGAATAATAATATTTAAAGTAGGAACTTAAGAAATTATAAATTTACCAATGTTTATTATTAAGGAATATAAAGAAATGAACAAGACAATTCAGAGTTGAGGTAAGGGATCCGACCTCTCTCTTTCTTTTCAAGTACCCTCTTTTATGTCATTTAATTTATGCTCCATGTTCTTATGTTAGAGGATGTTATTTTATATTCACCATACTGTAATTTTTATTTTCATATGATGAGATACCCCCTCTTACTCTCATCAATTCATTTTTTATAATTTTTAAGTGGCGCCATTAGGCTACCGAATTTTCGTAAGGGATCCTACCTCTCTCTTCTTTTTAAGTACTCTATTTTATGTAATTTATTTTAAACTTATCTTTATTATGTTTGGGGATGTTATTTTATTTTCCTCATTATTTACTTTTTATTTTCATATTATTAACGACATTTTTTGATCTCATAAATCCATTTTTGGAAGTTTTATGTGGTGCCGTTAGGCTTTCGAGTTTTCGTAAGGGATTTTCCATGTCACTTTTATTCCCATGAGATTTATGATACATTTTCCACCATTTATTTTGAGTGGTGTATGTACTGACCATTATTCTACTCTTTGTGTAATATAATTTTGTTTATGAGTATTTAAATGAATGTTTTATAGTCTTTCTTTCATGGGGTGTACGTTTCGAAAGTTACCCAAGTCGATAAGGGAACCTTTCACCCTCCTCTTTTTAAAAGACTTATTTTTGTTAGGTCTTTTAATTTACATCTTCTTATGTTGGGATATGTTCTTATATATCCTTATTGATGTAAATGATATGTCCAAGGGATGAGATACCCTTTTTATCTCTCGTCCTCTCATTTTCAGAATTTTAAAGTGATGCCGTTAGGCTGTCTAATTTCTGCAAGGTAAATTCTTAACTAAATTTCAATTCTTTGGGTTAAACTTGTACTCCTTTAATATGTCATTCTATGAATACGTGTGAATTAATATGATTGTTTTAAACTTAATATCCACTTATATTTGATGTATTTTTATTATCCATACATAATTATGTAATTGATTTATCCTTAATCTAAGGATACCGACTTTGTAAGGGACTTCATCTCAATCTTCTTTCATTGAGACATATTTTTTTATACACAACTTTCTTTTATATAGTGTATAAACCCCTTTTAATTTTAATTTTATACAAAAGGAATCTTTTTCTATGAAGTGTTTTACTAAATGACAAAAGGAATGTTTATTTTAACATACGCCGCGACAAAGACCTTTTCCGCCGCCACAAGTATTATTTGGTCTTTGGCTTCCTCAACAATCCATAATGTTTTTAAAATGAAATAAATACCATATACTCTTTTATGTATTTTGGAATTGAAAATGGTTTTTATGATGGACTTGTTATGTCAATATATTTAAGTGATATATTGTGATCGAAATGTGGTAATGTTTTCTTTCCATTATATTTGTTTTATGTCTTATGATTTTATAATGGTACTTGGACATTTGATGGGTGGCTACGTGATAAACCATATGAAGGGTGGTGCCGCGAATACTAGGATGGGTGGTTACATTATAAACTACAATTCATTGGGTATGGAAGTCATCCGTATGGCTATTCCATTTAGTGATATGTGTGGAAGTTGACTGTATGGTTATTCCATTTATGTATGTTTATGTCCCAAGTTACCTTTATATGTTATGTGTTCTTTATATGGGTTTTATGGTAATCTTTTGGTTACAAAAGGGTAAGTAATGATATTTTATTCAGTGAAGAGGTTTTACTACTTCATAAAGGTGAAAAGTATTACCTTGATAAAGTATTCATGGGTTACTTATTGTTTTGAAAAACTAACAGTTTTCCTTCTATGTGTATCCCTTACTGAGCTTTTTATGCTCATGCAAAGTTTTTTTGAAATGTTTTTCACATGACATAATATGGAATAGGTTCAAGGATGGGATCAAGGAAAATTCATGCTGTCTTAAACATGGAACTAAACATGAATCTTTTTTTTCAAGAGTTCATGTTTTGTGAAAAAAGGGAAACTATGTAGAAGTGACTTCTTTGTAAACTTTTGAGATGTAATAGTTATGTCCTAATTCTCTAAAACTCTAAACCTGAAAAGATCCTCAATGTTAATTATTAATTTAATTCAATATTAAGTAATTTTTAATTCTCGGGCCTTATAGTTGGTATCAAAGGCCGGTTTAGACAACTTTAGGGATTAGCAGTTTTCGTTAGACATATGGTTAGTCCCTATATCTATTATTTCAGTTAAATCCTTGTTTTATAACAATTTTTCAGGTCAAGTAAAGTCGGTTACAAATGGAAGGAGGAGGATATCAAACGACATTCCTATCTCTTCCTGATGACATGCATGCAATAATTATTGCAAAGTCATGTTCGGATGATTATGAAACTTTTTCTAGCATACAAATTACTTGAAAGCAGTTGTTTGAGATATCAAACACCTCCACTATACCTCTTTATCATCGTGGATCATGGGTTGTTTTTAGAAAAATACTATTTTCACAATATTCTCATATTTTCAAGAAAAGTAAATATTATCAAGGTATTTTCAAATATTTTACCTTATCAGAAGAATTTGAAGCATATTATGATTTTAAAAATGGTGCTGAAGAAGGAGACCCTTGTGCAACCTATTTATATTTTCTTTTAAAATATAGTCTCTCAGCACATACTTTTGGTATTTTAAAAGGACCAATAATCGAAAGTTTCAACTCAAATTCTGTCCGACCATTTTATTGAAATCATGTTTTTTCAGATGTTTTGGAATTATATGTCATACATGATTATTTTCCAAAATTGTTTTTCTGTGAACACCCATATGACCCATGTTGTACAAGGTGTATTTGGATAGGGGAAGAAAATGATTTTGAAGGATCTATAAATCATTATTGTAATGCATGGAACTTCTACCTACGTGAACAAGATGACGATGAAACTGAGTGGATGCCATGATCAAAGTATACTGTTATTCATTTTGGGAATCATTTTATTTTATCTTATGGTGGTGAAATAAGACTTCAAGAATTAAGATGTTGAGATTGTAATGAATTTAGATGAAAATGAGAGGTTTAAGGAAACCATTGATGTTAAAACATGTTAGGGTTATTTTTGGAGTTTTATAAAAAGGACAACCCGTAGGATGGGTGACAACCCATCGCATATGGTATGGTCATAGGAATCAAAACCACAACTGAAGGGCGACAAGGGTGCATCGCCTACCACTGGACTACGTGAAGTCCCTGGTTCGTATGACTTATTAATTTTAGTTAGATGATTTTATGAATCAAGAATAAGTTTATTTTTGGTTTATCTAGGAAAATATTGACCTATCATGGAGGATATATGATTAGGTTAATTTCTTTTCAATATGAGACTTTAAGAGAAACTGATGTTATTTGGAGATAAATGTTAATTTGTACCTTGGAAGACTATGTGATTAAATCCTTCAAATATTTGGTTTTCAAAATTCATTTGGTTTAATTTGAAGAATTTTATGGAAAAATTGTTTATCGAATAGTCTTCTTTGAACTTTGGGTTTTGTTGGAAAAATTTTGGAGATTAAGAATAGATTTTCTATTTTATAAAGGATTATCCTTTTGTGGATTATCTGATATTGTTCTAACAATTTTGGTTTTTGTTAAGGTCTAAAGACATGGGAAATATATAATTCTCTTTTGTGGATTAGGTGATTCTCTAGAAGTTGATTATAGCTCTCTTAATGTGAACAAGTCATATGAAATACTTGTATTTTGGAGAAAATATGAGTTTGTGTAAGAAATCTAGTAGGAGATGAGAGTCTATAGGACAAGTAAGTATGTTTCCTTATGATTTAGTTAATCTCATAAATAAATTCCTCAATTAAAAGTACTTAAAAACAAAAAAATTTTCTATTAACTTTTCCTACTGGGGAATCAAATACCGTTTAACCCATCACCAGTTTGTGATTTTCTGGAGGTTAACTTTCTCATAAACATGTTTTCTATAACTCTCCGTCAGAATATGACCCTTTGTTTTCTCTTCCATGTCCATGTTTTCCTACATGGAATCCTAGTATGGGTTAACTCAGGTGACCTTTGTAATTCCCTTTCTTTCTTTTAAAGTGATAGTTTACTTGACTCCTTTTTAGATGTGTGGGCTTTCAACAAAGTTTCTAAGCCCAATTTTAAAATTGCGAGGACGCAATTCCCAAAAGGGGGGAAGGATGTAACACCCCAGGTAAATAAATAACATGAAATTTTCATATTTATCCATATTTGTGAATAAAATGTTAATATTAATTTAAAGGGAATGCTATGATCGATGGCGTACCCAATACGCAACAACGAGTTTCTTGGAAATCTTACGTTGCACTCTAATAATAAAATAATATTATTTTAAATGGTAGTTAGTGCCTTGCTGTTGTATTGGCAGGAATAAATAGAAATAACTAAA
Organism: Viscum album; assembly: GCA_963277665.1. Taxonomy (NCBI): domain Eukaryota; kingdom Viridiplantae; phylum Streptophyta; class Magnoliopsida; order Santalales; family Viscaceae; genus Viscum; species Viscum album. The sequence continues at coordinate 916,697,230 of OY728125.1, forward strand.
ATATTATTATATATGTTTGTAGTTTTTTTTAAATTTATCAAATAAAAGATAAAAGCTTAAAATAAGAAAAGAATTCAATTTTAAGCATAAAAACTCTAATATTCACAAAAAGGTCGATTTATCACCTTTTAGTGGGGAACCCTCTTTAAAATAGTTTTGGTCACTCTTATAAATTATATTGGACCAAATAAAATTCTTCTTTAGAATCGGGACATCAAAATTTACTTTGTGTAAATTTTTGGTATTTTTTCTATAAAGTTCATTTTTTAATGTATAGTGAAAAATGTTGTATTTTAATTCAAAACCTATTTTTAATCTAATTTATTTATATTATTATATTATATTTCTAATTGGTTATAAATTGAAATTAGAATATATTTTTACCATTTAATCCAATGGTGGTCATTAGAATTAATTTCACTTTGAAATTAGACTTAAACTAGTGTCAATCTTTTGATATATATTGTTTCATAAAAACACGCTATTTGTTTTGACAATGTGAATTAATTATTAAATTAATTAATGAAAATTATATGTTTAGAATTTTGTAAAATAGACATCATTTTTGAATCCGGAATATCAAATATATCTTAGGGTGATGTTTTGGTATTTTTCTGAAAAACTTCAATTTTTGATGAATAGTGAAACCACTAAGTGGTAGTTAAAAACTGATTTTTCATTTAAATTAAACTTTACAATTTTGTGAATTGAATTTCAAAAATCTGACATACATGTTTTTCATTAGGATGTAAAATTTGGTTCAATGGGATTAAAATATTTTTTTTGGGGAATAGTAACTTTTAAGTTTTATTAATCGCGATTAGAGGTAATTAGTGTAATTTAATGTAAAAATAAGGTTTTAATAATATGAAATGACCTTGACACATGTCCTACCATTATTTTATGTGTCATGGACGACCAATAAAATCCATGGGTCAACTTGGGGACCCCATGGATCCACTTGGGTAAGAAAATGACATTAATAACTTTTTATTTAAAGTTAAAATAAAAATGTCACAAACATGTATTGTTTTACTAAAACAATTTTTACACGGGGTTATACACGTCATATTTTTGACTATAAATATTCATTATAAATATAAAAATATTTCCTACATCATTATATTTTTTATAATTTTTATACATTAAATAAATTAAATTATTTTTGGAACCATGATGATGCAGCAATTACCTCATTATTTAACGATTTAAATAAATTGAAAAGATAATGTAAAACCAAAGACCTAGACTTGTAAAAAACCTATTTTATGGGTTTATTTCAAACCCTTATCACCTTATCCTAGAAAAATATAATTTTGCGACCTTTGATATCAGAAAATAATTTTATAATAAAGTAACTTTTCATGTCTTTCCAAGAGTGCCCCTCCTCCCTCTTATAAAATCCCCCCACCTCTACCAACTTACCCACACCTCTAAAGCCTTTGTCTCGACCAAAATCTGATCCTTTTATCTCTACACATCCCTCTACTAATCCTATAATCCTTCCCTTTGGCAGAAATCTCTTCAAGAAACCCTTTTGCTTCAAACCAAGAAGAGTTACCCGATTTAAAGGTAATGTCTTCACTTGTGTTCTTTTGTTTTATTTTCCTTCTCCAACCCCCTAAAATATTTTTATTTCTTTATTTTGTAACAAAACCAATATATTAAATATAATAGGATTTTTTTATGAGAAATTTTCGAGATACACTTACACACACCTTCATCGAATGGTTAAAGAACATACTATTTCTGTGGATGGCGAATTACTGCCTCACGAAATGATGATTGTTCAATCTTCTCTTAACACCTTTCATGGTGGCCATTATGATGTAACTATATTTTATATATGATATATATGGTATTTAGGTTTTCTATATGCTTCTGTAATTTATATTTAAAACATACCTTTATGCTTTTCATGTTGTGAAAATGCGCTAATTTCATACGAAGAAGTGTGGACTACCGCCCCCTCAAGTGATGTGACTTGTTCATGCAATACATGGAATGTATAAAGAATGAAATTAATGAACATATGTGACCTATATAACATATATATTATACTGGAATTATAATATATATATCTCTCATTTATTTTTAATTCCATTAATACGACAAAGAAATGAAAGTAGCATTCATGCGTACGTACGGCCTACAGTCTCTATGAACGGTGCGTTTCATTTCTTTTTATCTCCAAATGTTATTGAATAGTATAAAATGAATATTTACTGGATATATATGATATTTAAATCATTAATACTATTCTGGAGATGATTTACTTATAACTACATGGAAAATCATTTTCAAACAAGTTCATTTTTGACTCATGTACCGGACATCGACAAAAACGTTTGATATGAACTTACATTAAGGACCAATTATTATATAATTATAATATGTGATATGAACTGAATAATAATCTTTAAAGAAGGTCCTTAAGCAATTATAAATTGACCAATGTTTATTATTCAGGAATATAATGAAATGAACAAGACAAGTCAGACTTGAGGTAGGGGATCTGACCTCTCTCTTTCTTTTCAAGTACCCTCTTCTATGTCATTTCATTTATGCTCCATGTTATTATGTTGGAGGATGTTATTTTATATTCACCATAATGTAATTTTTATTTTCATATGATGAGATACCCCCTCTTACTCTCATCAATTCATTTTTTAGAATTTTTATGTGGCGCCATTAGGCTGCCGAATTTTCGTAAGGGATCCTACCTCTCTCTTCTTTTTAAGTACTCTCTTTTATGTAATTTCTTTTAAGCTCATCTTTATTATGTTTGGGGATGTTATTTTATATTCATCATTCTGTAATTTTTATGTTCATATTTTGATAGACCCTTTTTGATCTCATAAATCCATTTTTGGAAGTTTTATGTGGCGCCGTTAGGCTGCCGAGTTTTCGTAAGGGATTTTTCATCTCACGTTTATTCCCATGATATTTATGCTACATTTGACACCATTTACTTTGAGTGGTGTATGTACTTCACATTATTATACTCTTTTTTTAATATAATTTCGTTTATGAGTATTTACATAAATGTTTTATAGTCTTTCTTTCATGGGGTGTACGTTTCGAAAGTTACCCATGTCGGTATGGGAACATTTCACCCTCCTCTTTTTAAAAGAATTCTTTTTGTTAGGTCTTTTAATTTATATATTCTTATGTTGGGATATGTTTTTATATATAATTATTGTTGTAAATGATATTTCCAAGTGATGAGATACCCTTTTTATCTCTCATCGTCTCATTTTATGAATTTTAATGTGAAGCCGTTAGGCTGTCGAATTTTTCCATGGGAAATTCTTAACTCAATTTCAATTATTTGGGTTAAACATGTACTCCTTGAATATGTAATTCTATGAATATGTGTGAATTAATCTTATTGATTTACACTTAATATCCACTTATATTGGGTGTATTTTTATAGTCACACATAATTATGTAATTGATTTATCCTTAATCTATGAAAACCAACTTGTTAAGGGACTTCGTCTCAATCTCCTTTAATTGAGGCATATTTTGTTTTATACACAAATTTCATTTATACGGTGTATAAACCCCTTTGAATTTTAATTTTATACAAAAGAAATATTTTTCTACGAAGCGTTTTACTAAACGAAAAAAAGAATGTTTATTTTAACGTACGCGGTGCCAACAACCTTTTCCACCACCGCGAGTATTATTTGGTCTTTGGATTCCTCAAAAAGCCTTAATGTTTTTAAAATGAAATAAATACCATATACTCTTTTATGTATTTTGGTATTGAAAATTGTTTTTATGATGGAATTGTTATGTCAATATATTTAATTGATATATTGTGATCGAAATGTGGAAATATTTTCTTTCCATTATATTTGTTTTATGTCTTATGATTTTATAATGGTAATTGGGCATTTGACGGGTGGTTACGTGATAAAGCATATTATGGGTGGTTCTGTGAATACCAGGACGGGTGGTTACGTTATAACCTCCAATGCATTGGGTATGGAAGTCGGCCATATGGATATTCAATTTAGTGATATGTGTGGAAGTTGACCGTATGGTTATTCCATTTAAGTATGTTTATGTCCCAAGTTACCTTTATATGTTATGTGTTCTTTATATGGGTTTTATGGTAATACTTTGGTTACAAAAGGGTAAGTAATGATCTTTTATTTAGGGAAGAGTTTTTACTACTTCATAAAGGTGGAAATTATTACTTTGATAAAGTATTCATGGTTTACTTGTTGTTTTGAAAAACTAACAGTTTTCCTTCTATGTGTATCCCTTACTAAGATTTTTATACTCTCCCCAAGTTTTTTGAAATTTTTTTCACAAGTCATAATGTGGAATAGGGTCAAGGATTGGATCAAGGAAAAGTCATGTTGTCTTAAACATGGAACTAGACATGAATCTTTTTTTTTCAAGAGTTCATGTTTTTAAAAAAAAGGGAAACTATGTAGAAGTGACTACTTTGTAAACTTTTGAGATGTAATAGTTATGTCCTAATTCTCTAAAAATCTAAACCTAAAAAGATACTCAATGTGAATTATTCATTTAATTCAATATTAAGTAATGTTTAAGGCCGAGGGCTTATAGGTTTCTTACTTGGTTCCTCATATTTTTGAATATTGGCTAGAATAAAGGGAAAATAAGGGTTGAGTAAATCTATACTATTAAAAACCCAAATGAGAATACAATACATTATATGGATAATTTTTAAATGGCATTTATTCTATAACTTTTTAATTTCATAGATTCAATATATGTTATCCTTGATCTATTTGCTAATATAGATTTTTATGTGAATTTCCCCTTCATAATGGTTCATAATGAGATTGTGAATTTACCAAAGAATATCCCCTAGGACTATCAAAAAATGTGTGCAACAAGTCCAATTTTCATGAACCAGTTTGTGACAGAGTCTTTCTCAATATGATGTTTTCAGATTTTACCCCTAGGAACATCTATTCCAAATCCACATCCACTTATAGTATCCAGACAGAGATGTATTTTCATGGAATCCACTTACTATATACTTTACTAAAATTTAGGGATGTGATCATGTGCTTAGTGTTATCCATAAGTCTTTTTTATATATCTTTCTAATCCTTAACACAAAAATAAATAAAATTTACTTTAATACCAACTATTACTACCCCTGTATTTATTAAACATTAATTCAGAATTTATTACATATGAACATGCATATTAAAAACTATAATATTTAGAATTATAGTTTCTTTTTGTAATTAGGAACATTACATTATAACTTCAAAATTGGCGGTACATTGACATTATTGAAAACTTTTATAACATGCTCATAATATTCCATCATTTTTAAAACTACATGGGATAACCTAAGGATATACATTATAAAGGGGTGAGATTTAAATCCCAATAAGGGAATAGACATGGATTAACATGAAGAATGTATTTCATGTTTGACAATATTAATTTCAATGGGACATAAAATGGGTGAGAATCATTAACATGAAAAATGTGGAAAGATATAACATGTTAACCTAAAGGAATGATGGGAAAGTGTAAACAAATTTAAACATGATCTAATAAAAACAGGTCAAGGATAATTGAAAAGACATTATAAAATAGTAGGAAAAGTCCCATAATTGATTAGGTTCACTACGTAATCCCATAAATGACATCTCATGTGACTAAAACATAACTTAATTCATTGGAGTACAATATAATTCCGTACACACCTATCTCTTTCATATCATGTACATACATAATTAGGCCGCATAAATCCATTAACATAGGATTATAATTCATCAATTTCAATTCCATGATTAAAGAGAATGAAATAAATACATGGAATTCCCCAATAAATGAAGTATAGTTATGTCTAAGCTAATACCCTTGATAAGAAATAATGATGGTATTCACAATTCAAAGATTTGGCATGTAAAAATCTCAGTGAAATTTCAGCAGTATAATGAAATTACTGAAAGATTCATAAAATGGTAAAATGGGAGTGAAATGGGTATATAATAATTTGCACCTAAAATTTATATTAATTGGGATGTTTATAAACATATCACATTATTAGGAATGGGAAATAAAAGGCATGAAATGAATAAGATTATTGAATAAAGAGGAGAAGGAATAGATCCCTTATCTTAAGAGGGTGATTCCAAAATATTGGTTTGAGATTATTTAGAGCTTGGGAGAACCCTGGGAGGATTGTAGATAGTGGAGGTAAGATTAAGGACATTATTAAATGGGTTTTTAGTGAATATTAAGGGGACCTTGGGTGGGATTATATTGGACAAGAGAGGGGAGTTCTGTATTATTTCTCAAACTTTAGTTTTGGACTCTATACAATATAATAATCAAAACCAAAAACCTTACCATATTTTTTACAATAGTTTCAATAATATTGGAATTATTTCATTTATTTTATAATTTCACCATCCTAAATTATTAATATATTACCCTTGGTGATGTGTAAGTAAGTCAAGTTCATAAAGAAATAATTTTAGAACCTTAAAAAATAATACATGTATGGTAGGATTCATAATGGATTTATAAAATTAATCAAATAGCATCAAAATCACATAATTTTAAAGTGTAAACATTTATTTGGTCATTAATAAATTTAATATCATTTTATATAATACTTTTGGGTCATTATGATGTCATAATACACATAATATATTTATGCCATATTAAAGTTTTACCTAAAAAATTAACAATTTCATAAAATAATGAAAAATTCATAGATAGATAAGTTTTAGATGATTAAACAAAAAATAATATTAATTTTATAATTTTTTTTAATCTATTTATGTGATTTATTATATTAAAAACAATAATCAACATTTATTGATAAATGATGGGGTTTTTGACGATAATGTTTTTTAAACCCTTATAAAAATTATATTTGACATCACAAATGTCACATTATAATTTATAATTATTAAAAATTACTCAATTTTACTATTTTATTAAAATAAAATTAATTTAAAAAATTCTTAAAATCATCAAAATGGAATATCTTAATTTAAATTTCACATTAAATGAAAATAAAGTTTGCTATTTATCATTTCAGAATCAAGATCATTTACAAAGTAATGATAATAAGAAGAAAATATATTAATTATTATATATGATATAAATATTAATATTATTAGTGTCTTGATACATAGGTATTTGTTACACCAAAAAACAGGTAAGGTGTGTGATGTTTATATTTTCATGAAGTGGTTCAGTTTACATGGTTTTTGTTGTGATATCAATGATCTTGAACTCCTCCTCTAAAAGGGTTCGATCATGCTATAGTTGTTGGATATTGGCTTGGGAATGGTCAATGTAAAATCTTGATGATGTTATCTCAATCAAAAACTCTAATTAATGGGATTATTAGGGTATGATCCTACTGGTTATGTCCATCACATCCTTTTTCCATGTCAATTGGATTTATCAAAACACTATATTTGTACCAATAATATGATCCCTATTCAATGACTATATTATCAATTGTTATGATGATAATAGTCATTGAAATCCAATAGTATATAATAAAATAAAATATGTTCATGTGTTTTCTATAACCATAATACATAATAGGGAATTTAATTTATTCATAAGGAGAATATTATTTAAAAAATATTAGTCGTTAAAACTAGGCTCTACATAGCTGATTGAAAAAGATATCAATTCATGGTAGCATATACTTTTTATTTGAAATTATCTTTTTTTTTCTCATGATAATAAATGCAAAGGCACATTGACTAATCATTATTATTGAGAAGGAGGACATGAACACCTTATGGAAAATCACTTTGGCATATAAATTTTTTTCTCATATTTCCCTATTTTATGCTTCTTCAAATCCAGAAGTTCAATAGTTGAAATTATATACAAAGACTTAGATATTAGTAATTCTCTAGTTATTAGATCAATTGAGAACTAAACCTCAAATCTTGGAGGAATAAAAGTCAATTATTTAGGAAACACAACAATATATACCCTTACAATGGGCATGTCATCATATATGATATTTTCCTTAGTCTCAGTAATTTTAGTTAGATAGAGTTGTTCATAAAGAAATAATATCCATTCTTGAAATGATAATACTAAAGAATAATAATACCCCTCCTTTCAATTGTTTTGAATCAGAGGGTGATTGAAGAAATATGGGGTTATTTCCCTCTCCAAGAAATTTATTTGTACTCTATATAAGGAAATCCAATCCATACCTAGAATTACATCCAATTAAACTGAAGGGAGTATCATAAGGTTAAATGGGATGTTAATCCCAAAAATATGTATAGGGGAGAAGTTATATACATGGGATTCAATAATTTCTCTTTTTTTTGTTTTCACAGATAACTCCACTTCCATGTTTTTAGGTAAGGTTTAAATATTTATATTAAACATGCATGATATGAAGGGATACATAGAACCAGAATCAAATAATACAATCACTATTATTCTATGAATAACCAGTGTACCTATCACCACATCATTATTGGGATCTATCCCAATAATTGAGGTGACATTAGCTTTCTCTTTCTCTCTAGGCCTTGGATTTTTTGGTTCTTATTATCTCCGACAACCCTTAGCATAGTGAATTTATTCACATATTGTCATTGTTTCTTGTAGTTAAAAAATTGGATTGAATACTGAGTGTTGATTGGAGAATTTATTTCCTTCCTCACATTGGTGAGTTTAAACCATTAGAATTATCTAGCTAGATGAACTTACTTCCCAGACCTAAATCATTTCCTTTTCCCCATAAACCAATTTATGGGATGATTATTCCTAAATTTTTTATAATTGGGGTGTTGGAATTTATTCCCCTAGGCGATATATGCATTGAAATACCATAACTAAAATAAATTATCTACTTCATTTCCTACCAACCCATGAGACTCATGGAATTTACCAATATAAATTTTGAATTAAAGGGTACATAAGATAATTTTCTCATTTCAATAAAAATCATAAATTGCTAAATCGTTTCATAGAATCAGTTGTTGCCTACAAAAAAGCAGTCAAATTTAATTTTGGGTTTAATTTAAAATAGGTAGGTGTATTGTGAAAGCCTTATGAAGTTCATCTTGTAAAACCTTATGGTTTTTTCATCCTTTTTCTGGGGACCCATGAACTCCCTATCTATTTTAAGTCAGAGGGTGTCAGGAAAATATTTATCAAAAACAAATTTCAATAATTTTTACCAATCCATCGCGCTGATCTCTTCTTTGGGATTCATATTTTTGATACAAATCTACCATTGATCATCATACCTCTCCATACTATAAACCTGTAGATGAAAATGTCTTACGTAGAGCATTTATATAAAAATAATATATTTTCAATGGATTTGATCCATTGTTCCTGGATTAAGGGATTGGAAGATCCACTGAATATCAGAGGCCTTTGTTATATAATGTTATCAATTACAAATTTATATTTATTTGGGGTATGTGGGTGTTTTTCCCAATTCATGTTTCAATTAAAAAATTGAGCTAATTTAGAAAATGTTTTCAGGATGTTCCCTATTCTTACTCCCACCAGGATGAGCATTTTATTTGGACTATAATCACATTTCCCCTCACATTGGTTACTAACTTGGATCCACCTATTTTAAAATATAGAATAGAATAAAGGAAAAAAATAAGGACTATAATTTTCAAATTATTAATCATATTAAATGGAATATATTAAAACAATATCAATAACTGAAAATGACACACATTCCTTGTAATTTCTATGAGTCAATCTAAGTTATCCCTGGTCTATTTCCTAACAAGATATTTTATGGGAAATTTCTATTCCCTTCATAAAGGTTTGTATAGAGATTATGGATTTACCAAATAATATCCTCTTAGAGTGTAAAACATATTATGTAATAAGGACTTCCTATCATGCACTAGGAGATGATCGATTTGATTCCCAATGTTCCCTTTTTAGTGTTATTACCCCTATGTACAACTGTTCTAGATCCAAATGCACTTATAATATCCATAAAGGGATTTTGTTCCCTGGAAACCGCTTAATATATATTTCACCATAATTTTGTGTTGTTTTCATATGTTTACTTATATCCCTATGTATTTTACAAAAATTTTCTAATCATAATTTTCAAAAATAACTATATGTCCCTCTGATACCAACTATAACTACCTGTATCTTTAATACATCTTAATTCATGATTTATTACATAATAAAAACCTATATGATTAAAAGGGAAAGTATATTTGGGTAATTAAATACATATAAAAATAACTTGAAATAGGTATACAATAAAATTATTAGAAAACTCCACAACATTCCCCTTAAATCCATTGATCTTCTATAATTTCTTGGGGTAACCTAGGAACTTTTAGAAGAAAGGGGTGAGCTTTAAAGATCAGTAATGGAATAATAAATTCATAACATGATGAAATTAATAAATTTAAGTTAAGAGTTATATAAATGTTACAAGAAATGGTTGAGAATCAAACATGAAAATAAAATAATCATGTATGATGAAAAAATCAAGGAAATATAGGAATGTAACAACCACATAAAACATGAAATCATAATCATAAGTCTAGTATATCCATAGAGAAAAAAATAAATTAGTGTTCTTAGGATGATCTACCATGAATGAAACATGGTATCTTATAAGATAAAAAAATTACCAAATGCATTTAAGGGATATATAATTTTGAGACCAACTACCACATTTATATCATGTACATGAATTAGTGTGCCTCATATGTCTTACAACATAAGAAAAAATTTCATCACTTTTAACTACACAATTAAGAAGTTTGGGTAATATAAATTGATTCACCCAATCAATGAATTATAGGGCCATCTTTGAAAATACCATTGAGTGGAAATAAATATGGGTATTTACAATATAGAATTTAGGCATTGAAAATCATAGGATAATTTTAGTAGCATAATGAGCGAACATAAAGGCTCATAGAAGGGATTAATGAGATTGTAATGTGTTCACTAATTACATGGAATTATAAGGGTGGTAAGGGGATGTGTAAAAAACATTATAACATGAAAAATTGGAAAACAAAATTCATAGTAGAAAGAAGGAACTTGAAATAAAAAGTAATAGGAGATTATCCCATAGCTCAAGAGGTCACTTCCAAAAGATTGTGAGGATATTATTAATGGTTTTGGAATACATTGGGGGGGGGGATTTATAAAGGGAGTGAGAGATATAATTATTTCTCCAAGGGGTTTGAGTGAAAATAAGGATGCGTATTGGTTGGTATTTATGTAAAATGAGAGGTTAATTCATTATTAATTTATAAACACAGGTTTTAGTCTCTATATGATAAAATAATCAAAACCAAAAACCCTACCTTGGTTTTTCCCATGGTTTTGGTAGCTAGAATAGGGTGTGTATAAAACTCTGTAGGCCCCTTCCAATTGTTTATATAAATAATAATGTTTGTAATAATATAATGAATTATTTTAAAATAAATAATAACAAATAATTAAGAAAAATAAAAGATACTCATGCTAGATCGGGTTCCCTAGGGGATACCAATATGATACCACCTTATTTGACCAATCTAGAATGTCTCAAAAAATTTCTTTTTTTAGAAACAACAAGGGTCACCTTGTACATTTATTATAATAGAAATATGAAACATCATGTCCATTATTTCCAAATAATCTATATGGAATGTCATGACCATAGATTCCAAATAAAACATAAGGAACATTATGTTCATTAATTCCAATGGACAATAAGGAATTTCATGTCCATAGTAAAAATAAAGAATTTCAATTCCTTTAATTTTGAATAATAAACAAGGAAAATAATTTTATATTATTCATAATATAGAATAAGTAAAACCATGTCCATTAGTTTTGAGAATTTAATATGGGACATCATTTCCATTAACTCTAAATAAGAAATTTGTAATTCCATTTCTATTACATAAGGCAATCATGAAGTAACCAAATCAACAACAAATTAAAAATAAGGATAAGAAATTCCACCATTTCCATTTATTAGTTACACTCATAGGTTGAAGTCATAAAACTAATAATCATTAAACAAATCCATTGGGTATAATATTTCCATTTAATTTATTCAATTCATCATTTATTTTATGTGAGTAAAAAGTAATAAAATGGGGCCAAGTGTAATATACTTTCCATATCAGGAATTAACTTTATCAACTGATTATATCATTTTATGAGTGTTCAAGTGTCCCATGGGAAGGTCCATACTACATTAAAATTAATCAAACTAATTTAAAACATCTCACTGGCCATGGTCAAGGTAAACACACCTTATAGTGGTGGTTTATACATCAGTGTAAAATAAGTCACCAAGGAATTTAATTGAATACACCCAAGGGGATGGTTTGGGTTGATGATTTAAACCTAAAAATGGTTATCAAAGTCATAATACATGTCAATTTATGGTCCATGTGATCTATTTAAGGTATTTTATATTTTATGAGCAATGCTCAGAAGGAACATCATGTGTCTCAATGATAAAAAAATATAAACACCTAAACTTTTAGGGAAAAGGTATATAACCTCTACCTTAAGTGGGTAGAAGACACCTCATATATTATTATCCTCTAAATCACATTAGAATGGGAGAAAACACAAAAATAGTTAAATTCCATGAAAATATTTCATATTAGATCACATGAACATAATATTTATTACAAAAATTGAAACCAATAAATGATGAAAGTGAAGTCATAGCCTTACCGAGAGGCTTACAGTGAGGTGAAAAACACATGAATCAGAGCTCAAACAAAATATTTACCTCAAATACTAGGTGGGTGAGGGAGATATATCTCCATGCATGGATTATACTATGCAAAAGATAAAAGTGGAATAATGTTTACTTCAAAGGTTAAAAGGGTAAAATTGTCATGTTCCATGGTTTTTAAGGAGGCTCATGTTTTGGCCGCACCGTTGGCCATGCCTGGTGCCAAACATGTATGGAACACTACATGAGAACCAACCCCTTTCATAGCTAGGAACCTGGTTTGACAAACCACATATAGATCATGTTTATCCATTGTCCGATTTGTCTACCCCCTCACACTGCTAGGAGTATGGTTAGAAGAAACCATGTTCTAACAATGAGACACACACCTAAATCGTTATTGAAGGATTTGCAATGACATGTAACCTCCCTTGATTGGTTAAAAAAATTGTTCTCCTCCACTTTGGGATGCATGATTTAGTGGCACGGTTAGTACTAACATTGTACTAATCATAGAGCTCTAACATTTTCATAAGAAACTAGTTCTACAGGCTTTGAACAAGCCCCAAAAACTACCAAACCCTTCCATAGTCCCTTATGTACTATTAAAATCATAATAAAATAGCTTTAAATTGAAATTTAAAGTACCCATATGTCCATTAAAACCAATATAGTATAACGTCACCTCCTTAAAATAATCAATCCTTGAGTATCCATAAGGGTGGTTGATCATCATGTAAGAATAAATTTGGTCACTGAGGATCTATATCGACCTCTAGCTCCCAAATCTCATCCTATACATGGTTATTAATCCATATCACCCATACTAGAGTAACTAACCTACCTCAATGAACTCTCATACTATGATCAACAATATGAAAAACATACTCCTCAAAAGAAGCATCAACATCCAAATCAACCTCATCAGGACGAAGGATATGAGTTTGGTCTGAATAGTAATGACACAACTAAGATACATGAAATATGTCCTTCATAGACCTATATCTCTAATGAATAGCTATATGATAATCCACTAGTATGACCCACTCTGAAACAACAAAAGGTCCAATGAATCTAGGTGATGACTATCCTAGCCTCTTAATTTATCAATGATCAAATCGAGGTGTGACAAGAAATAATGCGCAATCTCCCAAATGAAGCCTCATATGTTATTTATTATGACCATAATAATAATGTTTCCAAGATTGAAATGTATTCATACATCTTATGATAAGATATTTCTACTCTAATTTCTCCTGAAGGTGATGAGGTCCCAGTAGTGTTGGCTCTCATTCCTATAACAAACACATAAATTATCAACATGACCTACCGTACAGAGAATCATATAGAGAAATCTGTATAGTAACTTAAAATATATTATTATAAAAAAATTAAAGAAGAGGAAAATATTTCTCCCAATAATCTCCAAATTTAATGATGCATTCTTAGAGAATTTCCTCCAACACATGTACAATATGCTTGGGATGACTATTGGTTAGTGGGTGGCATGATGTGCCAAGAAGATCCCATGAACCAACAATGCTCAACAAATCTTTCTAAAATCAAGATGTTAAAAATGGATCCCTCTATGATATTATGGAACATATAAAAAAATGAATGCATATAATCTCTCATACATAATTCCTTCTAAGATCATCTAATGATAATGTCTCCCTAACAGGAAAGAAGTGGGTGACCTTCGTCATCCTTTTAATGATATTCCATATAGTGTCACAACCATGAGTAAATTTTGGTAAACCCATCACAAAATCTATAGTTACATTATCCCATTTCCATTATGGAATGGGTAATGACTAAAAAATTCATAATGCCACCTTTCTCATCCTTAACATGCTAGCAGGTGGAACACTATGTAACAAAACCATCTATTGTCCCCTCCATCCTCATCCACAAATAATTGTGGTGTAAATCAAAGTACATCTCGGTAAGTATAGATTTAATTCTTATTTGGAGGTATGGGATTATAAAATTAGCTCCTCTCAAATGTCTATAGGTACCCAAACACTCCCATTAATATGCAAGATATCAGCCTCATCAAATAACAAACTAGGTGGAGGGTCCTTACCTGATAAATTTTCCCTTTTGACTATGACTTCAAGATCATAATTCTATATATCATTTACTTGATAGAGAAGCGAAAAAGTCACTACCAAATTCATAATAATAGTGAACCCACAAAACTTCTGAACATTTAGATACATCTTAGAAAATAGAGTCTTCAATTTCCACTTGATATTGGATTCCTGAAAAGCTTGTGTATAAGTATTTTGGATTTGAGTTTCAGCCGCTAAATTTTCTATCCAGAGTGTATATATAAGATCAAAATCCAAGGAATGAAGGTATTCTACTCAACTTAATTGTCTGAGGTTCAACCCACACCGAGTGATTATAAAATTTATACTTTTATAGTTCATGTATAAAAAAACTACTCCTTGTACAGATAATATCTACAAAAATATTAGGCATGAACCGATACTACAAAGTCAAGGTTATGCATCAAGTAATTATGCACATGAGGTATAAACTGAAGAGACCCATATTCTACTAATTGATCATCATATATCCAAAAATCTACAAACCCAATTCTATATGAATCAAAATAAAGTGTATAGCTTATGCTAAGCTTATGTAATTTCATGTCCAGTGCTAAGGTAAGTCTTCCTTTAAACTCTTGGAAAGATTTTTCATAATCTTTATACCATCAATATTTTATACCACTATTTTTGAATTCTATAATAGGTTCTACAACATGTGATAGTTTTTAAATAAAATTTTAATAATAAGCATCCATCATCAATAAAATCATTTATCAACAACAATACAAAGCTTCTCACAAAAAACTACAACTCTCACATTCTCTGGATCCATTGATACCCTTGATTTTGATACGATATGACCCAGGAAGTGAAATTTATCAAATAAAAGTGCCATTTCATGATCTTAACACTACAAGAAAACCGCCATTTAGCGGCGGTTATTTCGCGGCGGTTTTAAAAACTACCACGAAATGCGTTTCGGGCCGCCGTTTCGCGGTGGTTTTTAAAACCGCTGCGAAAAAACCGCCGCTAAATGGCAATTTTTTTTTAAATTTTTTTAATTTTTTTTAATATTATTCGAGGATTAGCGGCGATTTTTTAAAAAACCGCCGCGAAATGAAATGAAAATAATAAAAAAACACGAGAAACCCCGAAATCACTAAAACAACCATAACTTTTGATCCGGGCATCCGTTGAAGCGCCACGACCAGTCAAATTGAAGCTCATGAAGAGATCTAGAGGCACATATAATCAAAACCGTAAGATGGTCTAAGGTGTGGATGATATTAGAGTTATAAGAAAGTTGAAAAAAGTTATCCAACTTCAAACGACCATAACTTTCACTCCAGGTGTCCGTTTGGGCTCTACCACATATCAAATCAAAGTCAACGAAGAGAGCTACGCACCAAATCAACAGAAGAAAACTTCTGTTGTGTTTTTAGACCCCAAAAACCCCTCCGAAGGCCTCCAAAACCCTGTTTCCGTCACCGGTGTCTTGTCGATCTTGTCTTTAAATGGACCTAACTTTCGATCCGCGTGTCAGTTCGGCCTCCTCCACCTGCCAGATCATAGCTCGTTCCATGAGCTTCAGTTTGACTGGTCGCGGCGCCCACATTCACTCATAGATCATATGTTATGGCCTTTTTAGTGGGTATCAGGTTTGTTATGTTTTTCGATGCCTCGTTTCTAGCACCCGTTCCCCATCGGCTTTTTTTAAAATGGTCATAACTTTCGATCCGCCTATCCATTCAGACTCTTTCACCTTTCAGGTCGAAGATCGTTTCAGGATCTTTGATTTGACAGGTCACAGATCTAAAATGGACTCTCGGATCATAAGTTATCTCCGTTAATGTGAGTCCAATATTTTTGTCTCTTTTTGACCGTTTTGACGGGTTTTAACGGTAGCTCCATTTATTACTATTTATTTGGGTTTTCATGACTTGTTATCTTTATCAATGGGGTTTTATGGGTTATTATGATGATTATGTTGAATTAGTAAGGAGTTTTCCAGAGTTGTCATGAGTTTTCATGCGTTCTCATTCTTTCTAATGCCTCATTCTTCATATGCTTCTCCATCATTTTTCATCCGTTTAATGATTTTTCATCCCTTATCACGTCTTTTCATACTTTTTCATGTGTTTCCTTTATTATTTATTATTTATTACTTATTATTTATAATATACTTTAATTTATTTATTATCTATTATTTGTAACTGGTTATTTTTTATTTTTTATTTTTTATTTATAATTTATAATTTATAATTTATATTTATTAATTATTTATGTTTATTTATTATTTATTATTTATTATTTATTATTTATATTTATTTATTAGTTATTATTTATTATTTATTATTTATTTATTATTTATATTTATATTTATTTATTATTTATTATTTATTATTTATTATTTATTATTTATTAATTATATTTATTTATTAGTTATTATTTATTAGTTACTATTTATTAGTTATTATTTATTATTTATTATTTATATTTATTTATTATTTATTATTTATTATTTATTATTTATATTTATTTATTAGTTATTATTTATATTTATTTATTATTTATTATTTATATTTATTTATTATTTATATTTATTTATTATTTATTATTTATATTTATTTATTATTTATTATTTATTATTTATTATGTATATTTATTTATTATTTATTATTTATTATTTATTATTTATTATTTATTATTTTTATTTTTTATTATTAATTATTAATTATTTTTTATTTTTTATTTATTATTTATATTTATTTATTAGTTATTATTTATTATTTATTAGTTATTATTTTTTATTTTTTATTTATTATTTGTTATTTATTATTTATTATTTATTATTTATTATTTATTATTTATTATTTATTACTTATTATTTATTATTTATTATTTATTATTTATTATTTATTATTTATTATTTATTATTTATTATTTATTTATTATTTATTATTTATTATTTATATTTATTTATTTAATATTTAATATATAATATTTAATATTTAATATTTAATATTTATTATTTATTATTAATTATTGATTATTGATGATTGATTATTGATTATTGATTATTTATATCTATTATGTATTTATTATTTATTATTTATATCTATTTTGTATTTATTATTTATTATTAATTATTAATTATTTATATTTATTTATTATTTATATTTATTTATTATTTATTATTTATTATTTATATTTATTTATATTTATTATTTATTATTTAATATTTATTATTCATTATTGATTATTGATTATTGATTATTGATTATTGATTATTTATATATATTATATATTATATATTATTTATATTTATTTATTATTTATATTTATTTATTATTTATATTTATTTATTATTTATATTTATTTATTATTTATTATTTATTATTTATCTTTATTTATTATTTATTATTAATATTTATTTATTATTTATTATTTATTATTTATCATTTATTATTGATTATTGATTATTGATTATTGATTATTGATTATTGATTATTGATTATTGATTATTTATATATATTTTTTATTATTTATTATTTATTATTTATTATTTATATCTATTATGTATTATGTATTTATTATTTATTATTTATTATTTATTATTTATTATTTATTATTTATTATTTATTATTATTGAGCTCATATCTATTATTTATGTATTATTTGTTTTTCAATTAATATATATAAGTATATTAAATTCTGTTTATTAACCACATGGCGAGCTTGCTGGAGTGGTAAATTCTTTGGAAAATATGCAAGAGGTTTGGGGTTCAAATCTCACCAAATGCAGAATTTCTTTATATTGCATGGGATGTGCATGTGCATGAGATGTGCATGTGCATGGGATGTGCATGCATGGATAGATAAAGTAAATAAAATAAATACGAAATAAAATAAATAAAAATTAAATATGAAATAAAAAAAATAAATATGAAATAAAATAAATAAAATAAATAAAATAAATAAAATAAATAAAATAAATAAAATAAATAAATAAATAAAATACATAAATAAAATGAATAAATAAATAAAATAAATAAAATAAATAAATAAATAAATAAATAAAATAAAATAAATAAAATAAATAAATAACTAAATAAATAAATAAATAAATAAATAAATAAATAAATAAATACGAAAAATAAATAAATAAAATAAATACGAAATAAATAAATAAATAAATACGAAAAATAAATAAATAAGTAAATAAATAAATAAATACATAAATAAATATATAAAATTAAAAATTTAAAAAAATAAAAAAAAAATCAAAAAACCGCCGCTAAAAAACCGCCGCGAAACGTTCTGCGACGGTTTTGAAAACCGCCACGAATAGTTTCCCGACGCACGATTTCGCGGCGGTTTTTCAAAACCGCCACCAATCGATTTAGCAGTGGTTTAAACCGCCGCGAAACGAAAAAAAACCGCCGCTAAATGCCTTTTTTGCCGTAGTGTAATGTAAATATAATTATCTATTTATGTACTAAATATGATATAATTTTTTTGGAATGATCCTGTCGAGTTTATAAGTACAATAAGATATCATCCAAGAAAACTACCATAAAGGAGTACAAATACGGTTGAAAAACTCGATTAATTAGGTCTATAAAGACTTCCAGTGCATTCAAGATATTGAATAACATTACAAAATAATGATAAAGGCCATAACTTATTTGGAAATATATGCACATTATATATAAAGTCCCAACTTATACATGATGATAAGATAATACCAAATTAGTTTTCAAAAAAACTCTAGTTCCTCAAGGCTTGTTGAATAGATCATATATTTGAGGCACCAGATAATGGATCTTTCCCATTATCAAATTAAATAATATTTAATCTCTATAAATCCTAAGTGTAATATCCTTCTTCTTTGTGAAATGGATAGGTGTACCCCAATGTGAAGCACTATGTTTAATAAACCATTTATCATCAAGGTCCTAAAAATATATTATTAACTCTTGAAGCTTAATAGTTTCCATCCTATAAGAAGGGATAAATACTAGTGACATTCATTGTAAAGGATCATTTGTAAACTCCACCTATCTTATAAGTGATAACTGAGAAAATCCATCTCAAAAAATTTACCAGAAACAATCCACTTTAAGAGGGAATTCTATCTAAAATGTTCCCCGATTTCTTAGAAAAATGATATAAATATAGGTTGAAACTCTACCCATCTCATTATTCTTAGGTCCAACTCAACATGCCTAGATTTCTCATTCTCATTTGTAAACATAGTTGCTTCCCTTTGGTTATATGATAAAAACACAATGGAAATAACAATCAATATGTGTAAAAAATTTAATAACATATCTATCATGGGAATGGGGTCAAAACATTTCATCTCATGGATTCAAAGGTTCTAGAAGAAAAAATAACCACCAATCTCAAGGGGAAACTCCATGTATAGGCACATAGTTTCTGATTTCACTCTCAAGGGATCATCTATTTTCATCACTCCACAGAAGAATATGATATCTAAACCAAGAATACTCACTAAAACAACAGATATGAATGATTTCAAGGAACCAAGGTCATATAAAAAAGATACTAAAGATAAGGCTATAAAAATTAAATATTGAACCATAGATGAACCTCCACTATGTTATGAAGGTATAGGTTTTACTATATATATCTGGCCCATTTTGCAGCCCTATGCTATAAAATGACTACCCTGAGCATGTTTGTTTAAATGGAGCTCCATATCAAATGTTTGGATTCCTTGACCTAGTCCACTTCCTTGGCTTGTACAAACTATAATACTCCAGCTCCCAACTTGACATGGAGCTATTGATCCTACTTCAAAATATGGAGCTAGGGTGGATATTATATCACTGGGATCAGGTGAGAAGTTCTGAAAAAACCACTAAATATGGCCCACTCTACCATAAGAACCACACCCAACTAAGTCTCAATGACACTAAGGCTTCATAGAACCTACATTTCCATACTACTGACATATCACGTAGCTATAGGGGAACACACTTTGAATATTGTTTCCCCCATTAGAAATCTCAAAATGAAACTTTCGACCACTAAATGAAATGATACCCTATATAGGAACTGAACCACCATGCCCCACCCCTTCAAATTCCCATAGTCAACATTCAAATATGAGATACTAGTTCACTATTTCAGGTATGGTAGTCTATGAAAAGAAATTCACGTGATATTGGATGGATTTCCTAAGGCCATACTCAAATCAGTTCACTATAGTAAATCAATCATCAGTAAGGGTCAATGTGAAATTATGGAGTTCAATAAAGTGTTCTGAATAGTTCATGATAGATATAGAACCATGATATAGGTGGATAAACTCCCTATCTCATTAATCACTCAAGGTTTCTAGAAAAAAGTAATCATAGAAGGAATATTGGAATCCCCTTAAAATCATTTCCCAGTACTGATATACCTACATAATAAAATCTCACCAATTATTGTTAGATCCATGAAGCATATAAACTACACATTTCATCCTTCTCTGTTGTGGCATCTCTACGTGCTCAACGATAGAAATAATGACCTTTATCCAAGGCTCAACAACAAAGGGGACACTATCCCCTAATAAAGTATGTAGATGATGCTAATATAACACTCGATTTAGCTCATACATAGTCATTGAAGGATATGTAACTCCATGTATATACTACACTAGTTATAGGAGTCTCTCTATAAGTTGATCATCAGTGACTAGTATGTAGGACCCCATAACACCCTGAGAGGGGAGGGGTGAATCAAGGTGTAAATTTTTTCTTTTAAAGTGATGGATCATATTCCAATATTCGTAGGATCTTGTTAAACATATCTAATGGAACCATGTAGTAATCAAACATTAACATGAAAAGAGAAAATACAACAGTTTTATTTGGTTAACCACTATGGGCTAATCTAAGGAGAATACACCAACAACCTGTCTATTGTACCTAAATCCACTAATCTTTACTAGTTTTAGAATTCATAAGTTCATACATAGTCACTCCATACCAGGTATAACGAATTTACAAGACTTTAGGGATAATTCACCACTTCACTAATAACACTTCGGTCGACTCCCCTAGCTCACTACTTTTGGTGAAGCCTTAATCAGTTTAATAACTTAAAGGTCATTTTAGTAGGTTGGAATTTAACTCTTTGTCCCTATTAGACACTAGACATTTCTTTCATCAATATCACGAGTTGATACACTTATAATAAAAATTCATTTAAAAAATATGTTCCACGATACTATTCATGAAGCTCCTTCGTGAAGCTCACAACCTTTGTGAGAAAAAAATACCTTCACAGAACACTAAGTCATCCTAGAATACCCAGTTATCACAAAAATTATTTTTTAGAGATACCTAAGAATTGGTTAAGACTAATATAGTGTTTTTATGATTATAAGGATCTTAAAAAAAATACTTTATTCATTAATTTAATATCCTTATTAAATTCATAGAGATTTATCCTTTTATTCAAATATTTTAATGTTTCATGAAGTGGGGGTAGAAACCTATTTATAGGGTTAGCCTTTCACGATGATCCCATGCCTCCAATTGATTTTTTGTGAACCTGCAAATTAATGTTCATGAAGATACTTCATTATATAACCTCTAGAAAAATTTTAGCCATTCATTAACATTCTCATAGTTATGAAGAACACTATCAACTCATCATGCACTCACAATGCTTGTTGTAGTCACAAAGAACACCGTCTGTTCATTATGCATTTGAAAATATCCATACCTTCATGAAGCTAAACCTTTTACAACACCCTGTATTTTTATAGCCTTGTATTTAAAAAAAATGCTATTACTATATTTTAGATGATTCAATTCCATAAAATATCTTTTTTTATGATTGATCCATCCTCTTGATTTTAAACCCAAAAAATATAAAACACTATGAAATGACACCACCATAAAAAATATAGTCATATTATACTATAATATCACTTGATTTACTCATTTCTATGATCAAAATAGCATGGATTAAAAAAAACTCAAAATTGACTCCATTTCCATAAATTAAAATCCTTGGTTCCAATACAATTCATGTATAATAGGAGGTGTTAGAGGTAGAACTGTATAAGGTAATACTAGTGGTTCAGGTCCCACCATCTCTGGAGCATGATCATCAATACCTTACTGGAATTTGACCCAAGTTCATCATTGAGGCATATATTTATAGTTCCATAATGAAACCTCAAGATGAGTTTTGATAACAAGAAAGATCATGGATTAAAAAATAGTAAAGTTACAAAGACTTCCTATACAAGACTCAATAACCATATTCCTGATCTGAAATCCAGGTATAGGTAACCTAAAAGATTCCAAAGAAATGTTAGAGACACTCCCAAAATACACTGATAAGGTTAGTAAAAGTTCAAAGACTCATATTATTTATAAAAATTGTTCTTTTATATAAAGTTTAAATTTCAATATATAGAGTAAAATGATATTTAATTTTCAATTGGAATCCCCATTTAATATCAAACATTTATTATCACTTTTTGGAAATAAAAAATATCTTTTGTAAATATATATGTATATGCATAATTTCCTAGATAGATGAATTTCTATTCAAAATTTAAAAAATTCATATGATGTATAAGTTGTAATTAACATTTCATGTAACTACAACAAGCATTTCATGATGGATTACTTAAATGGACCACCATTATCAATTTATAGAGGTCTATACATTTTATAAATTAAAATTGTAATATATTGAATTTCAACCACTAACATTTCTTGCCATTAAAAAATGGTATAGACTCAAGCATGCCATATTTGGATAGTTAAGGTGTCACTTCCAAGCTATATAAGAAAACACCGTTTAGGTTAATGTTGACATGTTAAGTTACAAATTATTTCTTCCTTATATACATTATCACATTTAGAGGTATATAAATCTAGGTACATACAATATTCTCTAGGTAATTAATGTAATAAATAAACATGGCATGAAATATTAATGACATATGAACCCTCTTATGCCTATAGTAATGCATGAACAATACCACCATTCCATACTAAGAAAATGGAAAAAGAATATCTATAATGGTAAAAAATGACCGAATTTATGTGTGTACCCAATAGTGAAATAAATACAATTATAATAAGAAAATAGCCTAATATAATGTTATATCCTTGGAAACTTGGTTTTTACCAATACGAGGGTCAGATAATCCCAAGAACATGCTCATTATCAAATACAGACACTTCCTAGTCTCTTTTATACCAACCAAAAATTGTAAGAAAATGAAACTAAATAGACTTGATATCACTTTGTGAAATCCCAAACTCAGATATATTTTATGTAAACTCACCTTGTTGGACACATGGCCTCAAGTGTGCCTCCCCGTACTCTAGAGGCTACCGACTAGCAGTAAGGGTGTATGATGTTATAGTGGGGAGACTATACCCTCATTTTCAAAGTATATAAAAGTTGTGATGGTAATATATAAGTAGTGGAATCATCACATACATATTAATATAATCAGACATAAATTTGAACCAGATTAAAATTAAAAATGAATATGTGACGTTGCTATATAAAAATAGAGTAAATAGAACAATGCAATATATATAAATAGTTTACGCAATATAAAATATTAACAAAAAAAAGATATCTCTAATAGAATCTTAAAGACAATCACAGTCCTCAACTTCCATACTCTATCCTAGTATAATAGAATCCTCAATAAGTATCAAACTTTAATTTGGAATAGAAGGGGAAAATTATAGAAATAGAAAAAAGCCCTGAAAATTGGGAATATTATCCTATAAGATGATATCATTTGATACAATGAGAGCGACAATGAAAAAAATTAAGAGGAGTCACAACCTTATGGTGAGGATTATATTGAGATGAACAATTTTTAAAGAAGATCTCAAATGAAAGAGATACCTCAAATCCTAGGTGGTAGTAGGAGACATATCTCCCCAAATGGTTGTTTCTATGTTAAAGAGAATAGAGGGAGAATGTTTCAGATTTAATGGAAAATTAAAAAGGTCATTTTACTATGTTTTTAATGAGGCACATGATTTGGATACATGTTTGGCACAAATTTTTGTGGAAAACATCATCATAACCAACCTCTCACTCAGTTAGGTGTAGGTTTGACAACCATGCCCAACCAATGCTTATCCACGGTCCACTTTGTTAATCCCCTTACATGGTAAAGATCACGGTTATAAGAAACCGTGCACCAACTGTGTGACACACGTATGAAATTTTCTAAAAGGCTTTAGAGCCATGTAGCCTCCCTTACAAAGTTAAGAAAATTATGATCCTCCAATTTGGGTTTCATGGTTGAGATGCATAGTTAGTACTAACTGGGTGCCAATTGTCTGCCTCCACCTGTTTGTCATAAAATTGGAGGTAGGGGCTCTGATAAATTCCTAAACACTCTAAAAACCATACTTAGTCCTTTAGAAACTATTAAATGTAGAAACAAATTGTTTTAAACTAAATTTTGATACATACACACCACTATGTAAATACAAGATCTTACGTTAATAAAAAATCCTTAAAAATAAATAATTGTTCATATTAGAAGAACTATCATACAGAAGGTCAATAATTTCCCCAATTAAACTGATCTTAAACCATCTAGAGAAAGAATAATGTTGATATCATTACAAAATATCCCCATTGTATCATATATAAAATAATGGCTTATTGTTTTTGGTGAATATAAATACCATTAAAATATAATTAAAAAAATTCTTGAGGAAGATACCATTTTCATTATGAAAATTAGTTTTAAAAACTAAATTTTTTCAAAATATTAAGAGAATCAAATTATTTGAAAATAATCATTGAAAATT
This sequence comes from Viscum album, assembly GCA_963277665.1. Lineage (NCBI taxonomy): Eukaryota > Viridiplantae > Streptophyta > Magnoliopsida > Santalales > Viscaceae > Viscum > Viscum album. The sequence goes on from OY728125.1 coordinate 916,722,828, forward strand.
TTAATTTTATATTTAATCCATTATATGGTCATGATGTCCAAAAATGTTTTTTATGTCGTATACCTTAAAAAAATGTTATTTTTACTTTTTTGGTAAAAAGTAAAAAGTTTATTTTTCATAAAATGATAACAAGATTCATTTTAAAACTATTTTTAAAAAATGTAAAACATGGGTAATAATTTATTTAATAAATAATTTTATATTAGTGAAAAAATTCTCTAAATTTTTTTAAGTAAAATATTTCTGTAGAAGAGAAATATTCCCGATCGAGTAGAAAAACAATGTCCATTTTCCTTAAAAAATATTTTTTTCCTTGAGTTCATAAAAAGGAAAATAAAATAAAAACTTTAAATTTTTATAAATAAAAATATGAAATAAAAAATATTTTGTTTAATATAAAATATAAATTTTTTCTTCAGTTAAGAGTTCAACACAACCAATCTCAAATAATGATGAGATTATGAAATAAACCGTTACCATTAATCTGAATTCCATCATATGTGATACAACATCCATTATAATAAATATATAATTATAATACATATACTAGAACCATAATCATATATATCATTCCATTTATGATTTACTTATATCATTTTATCACCCATTTAATAATAATTCTTTCTTAAAATCATGGTTCCAGGTGATAAATGGTTCATTTTTCACGTATCTTTTAGCTCTTTAGTTTTGGTCCTTGTACTTTGATCATGGTTCCATAGTATTCATAATGTTAATAATGATGTAAATACTTTATATATTCATTATATAAATATAATTATCCATTAAAGGTAGATATAGAAGAATTAATTACATCGTTCATAGAGATGGCAGCCCATAACTAAGCACCAAGACTATCTACACTTTTGAGAGGATCTATTGAAAGAAAGGTAAATAATAATTCACGTTTTTATGATCCTTTTTACATGATAAAATAATTATATATTAATTAAATATATCCTTATTACCATAAATAAAAAATGGAGATGAAGAGAAGATCACATCTCTCTATAGTGGTGGTAGTCCACACATATGCACAAACGACATTATCTTTTTCCAACGTATTGGAAGGTAAGAAGGTTGATATGATATTAAAATTTTAGAATAATAATTATTTCATAAATAAAATATATATCAAATATATTCACTATTTAAATCTTTATAACCATCCTTGTAAATTTTCAATGAAAGAAAAATTACACACCTACCTGAAGAGGGTAATCCATACGTATGCATGCGCTATGTTTTTGCTTTTAATAGGACATAAAATAGATAAAAAATAGGTACAAAATAATCATAATAAAATAATAGTATATATATGATATTGGAATTTTTATTTTAGTATGATTAAAAAAATTATGGGAAGTAGAATAAGAACGAATTTTGAAAGAGACGGTAAAGTCGATTACCTATTTTTCAATAAACATGCTTTAGATTTCTTATTGAGGACCATAAAAATTGGATTTTAATAATCCTAAAACATCCAAATTTAGTATAGGTAATTTTAGAATATAAATGGATAGGGTTAAGTCAATATAGATGGCTCAAAGTGGTGTAATGAAGAAAATGGAGGGATTTCATTTTCTAAGTAAGGATAGTGCCATTTCTAGAAATTTATAATAGATTAAAATATATTAAATATATTCTATAGAAAAATGAATAAAAACATACATATATTAAAATATAAGGTATTATTTGGTTTAAATACCATTAATGAATAAAATTTTGATAGGTCAATTTGGTATTTTAAAACTTTACTTTTGGTTCAATCTATTAGTCAACAAATTTGTACTTGTCTGCAGTAATGACTTTTTCACTTTTAATGGATTGTAATTTTACTTATAAGATACAAATTTCCTGATAAATGGAAAAGATTTTAAAATTTATACCATATTTTTTCCTCATTGTCTTATTTCAATATTTTTTTTACTTTTAGACAATTTATTAAATATTATTTTCGTAAAATATCATTACTGATTTTTTTGACACTATTAATTTAATTTGAATTTAAAAAAAATCTAGAAAAATTTAAAATTAATATATAACCCTTTACTACATCACTAATATTTTCCATTAATATAAAAAATTTGGAAATCTATTTATCACTCAAATTATATTAATTAGTATATTTTTAAAATAATTATTTTGTTTCTTTTATTAATTAAAATACTCTATCAGTGTTTCGTAAGAATTTAAAATAATTATATAATCTCTAATAATAATAAATAAATTAACATGAAGAAAATAATTTCATTATGTTCTAAAAAAACATTAATATTATTTCAAAATTTTCTTTTATCCTTATGTGAAGACATAAGATATATTTAAAATCAAGAGAGTGACATTTTGTATTTTTCTTTGCTTTAAATGTTATATAGGTCATTTTCATGGACAAGGGTCCCTTAAAGAAATTAATTTTGATACATAGGTGTCAACGGTCTAATTTAATTCTTACAATAAAAATGAAAATGAAAAAAATGAAAACCTTAACACTTAGTTTCAACCTTGGTTAACTCAATTTAGCCTTTACCAAGGTGTAATGTTTTACGATGGTTACTGTTCATAATAAATAAAAATAAAATGAAACTATTTAAAAACTTCAAACATCCTAATTTCAAGCATGGAAACAATTTTGTTAAATTTAGTTATTATAAGTGTAAGACATTAATATACATTTTAAATGCACAACCTAAGGGAAAATACTTTTTTATAAAATGCGTTTATGTACGTACAAAAATATTTTTATAAAAAAATGAACCATAAAATTGATTCCAAATAATTTAATTGGATTAATAATAAAACCATAAAACTTATTTTTCTTTGATATCATTTTAAAAAAATATATCATTACAAATTCTTGAAAAAACAAAGTTTTCAATAAAATTCGATAATTTCCACTATGCATCGAAAAATGAATCTTTTCAAAAAATTATCAAAAACGTAAATCTATGATAAATTTTAAATTATTTTTATAAAAATAAAGTTTATTTTTTCAAATAAATTTTCTAAATGAAGAAAAATTTTAATATAATATTGTCTCACAAAATTCTATAAAAATCAACCTTGGAGGAAATTCATTTTTTGAACCATAACATGACATTAAAAAAATTTAATCTTTATTTCCCAATTTTTAATAATCATATTAGTATTAAGTAGAAAATATATATATATATATATATAAATTATAATGTGTTTCTTTCTTTTTATAACCTCCAATTCAACATTTATGTTTTATCAGTCATAAACTAATAATATTTCATGGTTCCTTTAAGATAAATGTTGCATATTTTATATGATATAAAAAATAGTGTTATTTTAAAATCATGGGGTGTTACATTATATCCATTTTAATAAATTTCATCCATATAAATTCAACTCTTTATGAGTAATCAATGTTTTGATATTTGAATATTCCTTTGTTGAAAACCCACATTGCAAAATGTGTTTAAAAAAACCCTTTTGAAAATTGGGGTAGGGAAATGTGAAGAACATATGGAATAACACACAAATAGGTTTAATACTAGTATAAAATTAGTGGTATGTGAGAATATGTACAAGGAGGAAAACATCAATGGCTAAATAATCCTACAGAGTGATAGATAACATTGACCAGATGAAATTTAATGATCATGAGAAAGTTAATAACCAAAAAAACATACATCAAATAGGTGGAAAAAATACAATATATTTCTTGGAAATAATATTAATATGGTAAATTTTTTGTTTCAAGAACCTTTTCAGAGTGTTTAGGAATTACTTTACCATATAGACCAAGATAATTCATTAATATACTTACTCTAAAAGTATACTTTCATCCATTAGTCAATTTATACCACAATTTTGTTTTTCTCCAAACGTGGAGTATTAAAGATGATTTTTTCATACCTAAAGCATGAAAATATACTTTTAATGGATTAAATAATCCAAAAAGAAAAAAAATCTATTCACATTATTCTTTTATATTTACTAAAACAAAAATGCTTATCACATGTTATCCAATATGTTAAATCACACTTTAAACTCAAACAACATGATGCTAAGCTTCAGAAAATTCAATAAGTAGATAACCTTAAAACCCTTACAAATTATGTCTGAACAAATACAATATTCAAAATATCTAGATAAAAGGTCACTAAATTTACAAAATTAACTTAACAATAATCCCAAAAAACATAAAGTAGCTCTAAATTTCACATATAAAATATGTGAATACCTTGATCATATATTCTCTTGAATCATAGTAATAACATGAATTACCATAAAACCTCAATGAAAATTGACATTCCTCCAAATAATTACTATCTCCCCATTCTTTAAATAAAATGAAATATTATTTAGTATATTTTATAAATAAAAAAATGCTGTAAACTCTTCAAATATAATAAAAACCACCTTTTCACCAAATCATTAATTAGTTCCAAGGTCATATATACTATCCCATTTTATTCAAAAAAAATCACTTTATTTTAAATAAATTTTATTATTTCAACAACAGGAACATATTAAGTGTTATATTTACACCAATCATGTGTTTTACCATAAAATATTGCCTTATCCTTAAATCACATTTCTAGATTATCAGTAATAATCTTTATAACCTTGAAAATTCTTTAAGGAAAAGTGCTAAAAAATAATCCTTAATTTTTCAGAAGTCTTATAACTAGAATAACATTAATAAAAAAACTTATATAAGATAATTCTCAAATTACAATACATAAACACCTCAGTCATTCCACTTGATTTTTAATCCATTACTTAGTGTTCATCATATAATTCCAAAATTCATAATTCCTTTTATATTTCATTCATAGTATCTTAAATATAAAAAATAAAACCTGTACTCATAAAATCTTGTTGATTCTATTTTATAGATATATATTTAGGATATTTATTATCATAATTACCATATTTTCAATGTTTTAAAAAGTCAATAATTGATATTTCCATATAAAATACGTTATTCTTATCCATTTCCTTAACCAAACATTTAATTTTTCCATGAAAATTACTTGATCTATGTTGTTATTTTCCAAAAACCAAAAAATCTTTCCATTCTTTTGATACATTTACCTAAATGCTTCTTCTAACAGACTTGACATGTAGAAAACTGAATCTTCTTCCTTCCATGGTCTTCATGAAACATTATGTTTATCTTATTAGGCATGTCAAGAAACTCGCAAAAGTTGATATTTTTAGTCCAATAATGAAATAAATCATTGGAAATAAATATTAGGTTTTACATTCATGCTCTTTTTTTCTTTTTTTCTCATAAGAATAATCCTTCCATTATCCTTCATATTAAATGTTAACGTAATCCCTCCTGGTTCCAACAATTGAATAAAAGAAAAAACGATAGTGTGAGAAACAATAATCACACTAGGATACCATGAAAAACATTTATGGGATATATAAATCAAGGAACATTATTTAAATATGTGAAACCTTATATTTAAACTAGGTAATTAATGTACACCATCTATCCAAATCATTCATAAATCTTCACAAAGAAAATGTGAGTTATCTAACCATATCACCCAGGAGTGTCCAACCATGTGTGTAGTAAGATCACACTTAACATGCACTGGAATGATGACTGAGGTATACTCAACCTACGTTTTTCAAGGTTAATTATCACACAAAATGTTTTTAAAAGAAGAATATTATTTTATTCAAAGTATACAACTCGTAACACCGAGCTTGAATGAACAATGAAATTTTATTATATAAATATGAAAATTATTACCTAGTCATTAGATAAGAGGGTATGAATATGAAAAATAATAATATATATATGAATTTAAAAGTCCATAAAAATTTACTAATTAATTATTTAGAAACAAGGTCTCAATTTTTTAATAAAGTCATTTTATTCTTCAAAAATACATTTTCATTAAAAATGGTTTTTATGTTTTTTTTAAGAAAATATTATAATTAATTATGGGAAATATGATAAAATTTATTTGATAAAATAACTTCATTTTTTAAATTATAAAATAAAAATTATCTTTTGGTTAATTTTTATGATTTTTCTGAAATGTTAGATCTTTCAAAGAATATCTAAATACAGATTTTTATTGAAGACTACATTTTCATTCAAAGTATTTAAAAAGTAAAATATAATTTTGGATTAGTTTTAAAATTTAATCAGCTTATTATAATTTAAAATAATCCAATTATTATTTTTTGGAATGAATTTTATATCTAAATATGATGTAAATTTTTTTATACAAAAATGGATTAAAAAAAACTGATTTTCATCTCATTTGGAGGGATTAATTTTATGTTAAATTCTACCACTTTTTTAAATTATATCTTTAAAAATGGATTCAATATTTGAAACTATATGGTATAAATTTTATAAATAGTTTCTTTTTATTTTTGGCCCCTATAAATTGCAACCGTTGTAAATAATTATCACCACGGTAAGAGTAAATTGAGTAATCAAGGTTAGAAGTAATATGATATTAACTAAAAATGATCCTAAAACTTTAATTTATTTAATTAGATGTGTCTATTTGATACAAAATCATATAAACTTTTAATATAAGAACTTTTTTATATTTGGATGTGAATTTGAACTTTATGATATCTATGTTAATGATAAAAAAAATGTCACTCTACAACTTTTAATAACAATTTTTTTTGAAAGGTCTTAAAAAAATTTATTTAGTTATATATTTAAATATTAAATATTAATTATTTTTTATCATGGTATTTTATTTTTCATTTTTAGTGATGAGATATTTACCTCAAATGATTACGCAATACCAAAATAATATTTAACTAATTAAAAGGAAAATAAAATTAATTATTTCAATAAAATTAAAGGTAATATAATATGAATGAATTATTGTGTTACTTGAATTTTATAGAAAAATATAATATTTTATGGATGTTTTAAGGTATTATATTTTAAATCCATTTCTTTCAAGATATTTTCTATAGCAAATTAAATGAATAGTTCTAAAAATGATATAAATGATATTTATTAAATGATTTAAAATTCCCAAAATCATATATTCTTCTAAGTGATTTATATATGGTCTAAAATATCAAAAAATGTATATTTATGATCAAAATTTCCATTTTAGGTTATTATATTTTCCCCTAATGAGAAAACTAACATTAATATCAATGTAATTTTCAAAAGGCTTAGCGGGGAGTTGAAACAAAAATATAAGGGTAAAAATATATTCTAAACATGTTGAAATTATATTATATGTATTTATTTTGAATAATAATAATATTATATTCTAATATTATCAACATTTACCCATTTTAATATGAGAAGTAATTTATATTATTTTAATACTTTAAAGATTTTCCAATAGTTCCCTATCCATCTCTAATAAATGATAACCTCCTCTCTTATTTTCTTCACAATTAAAAATAAATTTCATTCATACATTACCAGCCTAAATACCTTACTATAATCTTTAACATAATTGAAGAGATATTTTTATGATAGATACCAACTTTATATGGTTTAAGGAGTAAAGAAAAAGACATTTTCCAAAGAATAGGTATAACTTTTAACTGAATGTTTTAGTTTTATTTCTTATTCCACCTCCTTCAAATATTATTCAACCATCAGGATTCAGAAACATCAACATATAAAATATATTTATATGTTATAATATTAATTTCATAACCTATATCCATGTCATTCTTCTATAAAATGGGAAACAAATAAATCATTTGTCTGTACGGCGTACTACCACCTCACGAACTAAGGTAATTCATTTTCCATAACAGCCTCTCAAGGATTGATATAATGATGTATTTAATATATATATATATATAAATTATTAATTAAATATTATATCTATTTAAATAAAAAGTACCATCAACCTTCTTTACTTTCCATTCAGTGAAAATGATAACGTCATTTGTGTGTATGTGTGGACTACCACCTCTACGAAGTGATGTGTGTCATTTTTCACAATCACATCATATAGATAATATATATAAGTTTATTTATAGTGTTAATAAAATATTTATGGTTCTGGAAGGGTAAAATAACACTTAATTTTTTCCCATATTGATTTTTTAAAAATGGAAGTGTTACTCATGCGTAAGTATGACCTACCATCTACATGATTTTATCATAGTTCAATTTTGAAAACCATCATTCATAGTTGATTATAAAACTATAAGTTATACATATTAATTATAATTTATTTTGATTATTATTTTATAGATGATGGAATAATGTCCTCATTGGATATACTCAACATTACGAAGTCATTTTGGACATATGAGTCAAATATCCTTAAAATGTCCAATATAAAGTTAAATGATTAAGTAATTGAATATAACAAGGAAATAAACAAAATAGAGGAATTATAAAAATGAAAATTTTTCTAAATAAAGTATTAATTTACACAATTTTATTTTTAATAAGATAAGTAACGTACCAGATGATTCATAGTCAGGGTAAGTGAAACTATAATTTAAAAATATTGTTTTAAATGTTTTAATGATTTAATTTTTAATATTTTTCATCCATATTTATATTATTAAAATTATTTTTTGGATATTAATAAAATAAATATAAAGGATAATTCATTTATTTTTTTTACATCATTTAAACGGTTTAAAATAGCAATCTTTTTACATATTTTATACGGAAAATTTTTCCTTTATTTTCAAAAGGAAAAAAGAATGATCTATTTTAATGTATACGACGTCATTGATCTTTACCACCACTATAAAATTTATTTTATATTTGGATTCCTTTACAAAATTTCAAATTTTTATTCAAATAAAAACTTCCTTTCCCTTCATTCATGGTATTTAATTTATGATGATGGGTTTTTAAAAAGGAAAGTGTATTTCAATATCCAAAAGTGGATTTCATTTTGGTTGAAAAGAGTTTTTAAAAAAATTTATGATGAAAATAAATTATAATAATTTTTTTTATGATATAGTACCTAATAATTATATATGATAAATGGGTGAGTCTAATACATATTATACGATGGGTGATCCACATTATAGTTCACGATGATGGGTGAGCCTGATAAAATTAATTTAGAGGGAAGGCCCATTATATCTCTTCAATTCCTTAGGTAATGTTCCTTACCTTAAAAGTAATGATAAAAGAAGTTAACCAGTGTGTCTTATCCCATTGATTTAACTGGGGTCATGTTAAATCTAACCAGGGATTAAATTAGGTTATGAATATGATGCTATAATTTTCCTAAAATTGGTTTCCAATTTCTTTATATGGGTTTTAAAGTTTTTCATTGATAAAAAATTGTATCTTTTTCTTATGGAAATTATTTATTTCATATTCTAAAAGAGTAATCTGATAAAGCTATGTATTATATGAGTTTTCACATTTTTAATAGACTAAATGTTTTCATCTTTTTATTTCCCCAACTATTTTTTTTCTTTTCCCATGTTTTAAAATGTTTTTCATTGGGTTATAAGGATTAATAGGGACATGAATAAGGTTAATATGAAAATTATAAAGATATTTAATGAAAAAAAACTTATTATATCTTAAATGATTTTTTCTATAAAAAATAAATACTAAGTGGAAATTTACATTATGTGATGTAATATTTATTTATATAAGTGTTATGTACTAATTTATAAAACTCTAAACTGCTGGGATCCAGAAAAGTAAGAGAATCAATTCATGACTTAAAACATAAGATAATGTAATCCTTAGGTTTGGGTCCTTATGACAGGTATTAGAGGAATGGTTTAGATAAATTTGGATAATATTATGATTTTATTTGAGGCTAACTTAAGATTTTAGTATACCATTATAGAATTATAAGTTTAGGGTCGATCATAATATTAATTAAATATACACACATTTTATGTTTTTAAGTAATATAATTTTAAGGTGAATATTGATATTTTGGGAGACATTTTATTGGGTTGATTTATATATTACCCATACATTTAATGTGAAGGATTATTTCAAAAGAATACTATTATACTTTTGGGGATGAAAGATGAAAGGCATGATATTACCTTTATGTTTAAAATGTTATTTAATTTTAAAGATATTTAGGTTATTTTTTAGGTTGTTCATCATATTTTATGGTACTTTATAGGGACTATATTAATATAGTTTTAGTAAAAGGAAAACATATAGGATAGGTGAAAACCCGCCACATCTAGAAAGGCCGCAAGGCTTGATCCCACAACCTAAGGGAGACAAGGTTTCGATACCTACCACTATCCCACATGATGTCATGGTTTGATTAATTTTTTTAAACGATTTTATATATAAATAATGAGTTTATTTTATGTAGATATGTTTTTTCATATAGATAACCATGGTATGGAAAAGTAATTTGGTCATTAAGTGATTAATGTTATTTCAGAATAAGACCACTAAAATTTAGGGTAATATTATATTTTTAAGATAAATATAATATTATGGGATTTTATTTGAGGAATGAAGGTTTAATTATATTTTGGAAGATTATATGAATTTAATGTGTATTTTTTGCGATATAGGTTATTTATTGAAATGATTATCATATTTTAGAGATTATATAATTTGGTAATATACTTTTTCAGTATGAGACTTTAATAGTGAATGATTATATTTTGATATGGATTGTAAATTTATCTAGGAAGAATATGTGAGAAAATCATTCTAATCACTTGTTTTAATTTTATTTTGGAAACAGTTAAAGAATTTTAAGGATAGTTAGTTCTGAAATGATTTTTTAAAAAATTTTGGGTATTAAAATTTAATTTTTGAGATTAATGTTTTTTTATATAATGTTTTATTAATTTTGATAATTATTTTACCTTGTGCTAAATATTTTTGTTTTTTATAATGACTAAAAACAAGAGAAATATCTATTTATCCTTTTTTGTAATTATATGATCTACTAGACTTTTATTTTAATGCTCCAGAAATAAAAAATACATTGCAAATACTCATAATATAGATAAAAATATTTGAATTTGGTTGAAATTAACTAAATGATGAAATTATACTTTTTAACTAAGAATATTTCCTTTTGTTATTATCCTAGATGGCATAGAAATTCCTTTACTCTAGGATAAGGATATTGAGATAAAATATTTCCTTTTTCAAGTTTATTTCTGATTAATCTATGGTCATTTTTAAACCAATTTATTTTATGGTTTTGGGTTGTTAAATTTATTATAAGCAATGAATTTATTGTGATTAATGATCTTTGTAATGATTTATAATTATTTGGACATTGTTATTTTCTTTCATATCCATATTTTCACATCTGAGTGAATTTCTCTTATTTAAAAGTCTAGTTACACAGTTTTCCAAATGGCATTCATATTTCCCTTTATTTCTTTTAAAAAAAAAAATTATTTAACAGTTTTATTATTTGGGATTTAATCAAATGTTTTTTTATCAAGTTATATTATTTCTAAATTTTAGTGATAAAATAATTACCTTGAATGATTTTGAAACACCGACATAGTATTTATCTAATTGAAAAGAAGATAAAACAAAAAATTTCAAAAATATTAAAAGTAATATAATTTGAATAAATTATTGTGTTATAACAAAATTATAGATAAAATATAGAAATTTATTAATTTTTAAAGTATTATATTCAAATTCTTTTCCTATAATTCTATTTTCAATGTCCAATTAATAAAATAGTTCCCAAGATGAAATTAAGGATATTTTAAAATAAATGACATTTTATTAAATGACATAATTTTCGTTAAAGTAGTTTATTTGGAAAATTAATTGGTATATGGTTTTAAAAATAAAAAATGGTCCATTAATTATCCAAATTTCCTTTTATAGTTATTATTTTTACCCATAGAGTGTGAAAAACATTATATCACTATAATAGTCAAAAGGGTTAACGAGGGGTTAAAAAATATAAGTGTAAAAACATAATATTAACATGTGAAAATTTTATTGGATGAGTTGAATTCATATTATCCTTATGTTATATTATAATTTTATCAATATGGTTATTTTTGAACTTGATAATAAATTTATATTAATTTAATACCTTAAGAAATTCCTAAAGTGCCTCTCCCCTATCTTATGTCACATCCTCTCCCATTTTCTTCACACTTCAAAAGCCTTTTGGTTTATACAATACCTACTAAAATAAATTCTTAGAATACATACCATCATTATAGATTTTGGATTAATAAAAATACCAACCTTATAGGGCTTAAAGAGTATAGAAAAGAAGATTTTCAGAAGAAGATGTATAGCTTTTAACAGAATATTTAGTTTTATTTCTTCGTCCAACACTGTGAAATATTATTCAATAATGATGATATAATAAAATTATTATCTCCCATATAATGATATGTTATTATTCTAATGTGATAGACTATATCCATCTCCTTCTTTTATCAAATAGAAAACAAAACCATCTTTCATGTGTATGGCACCCTACCTCCTCACGAACTGATGTAATTCATTTTCCATCATCTCCTATCATGGATGGAAATAATGATGTAATTAATGTATAAATATATTAGATATATTTATGATATATTTATCATTATATAAATATAATATAAGATGTATTATCTTACCATTCCATTCATTGTATAATGATAAAATCTTTCATTCATATGTCTGCACAATCACCTTCACAAAGAAATGTTATTTTTTTTCATAAACAAATATAATGGATGATATATATAAGTTTATTTAAAGATATAATATAATAATTATGATTATATAAAGATAAAAAACACTTAATTTTATTCCTTCATGATCATTGAAAAATGGAAGCGTTACTCATGCGTATGTTCGACCAACCGTCTCCATGATTGTAACATAGTTCATTTTTTATAACCATCACTCATAATTGGGATTAAAAGTATAATTAAAATATAAAAATTATAATAATTTCATGATTATTATTATAGAGTTTATAGAATAATGATATCATTTACCATAATCAACCTTCTGAAGTCATTTTGGACATATGAGCCAGATATGATCAAAACATCTCACATAAACTTAAATGATTGTGTAGTTGAATATAAAATGGTAAAAAATAAAATAAAAAATAATAATTAAAATCAAAATTTCATTAATAAAGTAAACAATTAACATGATTTTATAATTTTTGAAGATAAATAAGGTACTTGATCAGTCGGACTCAAGGTAAGGGATAATTTACTTTGAAACCCTTTTTAAAAATGTTTCAATGATTAATTTCATAAATATTTTTCTCCCATACAAAAAATATTAAAATTAAATTGCACATGAATATAAAATATTAATAAATTATATTTTATGTCCCTTTTGGAATTATTTTAAATGTTTTAGATGGAATATTTTTCATATTTTATATTGATTGTTTAGGATTTCTTCACAAAATTAAAAATTGAATGTTCTATTTTACCGTATATGGAATAAATGGTATTTACTGACATTGTAACCATTATTTTATGTTTTTATTTATTTATAATATTTCATATTTTCATCAAATAAACACCATATTTCCCTTTTTTATGTGTATTTGAGCATTGAAAATGAATCTTTAAAGGAAAAGTGAATTTCAATATCATAAAGTGTTTTGCGTATGGGTTTAAAATATTTTATAAAAAATTTTATGATGAAAAGATTAAAACATAAGTTTTTTATTCTAGGGTAAATTATCATTTTATATGAAAAATTGGTGATCTAAAAACAACTTTATGATCAGTGAACCCCATTATGTCTCCTGTTGATAGGCATTCTCGATATAGTTTATATGGTTGGTGAGACAAATTATATATCTCTAATGTATTGGGTAATATTATTTGTATTCCAAGGAAATATCCAGGGATTTAACTGGCGAGGGTTCTCCTTTCTATTTAATTGAGATCTAGTTAATTACAACCTGTGATAAACTTAGGTTATAAATATTCTGTTGTATTTTTTTAAAATGGTTTATAATTGTTTGATATGGATTTTGAAGCTTTTATTTGAGAAAAAAGTGTTTTTTCCATGTGGAAATGAATAATTGCATAATCTCAATAAATAATGTGATAAAGGTTATTATTTTATAGGTTTTTATCTTTTTCACTGTACAAATACATTTTTTCTTATTTATGTTTCTTATAATGTTTTTTGTGCTCATCCCATGTTTTAATTTTTTTCACATGTTTTAAGGATGAATAGGGACAAGGATAAGGTCAATATTAAAATTATGATGATAGGTCATGAAAATAAAAAATTTTAGTTCTTAAAACATTTTTCTTTGAATAATGGATACAAAGTGGAATTTTCCACTTTGTGATGTAATATTTATTTTTTTAAGGGCGATGCTCTAAAAATATAAACCTTCAAGCTCATAAAATGTAAGAGAATGAATTTTTTACTTAAAACTCATGATTTGTGAAGTGTTTTAGGATAGGTCCTTACAATAGTACCCCAATATGGCATCTTTTCCAAAACCATGTCTACTTTTAGTATCTTGATACATATATATTATAATGAGAACCATATAATCCCTTCGTCAACATAACTTTATGATGTTATCCTATACATTGACTTATCATCAAAGTTATTCATAGGGTTATCTCACCTAATGAATATTTTCCTTAGTCTAGTTCCTATGTGTTCTATTAACCCATATATGATACATACTGTAAAGACCCCACCTCTAGTATATAAAAATAGGGGCTTATATAAATACATTGACACTAGATATAAGAATTTTCATCCCAATGGAATGAATAGTTTATTAGTCTTGGTAAAATAGATATATACTTGAATCTCACATTACATTTGAAAACATAAAATGTAACATAGTATTTTATTTTAATGAAAACCGTTATAAATTATTTAACATCCTTGAATATCAATCATATTATAGTTCCTAGTATCATGTGAAAGGAAAAAAATACAGGGTGACATTAGATTATTTATAAGGGTTATGTAAAGTGTAACATATCTTGAATAAATTAGGATGAATAAATATTAAAATTTAAATAACTAAAAACACATGGTGTTTAACCAATAAATTGAGAAATAATAATGATATGCAAGGAAAATAATTCCATATAAATTGTAAAATAAGATTGAAAATCATATTTGGATATCATAAATATTAAAATAATCACCAGGAAATCAATTACTAATTTCATAATGATGGAATGAATAATGATGGGCATCTGAAAATTTCCATCAAGGCCTTATGTCAAGACATCTAAAAATACCATCAAGGCCTCATTCCAAGATATCTACATAAATGGGTATGGACTCAGCCATATACCCATTATATTTTTTCTCAAGAGACCACCAATTCATCAAGGTGATATTTAATTATGAGACCCACCCATCACATAGTAAGTTCAATGCATTCATGATATCAATAAAAAATACAAATTAATGAATATTTTTAAAAAATGAATTACCGCTCATATTAGATGAGTTGGCATACAAAAGTTCAATACTTTCCCCAGTCAATTTGATTATAAACCATCTAGGGAAATGATAATGATGGTATAATTATAACATATACCTATTAAATAATATTTAAAATAATGGGTTATTTCCATTTATGAATAGAAATATCATAAAACTATTATTAAAAACTTCTTGAGAAAAATACCCTTTTCACTTTGAAAATTACTTTTAGAATATAAAAAATTCCAAAATATTAGGAAACCAATTTGGTTAGAAAAGAATAATGGAATTTTTTAATGATTATTCCACACATTTGGTAGTCATTATTTTGAGAAATTCTGTTCAGGTCATATATGATAAAACAAAGAATCTTTTTACGTTTTTAGTAAAAAGTAAAAAGTACGTCATTTGTAAAAAAGGAGATTCCACTAAAAATTATTTTTAAAAAATAAAAAATGGATAAAAAATTCTTTAATAAACCATTTTATAATATTAAATACATTATTTAAAACATTTTATGGAAAATATGTACATGGAATAAAAATATTCCAAACCAATTAAAAAAAGTCGGTTTTCATTTATAATATTTTTTGATACATTGAGTACTTAAAGAGAATAAAATAAAATGGACACCTATAAATTATATAAATAAAAAAAGAATAATAATATATGTCAGGTCTAAAATATTAATATCATATATTTATCTATATGAAGACTTAAACATAAATAATCCTGAATAATGATGAAATTATGAATTAAACCCTTACCTCAGGTCTGAATTCCTTCATATGTGTTCTAAATTCCTATATAATAAATATAGATTTATTATAAATGTATTAAAAAATAATCATAAATATCATAACACATATTATTTACTTTTAACCTTTTATCACCCATTTATTAATTATTCTTTATTAAAATCGTTATTTTGGGTGGTAACTTTTTATTTTTTCATGTATTTTTTGGTTCAATAATTTGGTCATTTTACATTGTTCATGGTTCCATAATCTAAAAAATTTTAATCAGGATATAAATTTCATATATATCCATTATATATTTATATATTTATAGGTATCTATAAAACGTAAATATTGAAGAATAAATTACACTGTTTATGGAAACAGTAGGTTGCACGTACGCATGAACGATATGTTAACTTTTCAAAAAATGGAATGAAAGAATGGTAAATAACAAATCACCTTTATAGGATAATATTTGTATCATATATATCATATATATTAATTAAATATATACTTATTACAATTGATTTTAAATTGAAACGAATAAATAATCACATCACTTCATGGAGGTGGTGGTCCTTATGTACATAGAAGCAACGTTTTCATCTTCCAAAGGATTAGAAGGTAAGAAGTTATATATGATATTAAAATTATAGAACCATAATTATTTCACAAGGATATTATATATTCATTTGTTCCATCTTTATAATCATCCATGTAAAGCGGTGATGAAAGATGAATTACACTACTACCTGGAGACGGTAAGTCGTACATAAATACAAGAGACGTTTTAACATTTCATAGGATGGAAAAGAGATAAAAATTTATTGTAACATAATAACAGTAATATATATGTATATTTATTATACTAGATTTAATATTTTATTATGGTTTCAACAAACTTAGGGGATGTATAAGAAGAATGAAATTTGAAAGTGTTAGTAAAGATGATTACGTATTTCTCAATAGAGTTCATATAGTTTATTTATTAATGACATTTTGAATGGTATTTTAATAATAAAATGATATAAAAGAAAAAATATAAGTGGGTAGGGTTCAGTTGATTTAGATGGCTCAAAGTGGTGTAATGGAGAGAAAGGTGGGTCCCATTTTATAAGCGAAGAGACAGAAAGTCATAGAATTTCTAAAAAAATTTAAATATGATAAAATTGTTGTCTATAAAAATTATTTAAAATAGACATATATTAGAATATATAGTGTTATGTCGTTGAAATAACATAAAAAATAAAATTTGGATAGGTTAACCTGGTGTTTTAAACTGTATATAGTGGTTTAATCCTTTAATTAACCAATTTTAACCTTAAACATGGTAATGATTTTTTCATACTTAAAGGGTTATAATTTTTTATATAATGTTCTAGGTTATGAACTCTTCAATCATATCATATACCCATTTTACTATTTAAATATTTTTATTATTTTTATATAATTTAATATTTTTTCTAAATATATCATTAATATCATTTTGACACTATTCATTTAATTTTACTTCAAATACATGAAGAGAAAGATGAAATTTGAATATAATTATCTAATAAATAAAAAATTTGTTATATTAAACTATAAAATTTTTGGAACACTGTAAACCACTCAAATTATATTACTTTTAATTCTTTTGAAATTGTTTATAGTAAATTTTTCATTAATTCATGGAATATTGTGTGAGATTTGGTTAAGCATTTAAGAAAACTATATATTCACTAAAAATTATAAATAAATTACCATTATGAAAATAATTTCATTTTTTCCAAATAACCATTAATATTCATCATCAACTTTATTTTATCCATATTTTAACACATAATATATATTTAAAATTAAGAGAGTTAAATTTTGTATTTTTTGTTACTTTAAATATTATATATGTAATTTTCATAGACATGATTCCCTTAAATAAATAAATTTCCAGAATAAGGTTATAAATGTCTAATTAACTTCATTCTATAAGAATGAAGAAGAAAAATCGTGTCCCTTTAAATTAGTTTTAACCTATGTTAGCCTGATTTACCCTTTACTGAGTTGAAACACTTTACCACAACTACTATTCATAATGCCTAAAAATAAAAGGGAACTATTTACCAAATTTTAACCACCAGATTATAAATATTTAAAAAATTTAATAAAGTTAATTTCTTATAATTTGAAAAAATTAATTTAAAAAAAGAAATGAATAGCGTTTTTTTTGAAAATTGCATTTTTAGGTACAAAAATGTTTTATATGAAATTCAAACATAATATTTATTCTAATCAACAAAATTTCATTCATTATAAAATAAGTTAACCAATTTTAATTTTAAATAATTTTTTTAAAAAATTATGCTTTGTAATTTATTAAAATAAAAATATGGTTTTCAATAAAATTTGGTATTTTCAATATTCATCGAAAAATAATATTTTTCCAAAAATTATAAAAATATAAATCTAATAAAATTTTTAAATTATGTTTTTAAAAATTAATTTTATTTTTTAAAATAAATTTTATAATATTGGAAAAAAATTAAATATAATCTTTTCTCGCAAAAAGCAATAAAAATCATTTTTGGAGGAAACATATTTTTTGAAGCATAATAATACTTTACATAAAATTGAATGTTTATTTATTAAGAATTAATCATCATTATATTATTGAGTCGAAACTTTTTATATATTTCATAATTTGTTTATTCTTATTAATAGCCACTAATTTAATGATTAGTTTTTTAATAGTCAGAAAATAATTATTTTACATGGTTTGTTTAAGATCAATGTTTTATGTTGTATATTCCATAAAACGATGTTTTTTTAAATATCAAGGTGTTACAAGGTCCATGACCTTGATCAACCATGCATGAATAAGCCAATGTCTATGAGTATTTGGGTATATCTTGGATAATATAGAAATCATACTATCACAACTACACTTTTGAATATTTTCCATGTAGGTATTATAAAAACCTATAGGGTGTTTTCACAACTTCCCAAAATGGTATTTATTACTACCACCTTTAAAGGTGTTTTATGACCTCCCTTTGGGTAGATTTCATGACCTCCATGAAGGGAGTTTTCATAAACTACCCTTTTAGATTTTTCCATATGGGTGTCACAACCGCCTCAAAGAGAACTTCTCAATTCAGTAGAAATAATAATCATAATGTTCCATTCTAATTTAACTTTAAAAAAACCATTTTTCAATTCACTTTACAATTATATTTCAATTTCATAGCCATTAATCATATTATTAAAGTTACTTTCCACTTTTGAAACCATTTTTCTCCAATTTTCATATCAATACCAATTCATGGTTTCCCCCTTTAATTTAATGAAATTTCATTCTTCATATAAGGCCAAAATAGATCAAAACATCAACACAAACCATAATATTCAACAGGATTCTAAATCGTGGTTCATCCCTTTTGTCACATTCTTATCATTTATAAAGTATTTTTGAAAAAATTACATTATACCACATATTTTGAAACTACATTAGGCCTTGGTATCTCCTTTACAATTATAAATTCAAGAAAGGACCCCATTTTAACATTTTGATGCATACATTAACCATTTATCCAAAAGAGGTAGATGACTATATATAATTACACACTTTCATTCTTAATAGCCTATAATATCTAATTAAAAAAATTGATAAGTTCAATTTAAAAAACCAGTAATACACTTATTATTTCATGTAGTGTAGGTTATTTAGTACTTTTAATAGGGCATTGAGATTGTATGGAACCACAATTAAATTCCAATTAGGTCAGTTTGGGGAAAGGAAGTCCTGAACATATTCCACAAAAAATAAGAAATCTTTTCTATTGGTTAAATTAAGGTACCACCTACCTAGGCTTTAGATATTTCCACATCCAAATACAAATATTCATTTAGACATAAAAAAGAAGAAATAAAGAAATCATTAGAAATAAAAAAAAAATTATTTTAGAAAAACATAAAAGGACCCAACTTGACATGAAAAAAAATAAAGAAATGAGAGAAAATGGACTAGTAGCCTTACCTATATATCTTTATTACACCAAAAATAAGGTCAAATTCCCAATAATTGAGATAGATTCATCAAGGGAAGAAAATAGATAAGAATTTGGGGTGTACATAAGGGTGTTTCTAGACCAAAACAAATAGAGAAATCAAGTAAGGTATTTAAGGTGTAAACAAATTCTCCAATTAAAAAAAGAAAACCTGGAGGCCACCGATGTGCTGTTGGCCTCTATCACTTGGTCAGTGAGCCCAATATCCATATAGGTCCAATAGTTATCCCACTGAATAACCAGTGTGACTTTAGTAGAATTCTATTGTCACGAATCCTAGGCTCGGGCCACATGATCTATCTCGGTACCCATCCTACACACAAAAATGCATAATTAGGATGTTTTGATCAAGGTTCAATAAATCTAAGTAAAAACATACTATAATGTTGGGTCGTGATCTTAAAAACTATCTAATATATAATATATCATGCTTGAGTTTTAGCACCAATAATCACCATGCCTTGATTCATGAACATAAAATATACTCCCCTTTAGTTAAGGATCTGAAAAGACCATACCAAAACTATCTCTAAACTGATAAAGCAATACCATTGGCCTTCCCAATTTCAAAAGGCCTTAACAACCTTACATTGATTAACCACACATATTTCATATTTGAAACTAAAACCCAATAAGTTAACTACCCATGCCCATGGCAAAAAATTTCCAAATTTTTCTAAAAATCCCAATAGAACCCTTAAAACTAGTTTGTCATGTATTACATGTTATTATTGAGGTAATATATAACCCACTACACCTATATATACCAAAATAATAGTCTTAATTCCTCTATATGACTTATCTCAAAGACCCTAGGCTTTTACCACCCACACACTATCAATCATCAAATTATGATGGGTCAATGTTATTATTCAACATGGACAAAATATTTACTACCCGATTATTGGTGGAATTCAATTTTCAGAACACCAACCATTAAAAACAAGTTTATCTGATACATGAAGGTTGATATGAAACAATAATCCAAATCCTGTTTGAATCACATTAAATTGATTCCAAGCCCAAAGCTAACACCTTGAATCCCTTTAACAACCACAAATAAAATCCCACCTAGCACACAACAAGAAATCCAAAATGAATCAAATTCACCACAAAATTGTCCTTACCCATCCCTAGATCCCATGCCATGACTTCCGCAAGCCCATATTCTATAGATTAGGGGTTGGAGATTATCACTAAATAGGCATATCCCAAAAAGGGAAGGAATTTGCATTTAAACATACACACACACACACACACACACACACCCAAAGATTAAACTACAGAAAGGTAAACACTAATTAAACAACAAATTTCACTAAGAAAACAATTGAAAATACAATACAAAATAAAAAGTAAAAAGGGTCTTGAATAGAATCCCAAAACCACAAATTAAAGTACAACTACCAAGGTCTGTCTACGCAAACCCTTCCTGAAGGGTAGGATGAGGGTTGGTGTCTTTAGCTAAAGAAGTATGTCATGTCCGTCCCATATCCCTGGGCACCACTTGGTTTAGAACAACCAAGGTCTCTATTAATGAATCGATCACTTAAATGAGACTAGACACATGTAGGAGAATCCTATAAAGGGGTGAGTAACATAATAATCATTAGGGATCTCAAACCACAAAGGAAGGAACACAAAGATATACCACATAGTAATATCACAAAACAAGATTTCATAGAAAAACCACAAAGCAAAGACATATAACCCCAGGTATAACACAAAGTATAGAAAGTAAGACATTCATTGGTAGATCTAAATTATCTTTTAAGGCTAAGGGGACTCATCCCTGATGAGCCACTAAGGTCAGCATGACTATTGGACCACTGAGGTTTCCTCCGCTACTGGACCACTGGGGTTCGCTTAGCTATTGGACTATTGTGGTCCACTCGGATACTGGACTATTGAGGTCTTCTCATCTACTGGACAACTAAGTTCTTCTCATCTCCTTGACCACTGAGGCCCGTCTATCTACTACAACATTAAGTTATGCTTGTTTGCTGCACCCCTGAGGCACAGTTGTCTACTGGACAATTGAGGTATGATCGTATAATGGACCACTGAGTTCCACTTGTCTGCTGGACCACTATGGTCCACTCGTCTTCTAGACCCCTGAGGTTCTCTCATCTGCTGACACATTGAGGTCCGCTCATCTTCTGAACCACTGAGGTCTTTTCTTCTGCTGAACCACTCAGGCACACTCGTATGATGGACCACTGAGGTGCACTTGTCTGCCAGACCACTAAGGTGTGCTTGTCTGCCGAACTACTGAGGTCTGCTCATCTCCTGGACCAATGAGATCAGATCTTCTTTTTGACCACTAAGGTCTACTCATCTTCTACACCACTTACATAATTTTGTCTATTGCACCACTGTGGTCAACTCATTTGGTGGACCACTATGGTCCTCTCGTCTACTGCACCACTTAGGTATGCTCGTCTGCTAAACAAATAAGGTCCATTCATCTGCTGAACCAATGACGTATGGATGTTGGTTGGACCACAGTGGCCCTCTTATCTATTGAACCATTGAGGTCCCACTCATCATATTATTCATGTCCCAACCAACCATAGGATTACCGTTCTCCAGTGTGATTGATTCCTAGAGAATCTACTCCTCAAGTAATCAGTCGTACCTCAGATTCCCCGAAAACAGACCTAATGTATACCCAATGGACAATCTCATATCAAGGGTACTAATTCCATAAATGACATGTCAATCAGACACTCGATCTAAAAGAAATCAGAAATTTAGTAAATAGAGTCCTGTTTTTTTTGGTCCCAGTCCGACTAGGTCAGACGAACCCGACCAACCTGGCTCGGGTGTCCAACATGACCGGACCCATTTTGGCCGACTAGACCCAGTTGGGTCTGGTTGACCCTCTCCAGCATGGCCCATTGTCCAATCCAATTTGGCTTTGCTAGACCCAACCTAGTTCGATCGTGTCTCCAGCCCACCTGGTTACCCAACAACCCAGTCCATATTCTCCTACTCGTCTAATGGTGCCCTGACTATATGGAAAAATCATCCAACACCTCAAGTCAGTCGTTAGCCGCCTATGGGTCATGGGTCAGCTCAGAACCTGAGGGGTCTCTACTACTGAAACTATTGTATGGAACTGATCCTACATGAGTTCTCTACTGGTAGCGCCAGTAGTAACTGCTGACCAATGGGTGGGGGTAAATCTGGGACACTTCCTGAAGGTGTTATCTCGAGAAATAGCCCCTATACCAAAGCCTCATTACTCTTTTGACTATCCTCATGGTCACACACTAAAATCACGGATGGCTGGCTGTATAGAGGAATTTTGAAAGAGATCAAGATGAATAAAAATTAATATATT
This sequence comes from Viscum album, assembly GCA_963277665.1. Taxonomy (NCBI): domain Eukaryota; kingdom Viridiplantae; phylum Streptophyta; class Magnoliopsida; order Santalales; family Viscaceae; genus Viscum; species Viscum album. Next base: position 916,746,297 of record OY728125.1, read on the forward strand.
ATACATGGGGAGTTGAATCTGACTCAGAAATATCAGGAGAAAATATTCAATGATTAATGTAACCAGTGTTTTATGTATAGATTCGGAAAACAGAATTCAGGGTCTTGGTGTATGGATACGTTATCCACCGCACCCACACTGGACTCCCTACCCTGAAATCCAAACTTGAAAAACATAACACTATTTCCCCCTTCAAATTTATAAACTCTTAGTTCTCTACCTACCAGCCTTTGATACCACCTTTTCACGACCCGTTCCCTAGGGTACGTACCGTGAATACCCCAAGCCCGCCTTCCATAGGATAGGGGATGGAGACTAGAACCAAATAGGCATATCCCAAAAAGGGGAGTCATTTTCCTTTAAACTTGTACACACACACAAAGCTCAAACTGTGGAAATGTAAACACTAAGTAGACTAAAATTTCCACTGAGAAAACTAATTAATGTATAGTAAAAAATGAAAAGTAAGAAGGGGCCAGAATACTAGCCCAAAACCACAAAGGAAAGTACAAATGCCAAGGTCTATTTTCTAAAACCCTACCCGAAGGGTATGAGGAGGGTAGCTGTCTATAGAAATAGAATTATGCCCCATCCATCTTGTCTCACTAGACCACACCTGGTCCCGAACAACCAAGGTGTCTGTTGAAGCATCGATCACCTGCAAGAGACATGACATGTGCAGGAAAAGACCATGAAAGGGTGAGTGGCACAGTACTTAGTAGGGACCCCAAACTCCAAAGGAAGGGCCACAAAGAAATACCACAACACAAGATAACACAACAAGACAACAAAGAAAAGACAACTCACACCAGGTATAAGTCAAAGTATAGAATGTAAGACTTTGAATTGTAAAGCTGAATCAACCTGTACTACTGTGGGGACTCACCCCTAATGAGAAACTGAGATATGATCGACTACTAGACCACTAAGATATGATCAGATACTGCAATAGTGAGGTCTACTCATATGTTGGACCACTCAGGTCTTCTTGTCTGCTGGACCCCTGAGGTCCACTCTTATGCTAGACCACTAAGGTACGCTCGTCTGCTGGATCACTGAGTTACGCTAATCTGGTGGACCACTGAGGTCCACTCTTCTACTAGACCACATAGGTTTTCTTGTATAATAAGACAATGAGGTCCACTCTTCTGTAGCACCACTAATGTATGCTCTTCTGCTGCACCGCTTAGGTATGCTCATCTGCTGGACCACAGAGGTACACTCGCCTGCTGGACCACTAAAGTCCGCTCGTCTGCTGGACCATTGAGGTCCGTTCGTCAGCTGGACCATTGAGGTATGCTCTTCTGTTGGACCACTGAGGTCCCCTAGTCAGCTGAACCATTGAGGTATGCTCTTCTTCTAGACCACTGAGGTTCACTCGTCTGCTGGACCACTGAGGTCTCAGTCGTCATATCCTTCATGTCATATGCCACCATAGGACTCCCATTAATCAGTGCACATGATTATTGGAGAATATACTCCTCAATTCTTGAGTTATGCCTCAAATACCACAAATATTAATTTAGAGTATACCCAAAAGACTGTCTCTTTGCAAGAGTCCCAACGCCACAGATGTCGCATCAATTGGGTTCCCGATCAAAAAGATATTAGAGTTTTAGTAAACTAGTGTCGGTTGCATCCAAGCTCGGTCTAACATGGTTGGATCAACAAGAACAATTTGACTCGGGGGGTCCCACATGTCCTGAACCATTTTGGCCGAACCGACCCAACCCAGATGGGTATGGGCCGAACCAGTCTGGCCTGTCCCTTTGACCATGCCCAACGGGCTTTGGTGGTCCCGGCCCGGTTCGGTCGTGGGTCCAGCCCATCTATTCGGCCAGAAACCCGATTCATGTCCTCCGGCTTGGTCCAACTTGGTTGAACCAGTACTGCCCTACCAGGCTACCTCGTGGTCTGGTTTTCCATCCATCCATGAATGCAATGAATGGCTCATTGTCTTCATGCCCGGCTCGCCCAGCGGCCCGATTCACTACAGTGGCCCTATTTGATAGACTGGCATGACCACTTGAGAGGAAAGCTTTCTTCCAGCCGAGTGGATGTGGTGGGTGACCGCATCTCCCCCTCCCTATCAAAATAGCTTAAAGCCCCATTGACATGATCTCTATGTCCGGATACCACGAGGGTTCACCAACTGGATGAATATGGCCGACCTGCGTTCGACGAGGCTAGTCTGCGTGGCCTGTAGCGACCTGAGGTGCTTCCATGGGTCCCGCATCCACCATGGCTTAGTACCACAACCCGTTGTTTCCAATTGCGGCCTGGGTTTTGTAGGCTTCTAAACCATCATCATGGCCTGGTTGTTGCAGCCTTGTGCTTCCCCCACCCCATGAATGGGTGTCGCAGGGACTTCCACTACCAGCCTTGGAGTCGACAGCCTCCACCACCACTGTGACCCACCTAGAAGCGAACCTTACCACCTATTTCTGCTATCTCCTGTAGCCTCCTACCATAAGACAATGTGCCAATGCCCCGCTGCGGTCCAGTCTAGAACATAGATACCATCACCGCCAAATTCATTATGCTACAAATAATGGGAAGAACATAAGAAGAAGAGAGGGGAATGAGTCACACATAAGAACACCATAAGATTGATCCAAGTTTTTGTTCATATAGACTCAGATACATTATTGTCAGTAGGATCACGATGAAAAAAAAGTGTGGAATAATCACAGAAATAGATACCCCCTTTATCCCTCATAATTAACCTTCCCGTATGAATGAATGATCTGTGGGTTGACTTGTTCGTGAGTTAACCAGCATTCATTGTTTAAAAGAAAGAAAAAGGAATATCAATTTATATAAAAAAGTATCAAACCCCTACCTGGAGAAAGGATCAGCCGAGGAAGATCTTCTATCGCTATTCTTCGATCTTCGTTTCCAATTTTCTATCCAAGGGTATCGTCGCCGCTTTACAATTTATTGGCATTCGTCATTGGAGAGGTTTCTTTCAAATATTCAGAGTGATTTTCAGGATCCCAATCTCATATCCAATTCATGTTATCCCATTTAATGGGAAAAATGCATCGCAACATTTCTGTTACATGAACTCACCGTCAGTACACTATTTCATTTATGAAACAATGTTTCTGTTACTTTTTCATTGCAGCATTGTTACATGGTTTCATTTATGGAATGAAACCGTCGACCCATCACTACGTTTCATATAAAAAATTTCAAATAAAATAAATGTTTTATGTTTATTATATATTTACCTAAAACTACTGAAAATTAACATTCACCGTCGACCCACGCCGATTGAGGTTAGGTCCTTCTTAAGGAGAACATCTCATTATGAACTCAATGGTGGTCACAAATTTTTAATCCGAGTTTCCATTTGTGAGTTATGAGGATTCAAAAAATAAAATAATTCTTATTTAAAGTATTTTATTTACAGTTACATCCCAAAAACAAAACGTTCAATGCCGGCCCAAGCCAGCTGATGTTAGGCTCTTCCTAAGGGATGTACACCCTCTCAAGATCAAAATTAGTCTAGGATTTCCAATTTGTGTTACCATTTATGAGTTACAAGTATTTAAAAATAAAATAATAATTTTCAAATATTTTATTTACAGCAAAAAACTACATTCCACTATTGGCCTGCACTGACTAAACTTAAGTCGCACCTTGGGTAAAACCGCTATCCTTAATGCAATGATGCCCTTATATTTATAATATTTGAACCCATTTAAGAGTTATTTCACTCTTTATGAAAACTACTCATGCCTACTGTTTATAAAAATAAAATTTTTCGATGGACCATTTCGAACACTCCATGCCTCAGAATCACACACCGTGTCAGCGCTTGGTCATGAAATAATCCAATATGATTTAAAAACATTACATGGAAAACTTGGATATTACAAGAATAGTATAAAAATTTCATCATGTCTATCTATTTACCATATCACACATACAAAACCCTTTTAATATAAGAGGATATCACCTATGATAGATGTGATGCTCCTCAGTAAAGGAGTTTTCTATTTTCACTCATCTAGATCAAAAACTTAATCTCCATATCCCCTTCACTACCTATCCCCAAAAAACTCTAGAAATAGATGTCATATTCATAAATTAACATTAATACAAATATTAGTTAAACTCATTCATGGATTACTGGAATGTAACTTTTGGTTACCCCTGAACGTTCCACTAATATCATGAATCACACCCTATAATTAATAATTATGTACTTAATACTCTATAAATTCACTTCTACCACTCTTTGAGAGAGATATTTACATTTTTTATCATCTATAAACATGTTTCAATCCTATTCAACAATGAATAATGAATTTCATAAATCCGTGACACCTCTGTCAGTTTAAAACCGTTTCAACCATGCCACTCCTACTAGACCCATCCATGATGGTGTAACCATTACCAAGAAGACAACTGTATTCTCATTAAACCCCCCCCATAAAATTATTCCCTAAAGGTTCCATTAATTTCATAAGTTTATTCAATTGAAGTGGAATTTTTTTCTAAGATCTCTATGTTCTCACGACTAACGACAATAAAGTCGTGGACCAAATATCATCACGACACTACTAATATTGCTCCACTCATGCTTCTTTGATGAACCAAATGATTATCACTGTAACCAAAGGAAACCCTTTTTAATAATAAAAATCCCAACAGGCCTAACAATTAGCCGGTGTGTATCACCTCAATTCTATCTAAAAACAATGGGTTCTCTCTCCCATACCACACAATCAAAAAACTAAATGGAACCAAAAATTTCTAGAATGTTTTTACTACCTCCATATCATCAAAATGCATGGGTTGAATTATACCACTATGTGTAACATCCTAGAAATTCTAAATATAGTATTATTATGAAAATATTTTATTAAATGAATTTATTTTTAATTTAAAAAATTTAAAAATTATTTTCTTTGAAATAATAATTGAAATTAATTGTTTTATTACAAGTATAGTTTTAAAATTTATTCAAAAAGTAAATTTTATTTTTCATTGTTAAAAGAATATTTTAGAACAACTACTTCTATTAAATAGAAGTTAATTTTATCAAAAAATTTATTTAATAGAATATTGTAATTGATAATTATATATGAATATAGTTAAGTTGTTTTTGATTTTCCAAATTAGTTTTTAATTATATAAAATTATGAATATAATATAAAACTAATACTATAATAAAATTATAAATTTATTTTAATTAGATATTTAGATTATACATTACATTTTAAATTATTATTTTAAAAAAAAATTATGTTTTAATAATGTTGACAATATTTTTATGTAGAATTATTTTGTAAAAATATGCACTATTAATATTCACATTATAATTTAAGAAAATAAATATTTAATCTGACATGTGAATGATTATATTGAAATTACTTGGGTTTTATATATTTTGGTTTTCAGAAAATATGATATAAATATATATAAAGTAATAATTAATATTTTTAATATATAAATTTTTGAATAGATTAATTTTTATAAAATTATTAATATACTAATTCTTGTTTAATATAAATTATAATTGTATAAGTATTTTAATTTTTAATGTTAAACTTATAATACACATTTTATGTTAAACTTTATATAAAGTATATAAATGAAATTAAATATAAAAAAATAAATATATAATAATAATAAAAGGAAAATGAAATTGAATGAATGGGTTGGGGGGGGGTCTCTTGTTTGTTTAGTAAGAGACCTGAGTGGGTCTGTGGGTTCATCATCTAGGGAGTGCCATCCCAAGGGCTCCATCATGGGTGCCTCGATTGTGTCATACAAGAGTTGTACACTAAGGTCGAGGGAGTCCAGTCATCCGGGAGTGGTACTAGGACTAGTGAGGAGTCTAAGGGAGGATTCAAGATCTAGCAGTGTCGTGTAGTGAGGTTGAGCAGCAATGAAGAGTTTTGACCATTCTTTAGGCCACCGGTTCCATGCAGGTTAGTGTTTCGATTCTAGTTTTCCAAGACTAGTGCGATGTTGGATTTAATAATCATCACCAGATCTAAACCTGAGTTTGAGATGGGTGATTTTATTTCACTTTTTAGGTTTTCTATTTTCTTATTTTTAATAATAATATGAACTATTGTTTTCTTCTTGATCAATTTCTCTACTCCTTATTTTGAACATTTCTTACCTAGATCTTTTAGATGTGTGTGGTCTTATTTCTTGACTTTCTTCTACCAATCACTGTCTTCTATGCATTTTGAGAATTTTTTTTTGATTTTATTCATGATCCTATTTGATGAATCAAATTTTTTTTATACTTTTCTCTACAGTTGTAATCTACTTGAATTTTATTTTATTCAGCGAATCCTTTTGCATAAAATTATGTGTCGAATTTTCTAAATTCATAACTGTCACGACCCACCTACACTAATATGAGGGAATGGATAGTAGATTTCCAGACCGTTCCTTCTTTAAGTTTAAGGAGAGATAATGAACCCTGAGACCCGCCTTCAATAGGCCCCAGAGTGGCGACTTGCACCAAGGGTATAAAATCACACATAAGATGGAATACATTTCCCTTTTTCTTTATTAGGATCTCTAGATAAGATGGTAAATCCCAACAACATCAAAACTGGAGATAAAAGCAAATCCAAAGAAACCCATACCCATATGCATGTTATAAAAGTAAAATCCACAACGTATAAGGAGACTACAAAGGTAAAGTAATAAAGAAAAGAAAAATAGAAACTGAAACAGTCCCAACATCCGAGCTAGTACGACCCTGCACGATCCCTGCAGTCCTCTTGGAAACCTGAAAGCAGTTATATATATATAGGGTGAGCATACAAGTATACTCAGTAGGGGAAACTAAAGACTCTCATGAAAAATTGGGGAGGCATTCTAATGCCCTCTCAGAAAAGAGATAACCAAGAAACTATCAAGGAAAACTATCCACCCAAGGAACACCAAGGCACACTCCAATAATAACACAAGTCAAGTAATGTATAGTAATAGTACATCGATATTTGGGTACCCCGCGCCACTTTCCCACTGGTTATTAAAGACACCCTACGCATCGAACCAATACCGCCATTCTCACCACAGTCCCACTGCCACACCCCGATCGCACACACTTGGGCCACAATCACACATACCGCCGACAAACACTTGGGCCACAACCCCCACGTGTAACCACGCCTACAAAAACCTCGGCTAGAACAACCACTGCCACGCCTGAAGACACCTGGGCCTCATCCTAAAGACTCTTGGGAAACAACCTTCCCGCACACACCTGGGCCAATCACAACCACTACCTTGCCTGAGGAATCTTGGGCTATAATGGACCTCAGAGCATCAAATACTTCCCAAAGAGTCTTGGGCTATTTGGGAAAGGGAGTAGAAAAGGAGCTAATAACCAGCCACTCATATGAGTGTTGGGAAAAACACCATCCCCCATGAAATGGGGGTGTTCGGCACTAAGTGCTCAACTTGGGTGGGGCGCGAATAAGAAACATAAAACTACAAATATATGTATTGGTAACAAGCACTCATACCAACCTAGGGTTTCCAAAGCCAACCTAAGAACAAACACCCTCATTACTATTCATTCATAAAAGAAAATCACATCACTCACGACCAATTCACAACTCATCCCCAAAACCAATTCTCCATTTAAACCATTCTTTCTTCCATGTTCAAGTGATCCAATTCAAGTGGAATATAAACTACTGGGCAACTAACCGACGTACCTACAAGAGATAGAAAGAGAAACAGCCAAACAACAATTTAAGCATTCACACTCAGTTCTCTTGTAAAATAACAACAACAAAGGGATCCGTGAGATCCCTCAAAGTATTGGAACCAATCCAAGACTTGAGATACAACCCCACACAGTTTTAGATTCACAACCAACAACCGTGCCATAAGGGAGGATCCCATCTTCATCCACATCACCCCATAATCATCAAATAGAACAACAAACCTACTACCAAAACATAGTAGGGAAACTTCCAAGTTCAAGCACATCATTCATTAGGTTCTTCTTTCTGTTGGTTAACCGGGGTGACCACACAAAGATTTATGTTCATTTGGCATCCATTTAACCAATCCGAGTTTAGGTGATTAACCTATTTCCATATTACAATCATTTAATCTTCACAGAAGAAAAGGGTTCAATAGTGCATAAGAAAAGACCACCAACGACCATAATTTTTAGTGAGCATAAGCCCATATAGTTCATAATATATAGGAATCACAAAATAGTACATAATAATTGTCAAACGCACCCCATCATTCTTTAATAGTCTGTTTATTATTTTTTTAGGTTTTGTTTCATCCATTCCCACAGAAACAGTAGTGTACCCACCCCACATGATACATAGTAAGGAGAGATGAAGGAAAATCCCTACTTGGTTGATCAAGTATTGAAGTTCTTCTCCACGCGCCAAGAACTAGGGATGCGTGACTTGCAGGGGAGGAACGTCGGGGACTCCAAGTGTGATTAGAAGGATCTAGCACAGGCGCACCACAAGCCTCGAGGAGGGACTCCAAGCGCACTAGGGAGAAGAAAGAAATACATCCAAGGATGGGAAGGAAGAAACTCTAGTGTGATATAAAGATGAGATTCTATTATTATGGGATAAGGAATTTTGAACCGATTTAAAGTTGGATCGTGGTTTCCTTTGTCATTGGTAGGTTACCCACGATGGGATTAATTATTATTTAATTATTCCCATCGGGGTGGTGGCATAACGTCTATGTGTTAAACCGTTTCTTTTAAACGGAGGAAAAACGCGCAACGGGGGCGGAACTGGTAGGTACGGGGAAAGGGTGTGAAACCGAGGAAAAACCACACATTTTGGTAAGTTTAAGGTTTTCCCGAATCTTGGGGGATTTTAGATATTATTTATGGGCTTTAAATGGCTTTGAAAGGGGCATTAAATCATCTTTAAGTTAAAAGATATGCTGCGGGAGCAGAAAAAGTCGGAAACTGGAAAAAGGGACAAAGACTGCTTGGTGAGTACACGGTGCCACCCTCACGGTGCCACGGTCAAGGTGTCACCCTCAGGGTGCCCTCGTCACGGTGTCACCCTCACGAGGCCACAGTCACAGTGCCACCGTGATCGTGTGAGACCTTCACGGTGCCACTGTGACAGGTGGAACCGTGTTTTGGAAAAGTAATGGACCCGGTGTGTCCTGGTCATTACATCAGATACCTCTCAAACTATTCTCACCCTCGAGAATCAAAACTAGACCTGAAGAAAAGAGGGTTTCCGAATAACCACCTCGAAAGATACCTCTCAAGAGTGAACCTCATCGACATCTAGGAACACCTCTACCTCAAGTAATCAGGAAACATTCGAAGGTCAAACTGTCCAGTCATATGGGTAAGGGGTTTCTTCCTCCATGTCAAGATACTATCCTCTTTGGGTGGCACTGAATCGCCCGCACGGGTTTAATCGCATACACCTTAATGAATATTGATTATGGAGCGGGCCCTCCCCTCCCCATAGTCAAGACTGTTCACACACATCCACAGAATAAGGAAAACCGCACGTTCCATAGTTAACAAAGTAAAGCATTCCATCATAACAAGTACAAACAAAACAGAACAAAACTCAAAACAGCTCTGGGAATTGGGTGCGCATCTGCATCTCCCATTCCCAGGTACTTTCCTCGAGCTCTCCATGCCTCCACAACACATAAACCAAAGGAATGGTCTATCCATGGAGAACATTCTCCTCACAATCCTTGATTCTCACAAGCATTTCCGCAAATGTCACGTCGGCCTTGATGTCCAACTTTCTGCAGTCGGGGACATGTGAATCGTCATAAAGATACCATCGGAGCTATGAAACATGGAAGACGTCATGTATTATCATTAGTGGCGGTGGTAGTGATAGCTGATAATCCACTTCTCCGACCCTCCACAACACTTATAAGGGTACAATGATCCTTTTAGAAAGCTTACTCCTCTTGTCAAACCTCTATTTTCCACACCGAGGGGAGACCTTCAAGAATATGTGGTCCCTGACCTCGAAATCCAAGGGTCTCCTCCTATTATCGACATATGACTTCTTCCAGTCCCGAGCTGCCTTCCTCCTCTCCCGTATAAGCTGAACCTTCTCCGTCGTGCTCTATACCACTTCTGGGCCAAGAACACCTGTTTCCCCAACCTCAGTCCAACACACGAGTGAGTGACATGGCCTTCCGTACAAGGCTTCAAATGGAGCCATTCCAATGATAGAGTGATATCTATTATTGTAGGAAAACTCTACCAGAGGAAAGTGACACACCCATGATCCCCCAAGGTCTAGAGTACATGCTTGTAGCATATCCTCCAATGTCTGGATGGTTCACTCTATCTATCCATCTGTCTGGGGATGGAAAGTAGTGCTAAGGCGTAGCTGGGTGACAAAAGCATGTTGTAATCCTCTCCAGATTCGTGAGGTATACCGTGCATCCCTATCCGATACTATGGACCTCGTAACTCCATGCAACCACACCACGTCATCCACGTACCTCCGCGCTAAGGCATCCACTACACCCGACTCCTTGATCGCCAGAAAGTGAGCCGATTTCATCAACCGGTCGACCACTACCCAGATATCATCACAACCTCCTTGAACCTTGGGTAGTCCTGTGACGAAATCCATTGAGATGTCGTCCCAATTCTAATTGGAGATATCTAAATGTTGTAATAGACTTCCTGGAACATGGTGTTCAACCTTCACCTTCTGACACACTATGTACTTGGCCATGAACTCTGCCACGACCCGCTTTACCCCAGGCCACCAAAAATGACTCCTCAGACCCTGGTACATCTTGGAAACTTTTGATTGCACTGCTAGGGGTGATTTGTGGAACTCACCAAGAACCCTCTGGCGCGTCGCCTCTGGGAAAAACATCTTCCCTCATAAAAGCATCTGATTCTGACCATCCTCCGTCCATCCTTCCGGATCATTGCCTTGGTTAGCCCGATTGCGTATCATTTCAATCTCTAAGTTTCCCACTGAGAATCCTCCACCTTCCATAAGAGAGAGGATTGCACTGTCATCTGAAGTAGACAACCTCTACCACCATCCTCCCTTACCTCCAGGTACAGGGCAACCAAATCCTCCATCGCCTTCCAAGCATCTGCCAACTCTCGAACCACATCCTTGAATGACTTCCTGCTCAAAGAATCAGCCACCACATTCCCTTTTCCTGAGGTGTAGGAATTCTCAAAGTCGTAACCCTAAAGGAACTCCATCCACCTTCACTGTTGTAAGTTCAGGTCCTGCTGGGAGAAAATATACTTGAAAATTTTGTGATCCTTGAAGACCACAAAGCGCTCACCGATGAGGTAATGTCGCCAAAAATTTAGTTCCAAAATGACCACTGCAATCTCCAGATCGTGGGTGGAATAATTTCTCTCATGGGGACGTAACTGTCTAGACCCATAAGAAATCACCCCTTGTTGTTGGATCAGAACACACCCGAGGCCTTGTGTTGAAGCATCACAGAACACCTCATACGCTGCCCCTTCTTCTGGAATCCTCAGCAATGGGGAAATTACCAACTTCTCCTTTAGATATCTAAAGGATGCCTCACACTTCCCATGCCATACGAAAGCCTGGTCCTTCTTGGTAAAAACTGTCAAGGTGCTGCAACTCGGGAGAAGTTGGGAACGAACCTCCGATAGTAACCTCCCAGTCCAAGGAAACTACAAACCTCTACCATTTTCTTGGGTGTTTCCCAAGAAACAACTGCCTCAACATTCGATGGGTCCACCACTATTCCCTGCTCGGACACCACGTTCCCAATGAAGTGCACTTCTCGTATCTAAAACTTGCACTTGGACAACTTCTCATAGAGTTGGTGCTGCAAGGGGACCTCTAAAACCACTCTCAGATGCTCAGCGTGATCCTCCTCTGATCTTGAGTAGATTAGGATATCATGAATTAAGATGACTACGAACCAATCTAGGTATTTCTGGAAGAAAAAGTTCATGAGCCCCATGAACACTACTGGAGCGTTCATAAGGTCGAACGAGATGAACACAAAGTCAAAGTGTCCATATCTACATCTGAAGGTAGTATTCGAGATGTCACCCTTCTTCACCTTCAACTGGTGATATCCTGACCGCATGTCAATCTTGGAGAACCACCCTGCCCCTTTTAACTGGACGAAAAGGTTGTCTATCCTTGGGAGAGGGTAAAGGTTCTTGACCATTACCTGTTTCAGTCTCCGGTAGTCTATGAACAACCTGAGACCACCATATTCCTTCTTTGCGAATAAGACTAGAGAAACCCATGGTGACGCACTTGGCCGAACAAAACCCTTCTTCATCAGATCGTCAATCTGAATCCGCAACTCCCGCAACTGAGAAGGTGTCATCTGGTAGGGAGCCATCAAAATTGGATGGGCACCATGTTCCAAGTCTATCTCGAACTCAACATTACATCGAGGGGGTATAGTTTCCACCTCCTTAGGGAAGATGTCCATAAACTCACTGGCGATCCCTTGGACTCCCACAAATTTTGAATCCACCGACTCCACTGATAGTGCAGCTAACAAGGAAAGGAGGGGCTCATCTCACCTGCTGCTTTTCTGGCAACCCCGCTCGTCGATGAAGGTTACACGTTGGCCGCCAAAATCTAAAAACACGACCCTTCTTCATAGGTAGTCAATGACGAAACATATAGAGAACAACCATTAAATGCCTAGGGTGACATCGTATGGATGTATCTGCAATAGTAGAAGATCCCTGATAGACTGATGTGGCCCTATCATCAGTTTACACCCTCATCAAACATAAAATAAATCGGTCTGACCTCCGACTGGTGTGCTCAGCACCAAGGGCATAGGAAGTATCTCAACGTCTAAACCCATAGCACGGGCTAGACTGGGTGCAAGAAAAGAGCACGAAGCTCCTATATCGAACAAGGCGTAGGCAAGAGTACTAAACAAGCTGATCGTACCTCGAAAGACTTCTTGCCCAGTGGGAACTACTGCCTCTGCGGCGTGCAACTGCCCACTTCCAACTCCCCTACCTCTCGGCTGCTGACCACCTCCCCGACCACACCCTGGTCGAGGTCCTTGAGGAGTGCCTTGAGGATGGCCTCCTCCTACATTGCCTTCCCTCAGAGGAGAGGGAGCTAGCTTTCCTTGCTGTTGCGGCTGAAAGGACGTAGCTGGAAATTGCTGCTGCTGAGGTGGGCGTTGAACCTGCCCACCCCCACTGTACTGTACTCTATCCGGGCACTGATTCCAAAGGTGCCCATGGATTCCACAGATGAAGCATCTTGTCCCTGGGCCTGAAAGGAAAGGTCAAGGGCCTGGAGATCGGAACTGGAACTGCTGAGGCCGGCTTCCTGCCGGTCAAAACCTAGAAGGCCCTATCGCTGTAGGCCTACTGCTAATAGCTTTCCCCTTCGATGAGCCCAACTGGATTCCCTCTCACGATACAACTCTCAGCATGTTCATCCTATCTACTACTTCGGCCTTCTTTTGGACCTCTAAGTACATTGGTAGGGTGAAGGGAGTAACAACATACTAGAGAGAAGGTCGAAGTTCCTCCTCCAAACGTCACGCCCGAGACTCCTTATCCGGAAAGAGGTCGGGAGAAAAGCGAAGGAGATCCTTGAACTTGATTCCAAACTCTCTCACTAAAATACTCCCCTACTGGGGGGAGATTAGTTCCTGCCTATTCTCATCCTTCATCATGGAAGATAGGAATTCTTCCCGGAGCTCCTTATCAAAATCAGTCCACGTCACCTCAGCCTCCCTCTTCTCCCCAAGATAAAGCGTCCACCACTAACCCGCTGCTCCATGCATCTGGATTACAGCTAGAGGAACCCAGTACTCCGTCGGAGCCCGGATCAAGTTGAAAGCTATCACCAGCTCCTCTAGACATCTCTCAGTATCCATGTCATAAATGCTTCCCTCATACTTCCTGAGGGTCTACCACTGAAAGGCTCGAAGCGTCTTCTGCCACAGATCACCCTCCTCCTCTCGGTCAGCCCTCTGCCGATCAGCCAAGTAAACCTCATGCGCCTTGATCACCTACACTACTCATGGTCATCTCCTAGGTTCCATATCTACAATTTAAATAAGGAATGCCTAAGCCCGAGCAGTGTAGAATATTGTTCTTAAATTTTCTTAGACTTATTATTCATTTTAAATACCCAAATACCTACGAAACACAAGAACACAAGTCATTATTATGCATGTACCTTCCCTAGGGTCTCTACCCGACAATCAGTGTAGCCTTACTTGGTCGTTCGGTAGGCCCAGAGTCCTTGAATCGGATCATGGGGGGCCCTAAAATCCCAAGTCCAACTTGGTCTTCCCTGGCCTATTTCACACACCAAGATCACCCAACACTGTTTCCCTACCATCTCATGCAATCCTCACTGTGCCTAACTCCAGAATCCATCCTATCTCTCAACCTTTTTCCTCTGATACCATTATATCATGACCCGCCTTCACCAAGATGAGGGAAGGGACAGTAGATTGCTAGACCCTTCCTTCTTCAAGTTGAAGTAGAGATAATGACCCCCAAGACCTGCCTTCAATAGGCCCCGGAGTGGCTACTATCACCGAGGGTATAGAATCACACACAAGATAGAAGGCATTACCCTTTTTCTTTATTAAGATCAGGAGATAAGATGGTAAATCCCAACAACACAAAAACTAGAGATAAAAGTAAAGCCCAAGAAAACCATACCCATATGCATGTTACAAAAGTAGAATCCACAAAGAAAAAGGAGACTACAAAGGCAAAGTACCAAAAAAAAGGAAAACAACAACTGCAACTGTCCCAACGTCCGAGCCAGTACGACCCTACACGATCCTTGAAGTCCTCCTGGAAACCTAAAATCAGTTTTATATACATTGGGTGAGCATACAAGTATACTCAGTAGGGAAAACCAAAGACTCTCGTGCACAAGTGGGGAGGCATTCTAATGCCCTATGAGAAAAGAGATAACCAAGCAACTAGCAAGGAAAACTATCCACCAAGGTTCACCAAGGCACACTCCCCAAATAACGCTAGTAAAGTAATGTATAGTAATAGCACATCGATATTTGGTACCCCGTGCCACTTTCCAACTCGTTATTGAAGACATCATACGCATTGAACCAATCCCACCATTCTCACCGCAGTCCCACTGCCACACCCCCGCTTGCACACACCTGGGCCAAGACCACACATCCTGCCCGCAAACACCTGGGCCATAACCACCACACTTAACCAATCCCACAAACACCTGGGCTAGAACAACCAATGCCATGCTCAAAGACACCTGGGTCTCAACCTAAAGACTCTTGGGAAACAACCTGTCCGCACACACTTGGGCCAATAGCCACCACTACCCTGCCCGAAGAATCTTGGGCTATAATGGACCTCAGGATGTCATAACCTGCTCGAAGAGTCTTGGTCTATTTAGGAAAGGGAGTATAAAAGGATCTAATAACCATCCACTCATAGGAGTGTTGGGAAAAACACCCTCCCCCATGAAATGGGGGTGTTCGACACTAAGTGCTCAACTTGGGTGGGTCACAAATAAGAAACAAAAAACTGCAATTATATGTATAGGTAACAAGAAATCATCCCAACCTAAGGTTTCCAAAGCTAACCTAAGCACACACACCCTCATTACTATTAATTCATAAAAGAAAAGAACAACACTCACGACCAATTCAAATCTCATCCCCAAAACTAGTTCCCCATTTAAACCATTCTTGTTTCTATGTTCAAGTTATCCAATTCAAGTGGAATCTATAGTACTGGGAAACTAACCGACATACCTACAATCCAGAGAAAGAGAAACAACCAAACATCAATTTAAGCATTCACATCCGGTTCTCTTTTAAAGTCACAACAACAAAGGGATCCGTGAGATACCTTAAAGAACTGGAACCAAAGCAAGCCTTGAGATACAGCCCCACACAGTTTCAGATTCATGACTAAAAACCGCGCCACAACAAAGGATCCCATACTCATCCACATCACCCCATAAGAATAAAACAGAACAACGCACCAACTACCAAAACAGAGTAGCGAAAATTCCAGTTTCAAGCACATCATTAATTAGGTTCTTCATTCTATTGGTTAACCGGGGTGACCGCACAAGGATTTATGTTCACTGGTCATCCATTTAAACAATCCATGTTTAGGTTATTAACCAATTTCCATGTTACATTCATTTAATCATCATAGAAGCCGAGGGTTCATTAATTCACAAGGAAATACCACCAACGACCATGGTTTTCAGTGAGCATAAGCCCATACAGTCCACAACATATAACAATCACAAAAGAATATAGGAGAATTGTCAAACGCACCCCATCATTCTTTAATAGTTTGGTTACTTTTTTTAAGGTTTGTTTTCATCCATTCCCATAGAAAAAGTAGCGTACCCACCCCACATGATACACATTAAAGAGAGACGAAGGAAAATCCATACTCGGTTGATCAAGGATCGAAGTTCTTCTCCATGCACCAAGAACTGGGGATGCATGACTTTCATGGGAGGAACGTTGGGGACTCCAAGGGTGAGAAGAAGGCTCCAGCACAAGCGCACCACAAGCCTCGGGAAGGAGGGACTCCAAGCACACTAGGGAGAATAAAGAAATCCAGCCAAGAAGGAGAAGGAAGAAACTCTAGCGTGATATAAAGATGAGATTCTATTGTTACAGGATAAGGAATTTTGAACCGCATTAAAGTCAGATCATGGTTTCCCTTGTGGTTGGGAGGTTACACATGATGGGATTAATTATTATTTAATTATTCCCATTGGGGTGGTGGCATAACGGTTGTGTGTTAAACCGTTTCTTTTAAATGGAAGATAAACGTGCAATGGGGGCGGAAGTAGTAGGTATGGGGAAAGGGTGTGACACCGAGTGAAAACCACACGTTTTTGTAAGATTAAGGTTTTACTAACTCTTGGTGGATTTTAGATATTATTTATGGGCTTTAAAAGGATTTTAAAGGGGCATTAAATCATATTTACGTTAAATGATATGTTATGGGAGCGGAAAAATTCATAAAATATAAAAAGGGACAAAGGCCGCTCGGTGAGGACACTGGGACACCCTCATAGTGCCACCGTCACGGTGCCACCTTCACGGTGTCACCCTCACAGTGCCACCGTCACGGTGTCACCCTTACAACGCCACCGTCACGGAGCCACTGTGACCTGTGACACCGTCACAATGCCACCGTGATCGTGTGTGACCGTCACGGTGCCACCGTGACCAATAGAGCCGTGTTTTGGAAAAGTAATGAACCCGGTGGGTCCAGGTCATTACATTAACCCTAACATAACCAAAAATTTTGTTTTTTTTATTTGTATGGCTTTCATTGCTTTGGTTACAGTTCTGTTTTGAAAGATACTTCTGCACACATTAGTTTATATATATACATATATTATAAATAATAAATTTGATTTCTATAAACAGTTGTTCATTTTCCCCATATTTGGAGATCGTTTGGAGTCCCAAACTCTCTATCCAAGTGTTTCCTATCTTTCACTTGGGTGTTGCACACCCTTCCCGATTCAATTAAAACTGAGGTCCTTCAATAGCCTTCTAGCTTTCAATTTAATTGTAAAAGTGATTTTTTTCTGTGATAATTTTCTTAACTGTTTTCATTATCAGAAAAAAAATGTTTTCAAATATTGTTTCTTTAATTTTCCGGTCAAGATATTTAGAATGGTTTGTAAGGGGAACTATATTTATGTGTTAATTTATTTGGTTGATTTTATAAAAAATGCTTTATTTAAAATTTTAGTTTTTTATTTTCTATAAATGTTTTTTAGAATAATTGTTTGGGGAAATCTATTTATTTAAAAATAATTATTTTTTATTTCTTATGTTATTTGTATTTATGTAAGTATAATTTATATTTTCTGGTTATGATTTTTTTTAAAATTGTGTTTGAATTTAAATGCAGGCTAGTTCTGATGAAAATTTTTGATTACATTTTTTTTCTTAATTTCTGTTTTGAATTTTTGTGTTTTTATTTTTTTATTTTAGTAAAATTATATTTCCAAGGACCGATTTATTTTTTTTCTTCTAATCATAAAGAAGGGTAATTTATTTAAATTATTTTTATAAAATGGTATTCATCTTATTTAAAAATATTATGCACATATAAATTAATTACATGCTCTTCATGATTGAAGTTTATATATTTTTATGGGAGAAGAAACAATTTATACCTGTATAGTTTCCTTTTATAAAATTATATCATGATGGATTTCAGATAGACCCCTTATTCTATGTATGCAAGTTCTTAGCCCGAATGGCTTGAAGGCCTTCTTATTTTTTTATAGATTTTTGATAACCCCCCTTTCAAGGGATGAGGGAAAACCCTTAAAAGATAATTGTTTATTTTGAAAATGATACTATGATGATTTTGTGGAGATACACAATTAAATCATGGTTTTGATTATTTTAAAATTATATATATCATTATTTTAAGCAAATATCAATTTATGATTAATATGTGAAGGATTTAAACATCATGACAATAATTCATGTACAAAATCAATTAAATGAGGCATTGGTATTTTTTTCATTTTAAAATAATACAAGTTATCACTTTATTTAAAAATTCATTTTAGGAATTAATGAATAAAATACTGAGTATATGCGTGTTTACGCAAAGTCCATGTGACATGTGTTTTGGTGTGATCGAAACCCACTACAGATTTTCATGAAAAATTCTTATATGCATATGTATACACAAGTATTATCTTCTAACCAATGGTTTATCATTTTTATGTTGAAATGTTTATATTTTATGAACTTTAATGTAACAGATTGTCTTATTAAACCTACAATTATTTGTCAAGGTTCACTTAATCCAAGTATGTTTTCTAAACAATTATTCCACTTATATATATATATATATATTTATCTTTTAAATTTTATTTCATATTAACTATGCACATGGATATTTTTCATTTATCCATGTTTTAACATTAATTTATTCTAAAATGATGAAATCAAGGTCACATGTATTTATATGAATATGAAACTTTGAGTTCTCATATATATATATATATATATGTGACAGGTTTATAATGTTGAAACATTTAAGTTTAAATCTTATAAAAATGGCATATAATATGTCATCATGTTATTTTAAACTAAAATAATTTTTCATTTGCATAATGGCATGGTCATGTGTCAGGAATAACAATGACACATCTCTCATTCGTAATAACCTCATGGTTTCAAACAAATTTTCAGAGATTATCCAGAATGTGGATTTCTTCAAGAACTGAAATTTTTTATTTATATTTTTGTGTGTGTAATAAATTTATTTATTGTAAAAGATTATTTTGAGAAGATAAAACTATATTTTCATTATTTTATTTATATTTTTACTTATTCATTTTATTGTTTACATACAAATAATGTTAATTAATTTAACGACGAGATGAATATTTTATGATAATATATGGATTAAAAACTAAACTTTCGAAGGTGTTATGGGACACTTTGGATCATTTAATGAATTTATTTCATCTATGAAAAATATTTAAATATATCAAAGTGTTATGGTACACTTTGGTTTGATTAATGAATTTATTTCACCTATAATAAAGATTAAAATAAATCAAAGTGGTATGAGACCCTTTGATTTAAAAAAAACTTTTATCAGACATATGAGTAATGCATATGCATTTTTATGTGACTGGTGAGGCCTACTGTAGCCTCTCAATTTCTCAGTAGGTATCATGAGACAAAATTGGTATTGGAATGAGGCCTTGAAAAAATGATTATGTACGATCTTGGCATGAGGACTTGAAAAATGGTAATGTATGGTATTTCCTGGAGGACTTGATAAAATGTTTATGATGTCTTGTTTTATGTATTCCATCATTATGTGATTAATATATAACCTACCATATGATTATACAACTAGTATAATCACCTTGGTTAAGAATATTTTACTTATGATTATGATAATAAATGAACATTTCATAATGATGTAAGTGCTTATGAAACCGTTTATTAAGAAAGTTTAGAATCTATTTTCAAAACATTAATACAAAAGTTATAAATTCATTTTCTATTTCATGAATTGAATTTTTCTGTTAAAAGTGATTTATGATCTTATTTTTTGTGAAATTCTAATAAAGTATTACTTCATGTGAAAATTAGTACCTTCACCCTATCATGCCACCCTGAATTTAGTTTGATCAAATCTAAACTTATATGCCACATTCCATACATTTTTGTACAATTATACATATTCTAAAATGTGTTTTATTTGTATCCTTTAAATAAACATATAAATTCTTATGTATGGGTTTCCCCTTAAAATTATTTATTGTAAACTTTGAAAAATGATGATGACGTACTACAAGAAATGTTTTTTTCTATTAAGAAAATGTTTTATGTATCTATAATTATTTTAAAAGGACGTTTTTAAAAAGTATTTTTTAATTTTTTTTAGAATCCCTTATTGGGTATTTCCACTCAGACCATTTTCTATTGGTACCCAAATCTCAAATAAAATTTTAAAATCCTCCTTGTTCCCTTGAGTTTATTGAAAATGATATAAATTTTTATATCCTAGTGTTGTTGTCAGGTACATACATTTCTTTTTCGGACAACCGTTCCTTTGGGTTAAATCTTGGTTCGATTTGGGTTACATTTTAAAATTTTTAGCGTTTTCTATTCCTGTGCAAAGTTATTGTTTTATTAAATAAAACTATATGAGTTTACACAGAAAACATTGTTTCTTATATTAGAGTTCCGGAGGAGGGTTCTTGGCTAAGTTCATTTTTAGTATAAACCATGAACCCTTTCCTCTAAACCACTTGAATCAATTAAATGGAATTATTTAATATTGGTTCATTGTTTTACAAATAGTGTGGCAATAGCTTGTGGTTTGTGTTGTATCCTAGATAGCGTAACATGATTAGTGCATTTTTTGATAAACCATGTAGCTAAACCATATGACATGAATTAATTTACCTAAATTTTCTTTTCAAGACAAGAACTCATTTTTTGGGTACATTTCTCATCAGATGGAATTTGATCTCGAAAAAGGAGGTTCCTATTGTATATTTTAGCGATTCCTTTCCTTTTAGGGATCATTTTTTATATATATTTGGATGTTGGATCTAGGTTTTCAAGGGTACACACCTAATCTTGGTCATTAATCTTGGTTCTTCAAGATACACTATTCTAAACATGAACAAAACCTTTGATCAGGGTTATTGATGATAGATTTAAATTTTATGACATGATCTAGTTTAGTTTCTTAAAGATACATCACGAAATTGAGTTATGTTGTTGGGATCACCATAGATCCTTTAATGTTATTTAAGAATCATTATGGTAAGTGAATTCTCACTCACTATATCTCTTGTTGTTATATAAATGATGAACCAAAGATTCTAATTTGGGAATGCATGATTTAGGATCCATTCTCGATTCTTATGCTCCTCATCTCATATTGGATTATTTAATACCCATGGGAATTATTATTCCTTATGTTTCAAGGTAGGTTGATTCATGATTTGGATTTTTCTTAGGAACCTTTCTTTCTTACTCATTGAAATATATTTCTAATTAAAAAATGGATTATGGTAAGATATTATAAATGAAATTTTAAAATGTTTTTTATAGGCCTGAGAAATGTTTTGATAAAATGTTTTGGAACTCAAAACATTTTTGAAAATGGATTTCTCCCTTGGTGTAGTTTTTAGAAATGGTTTTAAATAATGATTTATATGGTATCAAAGATAACATTTCCTTTTAATGATTCTAATATGGTAAACTTAAATGAGATCGATGATGATGCAGGGATATATCTTTAGGAATGAACAATTCCCCCATAGACCTATTCTTCTTGGGTAAAGTGTGAACCGGGTTGCCTACGTTGTGGCAAGGAGAAACTCTCAGGAGTGTAGTATTACTTAATATGCCTGTTATACTTGGGTAATGTAAACACCTGGTCGCCTAATGATCATGATATTTTTGTGTGGATCCTCATTATCCTATAATTTTTGATACTTAAGGTCCTCTTTTATCTGGTATAATATTTGAAAAGTATGTTTTTAATAATTGTGGAAATTATTTGGAACCTTAGTTGTTAGTATAATCTACTAAAATGTGATAGGGTTTATTTATCCATGTTGAAAAATGAATTATTTAAAACTATATCTCCAATATTATATTGTTTTAATTGATCATAATTGGTTAATTTAATAATATCTTCTTATGATACACTTTTTGGGATCTTTCTCTCACACACTACATACACCTTTGGGTGTGTGTATATCTTGTTTTATCTGATGCACATAAGGGAAAGGAATCACAGGGTTACAATAGAGTTTTTCATTAGAAGGGTGTGGGATTCTATGTGTTACATTATTTAATATGTAGTTGGAACATAGAATTTTTGAATACTTCAATTGTTTTATGTATCCAAAAACTTGTTTTACCTAATATTTTGTTTCTACTACTGTATTTTTTTGGTATATTGACATATATATATATATATATATATTTTATCACCTTATTACAAGTTATTTATTACTAAATCACTCCAAAATGGTTGTTATGTATTCCTAAGAACTTTTTCCTAGCCTATGGGGATCAAGAGTCCCTTTCGGGCCATATTAAGATCAGGTCAATTTATAGATAGCTGGGTAATCAAAGATTATTTGTGATAAATTGGTTTCAAAGGTTGATTTTTTGATTACCATTATTGGTATTCATTTTGGTACTTCTTATCGAAGAAGTGATAGGAATTTGGGAATTTAAGGGGCATGTTTCGAGCAAGCACCTGGCCAAGTCTCATAATGTTGAGACTTAAGTTACCACAAGATGTTGGGAAATTTGTCTTTTGTGATTTAAATAGTTTTAATCTCATTATTTCTTTTCATATGTATCTTGATAATTATAGTTGACTTATAATATTCTAAATAGAAAATCAATCATGGATCTCATATTCTTATGAGTGTTTATCTATTGATGTGTGGTACTCTAACCCTTAGAAGTCTTCCAACTTTTCCTCAGGAGGGTGCTACCAAAGTAGCATGGAAGGAAAACCTTAAAGTTCATCACAATCTGATTTATTTATTGGTTCATATATTCTAATCTATAGAAAAATGTATGGAACATTTCATTATTCAAGCTAGGGAAGTGTAACCTTTAAGGGATAAGGAAATGAATCAAGCCTAGTGATTTATTTAGAAGAATCCACCATCTTTCCAAGGGTTGAATTATCTTTAGTAGGTGGATGATTGGTTTAAAGAGCTCAAGAGGATTTCTAAATTTCTAGAGACTCTGGAATCATTCAAATTGTATCATGTCGTTATCATGATTGAAGATCGATGTATAAGGTGATGGGGATTAGATTTATTTGCTAACAAGCATGAATTTTTAGAGATTAATGAATTCAAGTACATATTTACAGATCAGTTCTACACATAATTTATGACCACTGTTAATTAAAAGGAGTCTCTCAAACATGATCAGGGGAATTAGTTAGTGGTGGAATATGCATATATTTTTTGTTGAGATATCTATGTTTTCATCTAAGGTTTAAAGGAGAAGATAAAGGTTCAAAAGTTTCATATGGGCTTTCCATTTAATATCTTGATATATGAAATCATGTTAAATATAGAAATTTATACTGAAGTGGTGTATATTGTGTTGATGGTTGAGCATGACTAGATGTGTAAAAGAGTATCGACATAAGTTCATATTTACTTTGGTATTGTCACACATTGTTCTTATAAGGTAAAAATAAAGTAGAGTGATTTTGATGGGGGAAATAGTAATGGTTCTTCCCAGAGGTCTCTTCCTACATCGTTATCAGAGGTTGCTGGATTGAAATGTTACTAGTGTGGCCATAAAGGACACATGAATCACTTTTTTATCCATGCCTCAAAAATTTGAACTCATGAAGGTACCATGGTCAGTGGAAGATGTTTTTAAGAGATCTATATATTTCTCACTCTAATATAACTTCATTGTCACCTAAATTATATGTTCACTAACTATAAGGTTCAATAAAAAATCCTGTAGAAGAATGAAATTACTAGTTTAGGAGTTTTTGACAATAGTCGATAAGGGTCATACGACAATGAGAGGTACCAATTTTATTTATTTTACCTTAGTGAATAATTTATTAAATACATATTCCTATCATTCCATTGTATCAATTTTTTTGTTTTAACTTCTTAATAATCCAATGGAACTCGTGGCATTTGTTATGGAATTGGATATGCCTCTATGAATAAAAAGGGACAATTATTCTAATACCCCTCCTGCTATTTAACATCATGAGACATAGAGTTGGTATTGGATTTAATAGTTATATAATTATACCTATTATATATAAATATCATAATAGATTAATTTATCACTCATAATTGTAAACTTTATTTTTATCATTGGTGGGTGTTCTTCATTGCTTCAGATTGGATATCCCATGTGTTTTAGGTATAATAGAATCCAAGGTGCGTTTGGGAAGTTCCAACTCATCTAGATCCTAGTAATTTGATTTTTATGTTTCTATCCAAATTTTCATAAGAATATAGTAGATGTATCCTTTCTCCAGTAGTCAATGATTTTATAGAAGTGTTTCTGAATGACTATTTAGGTCTTCCTCCAGTGTGGGAGGTAGACTTTTCTATTGAATTAATGTTCAAAACTCAATCTATATTGATGTAATCACACTGTATGGATCCAACTTATTTGAAATATCTGAATTTTTTTCATATTATTTTAGAGATAAGGTATTTATACTCATAAGTGTGTCACCATGGAAAAACCCCACGTTTTTTTTCCAAGTTGGATGATTAAACTCTTATCTTATACATTGATTTTTGGATGACCAATCAGTAATGGTAGATAAAAAATAATCCTTGCATGTAATTTATTATTTTCATGAATATTTTTAAGGGAAGAAGTGGTTTTATAAAATTGATAATAATTCTAGATATCAAAAAATTAAAATCATGGAGCCAAAAATCCCAAAAACCACCATTAGGAGCAGGTATGACCATTTTGAGTACTTTGGGATTACCTTTGTACTAACTTACACTTCTATTGTATTTATGGATTTGATGAACTATATTTTACACTAGTATCCCTACACTTTTATCATGGTTTTCTTGGATGATATCCCATTGTACTATAGGACCATACAAGATCTTATGTGTCACTTGTGGTTTATTTGGTGAATTCTAAGAGATCACAATCATTATAACAAGTTATGAAATTTCCAATTCTGGATTTTAGAAGTTAAGTTCATGGGAAAGATGATTTTAGAACATAGTATCTCATTTGATATTGAATAAGGTTTGGTTTTGATGTCATGGGATAAATCATGGAACATTTTGGAGATCTGAAGATTCCTCATTTTCAAAGGAAATTATCAATGGTTCAAAAAGGATGAATCAAATCTCATATCTCCTTTTACCATAATTACCCAAAAGTGGTGATGCTAATATTAGATTAGAAGTGTCTAATATCCTACAGTAAGTTTAATGTTTTGTTCGTAAAAAGCATCAACACTAACTTTACCAGAGTCTAGTCAGGACAATGTGGGTTATTTTTATTATTTTGGTCTAGGTTTGGGATAAATACTTATAAAATGATACCATTTAGTGGTTCATTACTCCTGTAAACTTTGTCCTCATGAGAGGAATTATCCCACTCATTATTTAGAAATTTATGCAGTTTTATATACCCATAAAATTAAGCATCACTGTCTTTTTGTGGAAATGATTACCATTTACTTTGACCATAAAAGTTTAGGGTACATATTTTCTCAAAATTATTTGACCTTTTGAAAGATTAGTTGTATAAAACCCCAATATTTTAATATATTATTACCATTAAATAAGAAAATGTGTTTGATTGCTTTCTTTACACATAACTCCAAACATAAAAGAATTCACATTATGTTTATATAAAATATCAATATTATATATAACCATCAAAACACGATAGTTGAATAAGTGGAAAGTAATAATAGTAAGTACTTTAAGAAATATATTTATAAATAAAAAATTATAATTTTATTATAAATGAATTTCTATTAGTTTATATAAATTTATTATTTAGATATTTTGATTCAAAAAAGAATCATTTTATATGATATCAATTTCTTTTATAAGAATTTTTTTATTAAGGATTATAAATTATGTTTGATATTAATAATTGTTTACGAAAAATTTAGTTTGTAAATGATATGAAATAATAACAACAAAAATTGATACATGAAATTTTTATTTTATAAAAAACATTTTTTTTCAATAAATTTTATGATTTTATTCATCAATTTAATTTATAGATTTATAAATTTATAATTAATAGAATGAAATTTATATTTTAATAACACATAAAAATTTGATTGTTATGGATTTGTGTGATTTTTTTGAAAGGGGTTGTTTTTAGTCAATAAATATGGGTTTCACGAGACTTTAATTTTTATGACTTTATCATTATATAAGAATGATCTTAAAGGTTAATTTTTTTTAATGGTCAAATAAGAATCTATAGATTAAAATTATATAATATAAAATATTATTTGAACTGATAAATCCTATGTCCTAGACATTTATAACTAAACTAAATTTGTTCTTTAAGAAAAATTGGTTTTGGTCTTTCTTTGAGTCAATTATTTTCAAGGTGAGATTCAGTTTTGGTTTTCCATTAAATCTCAATATATATATTTTAAAAAATAAAACAATTTGGGTCTTGGGGTTTGATAATTTTAATAATTGTGGCATGAACCAAAAATTTATGTTTAAAATACACTTTTTCCTATAAAAATATTTTTACCTGCTATGTCCACTAATAATTAAATTGAAATTTGAAACCACTAAAATTATAATTTTATATAATTAGTTCCCAATTTTAAATCATAATTTTTAATTTATGTAAAATTATTGATATTAATTTTTTCATTAAAATTAATTACTATGGTTAAAAATTAATTTCTACTGTAAAATTAAATTTGGGTTAAAAAGTTAAAAAATAAAACCTAAAGCCATTAAATAGTAAAAATAGTTTCCCCAATGAGTGGTTGAGATGATTTTTAAGTCCCAATCACATTCCCCACCACTTTCCCTCTTATTTTTTAGGTATTAAACTCTAAATAGTAATATCAGATGGTTAAAATGTCAACTGTGCTTCCAAATGTTCCCTTCTCCTCACTTACAAAAGGTAATAGTCCCTCCACTTTAAGACCCACCTATTATTTAAATTTATCATTGATAAATTTATAAATTTATACTTATATAACCATATACAATGTTAAAAATATTCTTTCCCCATTAGTTAGTATAAGGATTTAATTTTCAAGGAGGATTCAATGGAAAATTCCAGTATCTGACGTGTGTATTATCAACTACTTAGGTTTTATTCTTAATTATATTCATCCAAAATTATTTTAAAAATAATAATATAAGGACATTAGTATAATTAATATAATTTAATTTTACTACATTAAGGTTATCATCATCATTTATTCATCTACCTTATCCATCATGAAAAACGAAATTGTCGTTCGTACGTACGTGAAGACCATCGCCACCACAAGAAAGATATTGCTTTTTCATAACCACAACATAATTTGGGGATACTATTATGGTTTTATGATAAAATATTATTTTTATGAGAACATTAATGTTCTAGTATGAAAAATTAAATAACCTAATAATGATATGATTAACAAATGATTATTTTTAATTCAACGTTTTGGAATGAGAGAACAAAGTGGAAAATGATAAATTCTACATATGTAATGAATTTATATAAATTATTTTTCGTTTTTATACTTTTATAGTTATAATATATCACACTAGTAAAAAATAAATAGGACAAATAAGATTATTTTATAATTATATTACAACAAAACCAAATCATAATCACCCCTTAATCATGGTAAGTCCATGTTGGGTCATTTTAATGACCTACATGAACAATACTATACAATTAGGTCATGGATGACTATGAGAAATTATTTATTTTTATAATATGATATAAATTTTTAAACAATGTTTTATTTTCATTTTTATTAAATTCATCTCAATATTTAACTTATTAATTAATAAAACAACCTTCATTCATTAAGAATTAGAGAAATATGATCATCACCCATCTCATCTTCAGGGATCATGACAAAAAATAACATGAAATGAAATTATATATTTATAAAATATATTGGGTCATCTATTATAGTAACTTATATTATCAAATAAGTAATGAACGTTGGAATGAGGATATATACCAAAATGAAAATTTTGAAACTAGTTCAAAGAGATTAAAATTACATAAACTCAGTGTTGAGAATATATAAAAATAGAAGATATATATATAGAATGATTATAAATGAGGATTATTAATGGTTGTATTGAATAAAATGGTTCTTGGTAATTTATTTTCTGAAATTAATTTTATTATTTAGGAAATTTCATGAATGTTCAAACCGATTAGGACCGAGGTAAGGGTTTCCATCTCAAATTCCTCCCTTTTAGAGATATTTGGTATTATGAACATAATTTGTATTATGTGTTGAATATTATACTAATATGAGATATCATATCATGAATTATATTTTAATCATGTAATTGGATGTTCAATTACAATCATTCTCTTTTAGGGGGTTTTATTTGAATGTTTCTAATGTCGTTATGGGTTTTCATGGTCTAAATTTTTATTCTTTGTGGTAAAATAAAATTTGGGTTTGATTTTATCTTTGTATAGTGTATTAATGTGCTCACTTTCATTGTTTAATTAACACAAAAGTCTGTCAAATTATAATTTATTTTATCCCAAACTATACTTTCTATAATGACCTAGTGGAGTGTTGATCTCATGGGGATGGACTGGTAGATTGGGAAGCATTGAATTCAACCCCTTTATGTAGAATACCTAAAAGAGAATATTGGGGTATGGGATTTAATTAAATATATTTATTTTTTGAAATTCAAGAAGATGACATGAATCTATGTCAATTTAAGGGTTCATGTAAGAAATATAATCTCATTCCAAAATTGGATTAGTCCTAGGTCTTAGGCTGCGAAGTGGTGCATAGATAACTAGTTGATTATGGTCAAACCAAAAATATCAAACCAATATTACACTATTAATTGGTTTGTATATAGTTAAAAACCAAGATTTTTTAATCCTAGTTTCTATGGAAGAATTTGCCACTTGGTATTGATCATGGCTTGTTATACTTCAATTAGGTTTGGTTTGTTCATTTAATCTTTCCATGGTCATAGTTTTATAAAGCAATTGTATAAAAAATTAGTATTTAACCTGATTACTAGACATTGGATTTACAAGTTACTATTTAGTGATTAATTATGTTTAGGGAAACCCTATTATAAATTCCGACCATAAGAAGTTTAGATATTCATGATGGTGTTAAAGAAGATCAAATAAATAATGGTATACTTTCTTGGTATATTAATAAAATAGTTCAAATATGATAGTTTTAAATCTAGGGTTCATTAATCAAGTATTTAAAAAAACCATTAAAAAACCATCTCTAAATAGTAAACAAGATAGAACATTGTGAAAATCCAATTTTGAGAGGAACGAAAATGGAAAACGAATATTAGAATGGTAAACGGTGATGAAAGAAGTGAATAATTCTTGAAGATATATCAAAATAACATGGATTCAATTAAAAAGGTAAAATGAATTTTTATATTAGTATTGGAAAGGAAATAAAAGTATAAAAATAAAAATAATGAGAGAAATATGAAGTCCTGGAAGTCTTCTATATGGATTTTCACATCCTT
Source organism: Viscum album (assembly GCA_963277665.1). Classification (NCBI taxonomy): domain Eukaryota; kingdom Viridiplantae; phylum Streptophyta; class Magnoliopsida; order Santalales; family Viscaceae; genus Viscum; species Viscum album. The sequence continues at coordinate 916,776,035 of OY728125.1, forward strand.
GAAATAAATATATGGGAATTTTCAAATTGTGTAAACCATAATTAGTTATGTAATACTGATTAAAATTTTTCTATATGTATTTTGGATCTAGAACCAATATTTTCCTGAATCTTCGGGATTCAAAGATGCGACTTGTTTCACAACGTGTAATGGAAGCTCATGAAATATTTCTTCTCATGAATTGAAATTTAAATGAGAAGTAGGATTGAGATGTTACATGATGTGTTTTTAAAATTCATGTTGTTTATTTTTTATGACTTGTATATGCTTCATGACTTGTGCTTCATGAATTTAGACATGCAGTGAATGATTCATACACATCGTGTATGCGATTAATGACATGTAAAATCAACTTTTGACAATGTTTGATAGATTTTCCTTTGGAATCATGGATACCTATTCTCTATATTAATCATAACATACATAGTACATTATCGAATAAAACATGAATAAAAATTAATTAAATTATTTCAAAACTTATATACAACTACATCTTAACAAAACCCCCACACTTGATAAATTTATTGCCCTCATGAAATAATCATCTCAATAGGGATTTTGAAAGACATTATTTAAAAAAAAGAAACATACATTATGACCAGACAAATAAAACTAGGTATAAGAAGAAAAAATCAGTCCTCCAAAGTCAATCCTAAAGATAAAATCTATCATTCCCCATTCTTCACTTGTTCATTCGTATTCTTAATCTTTTAATTACAATTGTATAATTGTTCATTAAATTATATTCCTATTTTTCAATTTATCTCAAAATAAATTTCCTCTCATCACTCAAGTTAAAATGTCAATTTAATTATGCTCATACCCTGAAAACAAGTTTCGAACCATATTATTTCATTGTTTTTATCTCCACTTCATAAAGACAAATTAAAAATTTTTCATGAAGGATTTAGAAAAAAAGCTTCAAATTACTTTGAGGCTGAGTACAGTTGGGTAGAAATTGAAAAATAAGTTTTGAAGGAGGGTAATCTCTAAAATATAATACATTAATGTCATGATATTGATATTTTTTGGCCCCTCCAAGATAAAATTATATTCATGCTCTAAATATCTTAAGTAGATCCTTGATTATATGAATTATATAAATAAAATTTTTCACTCTCTTTTATTTTTATTATTTTATTTAGTTTTAAAAATTTATTTTCAGGACAAACCTCACATACATCCCCTAACCACATATGATCCCCCAATGGATTCATCAACTTAGAAATTTTAATTTTTAACCTTCATAATATAGAACTCAAAATATTTTTTGTTTTATTTTTCGTTAAAAGTATACGGGTAGGAGTAAAATTCCAAAAATGAATTCAGAATCATGTCTTATTAATAAGATAAAATTACCACAATACATATCCTCAATTAATACATCATGGGTTCATCAGTTGATAAATCCCCCTAGACCTATTCTAAAGATAATCATGCATTATAAAAATAGTAGGGTTGAAAGGGATAATGAACTTAGAATAGCTAAATTCTAAACTGGTCATTCATAGAAACCGTGGGATAATGAGAGGAAAAATATAAACTGGTTATTTTGAAAAAGTTTCCCAACAAATATTGCCTCAATTATATTAAAGTTGTATTTTTTTAGTCATATCCTGAGTAATATCTCACTAAATGTTATGATCGGTTTACATGCCCCAGACTTCTTTAAAGAAATATGATAAAAAAGGATATGAAATTGTTGGATTAAAATCCTCTTAGTATTGAGAGTATATAAGACAAACTCACAATCAATTATGGTATAAATAATGAAATAAGTCAATCAAAAGAAATTTAAAAAATATTGAGTTTGAATTAAATTACTAAAAATTTAAATCATGATAAAAATATAAATAGGAGAAAAACAAGAATTTCAACAATTTCCAACCTAACATTGTATTTTATATAAATTGGTTCTTTGATTTCCCAATTTTAAAGAAATATATTAATGAAAAATGTCTCCTAGAAAAATTAAAACAAGTATTATTCTAAGTGTATCAATAAAAAATTTTCAAAAAGAATCCCCCAAATGTAAAAAAAGAGTGTCTGCACTATCCTAAAATTTATAATGGGTAAGATATCAACAATATAAAATAGATAAAATGAAATTGAAACAAGAATTTGAATTTAGCTAATTGAGATATCCCTATATGTGTGTCATGACATGGAGAACATGTTCTACATTGATTGAAAATTTGTGCTACCTATATAATTTATTATAAAGATAAATCCTACAATAGATAAAAAAATTTCTATAGGGTTCAAATTTTATGAAGGCATTAATATAAGAAGGTGTACACAATTAACAGTAATTATAAATAGATCTGATACATGTAGACATATCGATTTAATGAGCTTAAAAGTGACCTATGAAAAAAAACTAAAAAAATAAAGAGAAAAATTCCTAAAAAAATACACAAAATGAAATTAACAAAAGAAATATGGGATGCCTCTCATAAATTGAGAAAAATTACATTGTTATCCATATGGATGGACAAAGGAACCAATCAATGTCTTCCATATTCTCTAGAGTCATCTTCCTCCTACCGGAACTGGTGTCTACCTCCTTAATAACAAATTGACTCTTGGTTGTATTAACCACCTTATTAGAGTACTAAGAATGAATATGGAATGTTAATAATATCATCAGTGCTCATCATGGTGGTAAAATTGGTCAAGAATAGTCTTATAGTGATAACACCTCAAGCTGGCACTCGACGTCAGCCAGATAGTAGTTCATTCGAAGTATGGGGATAAATGGTGGCAGAATAGGCATATCGATGCCCATGTAAGTGGTAGAAGAGCTAGACATTTCCTATATGATACTATAATTAAATGAAAAATAAGACAAATATTAGGTAGTCAAAAAGGTTATTTGATGTATATATATAGAATAATGATACATTTGTGAAATGGGATATATGTATAAAAGTGAACACCCAAGCAGAGTAAAAAAATGGGGGAGGGAACTGGGCTACTAAGAATAATTAAAATCCAAAAATTTTCTTATCTAATGTCCACTCCTAAATAGAGGGTGATTGTAAAGGGTTTTCCAAATCAATGTCATATATAGAGGAAGGGGTGGGAGGATCAACTACTGTTGAGGGTTCCATGGTTCTGTAAGCTTTCTAAAATGATGTTGGAGGTGAGGTACCAATATGTATAGTGGCCATGTTTCTAGAATCTAGGTAAATGAATTTAACCTTAGAGGATAGAGGAAGGGCTAGTCCCTTTCCAAAATAGGCTTTCTCGATCAGATATTTCTGATAGGAAGTAGGTTTTGTCAGATTAGAGGTTAGGTCGGTCGGGGTGGTGGATGGGGAAGAAATGGTGGAGGATGAAGGGCTTGGTGAAAGTAGAGGGTGAGTCACTGTATCAGATTATGAGTAGGGAGGGATGATAAATGATGGGGTTGAGATCAAAGGGATTACCAAGTGGCAACATATGTGATTCATGTTCACCAGTATATACTGGTGTTAGATCCATAGACTGCCTAGGCAGGGTGGGGTGGGAGATGGGGTGGGTAAGGTAATGGTGGATGCAGAAGTGTTATGGGTTTGAGTAGGGGTAGGCATGGGGGAGGGAATGATTGTGGTGGAGGGATGAGAAGAGATAAAGGTGGTATGGGTGGTGGTCAGATATGAGGTGGTAAGAGCATGTGATGGGTAAAAAACATGGATTCTTGGCACCTCATCATCACCCTCTACACATTCAGGAGCCTATCAATAGATGTCATCATCCTTCATCAAGGACATCATTTTCTGAATAAGGGTGAAGTCAATAAACTCCATAGGTATGATATATGTGAGTGGAAGAAAGGTATCACATACCCGGATATGCTGGGATATATGAGTTATGAAGGACCCACCCATCAGCTTTCCTCATGTCCACTTTGATTTCACCATGAAATAGAATGAAAACCAAGTTTCAATATTGAAGGAAGGGATGCCCATGGAAGTAGTGAGGATGAGGATTTCAAGATAGATCACACTCCCATGAGCCTCTATGCTAGATAACCAGGCAAGAGTCAATGCATGACGATGAATTTGGATCAAGGAACCTCTAAGTTACGTGGATTTCCCAATCTAAGGATTACGAAATCTTCTAGGGTCCCGTGAAATCATCCCCCACTATCAGGCTACATCGGAAATGATTGGATTGATATCCAGAGCCATAAATACACAGGAGTTGGTGAATTTGGTAGAATAAATACCTTTTGTGATGTAAATCTCAATGAAGGAGATATCATGTGGTTTTCTGCCTAGTCAAAAGTATATGCTATCGAAAGCTAGCTCAAAAGTGAATAATAACTCTAAGAATAGGCCCCTGAATGTCTCCTCTTGAATTTCTATGATAGGAGTGATGTGAAAGAGGTCAAGGAGTTGGAGGACCTCCTGGATAATGTGAAAGTGCATGAAGATGACCATATATAATGTTTTTTTGGTCTTCATGGGTTTTTCATTCAAATGGACTAATGTGAACTGGTTTTTGGTGTTGGATAGTTGTAGGATGGGGTGTCGATGGGGTGGCAGGTAGTGTCTTGTGACCCAATAGAGGATGAATGAGATTCCTCAATGGCCGAATGGGTTGACTAAGAATTTTTAGAGATTGAAGAGTATGAATTGAGAGATAATGGGGTTGTAGGATCCCTTCAGTGATTGGGTGGAGGTGAATCATCTCCCTTAGGCGAGAGATCAGTGGGGGAGTGCACACAATTTTCATGCAGGAAAATTCTGACATAACAAAAAATAGTATATGAAAAGGAGATGGGGGAAGCATTCAAATAGGGATGAGTATGTGGTAGTGGCTATGGTGAGGAGAGGGAGAGGGATTAGCTGTGGGGGGTGGGGGGGTGGGGGGGTGGTGGGTTGTGCATCATGAACCATAGGTTCATGACATTTAAATTTCGAGATATCACACATTGTGTAACATTATATGATGAGTACTTTAAGAATTTTCTATATTTTGGTAATGAACCATATATACGGTGTATTGGATTACAGATCATGTAATTTGGTATTTTTTTTTCATATTTGTGTACCAAGCCCTGATCCTTTTCTTCTAGTGTGCCATAAGATTTCCAAAACTCTATTCTATGCTACAATATCCTATTTGAAATACAGTGGGTTTCCTCCCAGTCAGTGCTAGTTTTAGCATCGAGAGGTTGACTCTGTGGAACTTAGATTAATCACCAAGTGATGACATGAACCTCATTGAATGGTTCCTAATAAAATTTCAGTCATTGACCATAAAATTTGAATGGTGGATTTCCTCCTTTCCATATCTCTATGGTCCCATATAGGAATACTTGTACCACCATGAAGGGTCTTGACCCGCTAGATTTATGCTTTCTATGGAAAAACTTCAATCATGAATTGAATAGAATTACCTTATTTCCATGTACAAAATTTAATCACATTATTCCCTAATTGTTCCACTTCTTGGTTTTTTATTTATTCATACTAGAATTATCATACACATCGTTCCTTATTTCCTCTAGTCCATTAATTTGAAACATCCTTACTACACATTCTTTTCGAGAATCCATATTCAATTTATTTATTTTTTAGTATAAGAAATTATCTAGTTCTATGGGAAAATGGAATTGATTTTCATACACTAATTGAAAAGGGTTGGTTTTAATGGGTGTTCCATACAATGTGCGGTATTACTAGAGTTCATTATCTAACAGGAGATTCTATTATTTTAAATTCTTGTTCATGGTCATCTCCATGATTATTTTGATTTCCCAGTTTGACAATTCAACATTCCCACTTATTTGCGGGTGGTAGGGAGTTCTTGTTATACATAATTCTATACTTCTCTAGTAGTCCATTAGCATAATTATTGGTAAAATGTGTTCCATTATCACTATTGATCTTCCATGTAAATCCAAATCAAGAAACAAAATCCTTTGACAAATTCATGACCACTTTTTCCATGTCACGACTTTTAACTTAAGCTTCTACCCAATCCGATACATTATCAATGGAAACAAGGATATAGACCTTCCATGCGAATTTTGGAATTTCCCTAAAAAATCTATTTCCAATATATTGAATATTTCTACATTTATGATTGGGTTTGGTGGAATTTTATTTCTCTTCCCAATGGTACCAGTTCGTTGGCACCAATCAATTCCCTAGAAAATGTTTCTTGGATCTTGATAGAGTGTGGGACAATAGAGTCCACTTTGTAGGATTTTGTCTTCTATGAATTGAATTCCATGATTCCCTCTAGTTGGTGATGTGTGATACTTGTGGAGAATACTTTTGTTCGCATCCTATAGGTTACGTCTCTACATTTATCCATTAGTACAATTCTTAGAATGTAGTAGATCATCCTAGTAGTAGTGTGATGATTTGAATACAAAATTTACTCATTTTATAGTATGAGAGTTCTAAGTATTGGTATCCCAGGGAAATATAGTTTGATATTTCAAAAAACCAAGGGTGTTTCATTGTGTTTGTAACACCCCATGATTTCATAGTAAGTTTTTTTCTTTAAAGTAATTCAATAGCTTGCGCTATACGCAACACCGAGTTCGAGCGCACCACGACTTACCAAACTACCCATTCAAAAAGTAGTTATAAATATTATTAACTGAAATTTTAATTTTATATACTCCATATAATTTTAGAATCCATATTATGTATTTCTTAGACATAATATAAGAACAAATTCATTTTTTCAAATAAAAGAAGTTTTTTTTTCAAAATAATGCAATTTTACCACCTTTTAATGGAAAACCATTTTTAAAACCAACATTTAAGAGTTTTATGTTTTAAATTTAATGAAAATAAATTATTCTTTAGAATAAGGAAATAAAAATTTATTTTGGATAAATTTTTGGTACTTTTCTGATAACATTCATATTTTGATGAATACAGAAAAATACTAATTTATAATTGAAATAATTAATAGTGTTAAATTATATATTTGAATGGTTTGGAAGTATAATTTGATTATATTTTTATCATTTAATACAATTTAGGTCATTATCAGTAATTTCACATTTAAATTTGACCTAAACACATGTCAATCTTTTGATAGTTTTTACTATTTAAAACCCCATTTTCAGTTTTGACAAAGGGAATTAATTATAAATTAATTAATGAAACTTCTATGTTTTGAATTATGTGAGATAGAATTTATTTTTGAATTCATAATATCAAAATTATCTTAGGGTAAATATTTGGTATTATTATGAAAACATTCAATTTTTGATGAATAGTGAAAAATTGCGTTATAGTTTATAACAGATTTTTTATTTAAATAATTATTTATTTTATTTAAATTTATTTTAAGTAAAAATAGATATATAATACCTATAAAAGTTAAATTTAATTCCTTGGATTCATTTTATAATAAAATTAGATGTATAAAAGTTTATTGAACTTTTTACCATCTTTTACCCACCTTCTAAGATCATTTTGAAATTTACATAAAACATAATTTTACCGCTTCTGTGAGTTGAATTTCAAAATTCTGAGACACACTGTTTATATCAGTAAGTAAAATTTGGTTCAATAAAATGAAAATAATTTTTAGTGAATAGTATCTTTTGACTTATTTACCACGGTTAAAAGTAAATAGTGTAATTATGGGTAAAAATGACATTATAATTACTCTAACACATGTCCTAATTCTATTGGATAAGTGTAATTCAACCAAAAAAATTTAGGAATAAAATATGATTATTTTGGTCTACTTGGATTAGATTAGGACATTTATTAATATTTTATTTAAAGAATAGTTAAAAGTGTTAAATTAAAAGTTTAATAACTAAACCATTTTTAATATAGGGTTATACATAAGATAAATTTGAAAATAAATATTAATTAGAAATAAAAAAATATTTCCTACATAATTGTATTTTATTTATAATTTTTATACATTAAATAATTAAATTTATTTATGACACAATGATGATGTAGTAATTACCTTATTAATGAAATATTAAAATAATTGATAATATAAATATCCAAATAAATGGAATTTGAGACTTTTTATAAATTACACTAATTTTATAGGTTAATATGACATGTTAGGGTTGATTAAATTATTTTTTTCTATGTAATCATGCTGTTATGATTTTCACAAAAACCAAATACTAAATAGTGACAAAATTGACAAAATTGAGTTTTTAAAACAAATACTATATTATTAATTGATATAATATTCTAAAAAATATAAGGTTCGACAAAAGGTCTTTTATGAGGTTATATATATTAATAATGAACCACTTTGGGTTCTCTTGGACTGTTATAGTATGTTTATTAACCATATAATATAAAAATACAAAGAGACGTGGTAAATGTGAAACTATATAACTAAGAGTTAAATTTAAAATATAAGAGTAATATGGTGACCTAAACCCCTCTAAAACCTATTTTTTGAGAGTTTTTAGACCCATCCCTGCCTTAGCCTCGAAATAAATCATTTTGGAGCCATTATAAACCGAAAATGATTTTATTATAAAATAATATTTCAAACTTTTCCTAAAGTGATCCTCACCTCTCTTATAAAAGGGGACTTTCCCTTTTCTTAATTTCACACCTCAAATCCCTTTTATCTCGGCCAAAACCTGCCCAAATATCCTCCCAACTTTATTACATTCATTATAGAGGCCTTAATTTGGTTAGAAAGCCTAACTAAGATTTCATTTTGATAAAATCATAAGGAAGAACCCGAAGAAGAGGTAAACATTTAATCACCTCTATCAAGTTCATTTCTTATTCCACTTCTTCTTTCTTTGTTGTTTCCATTCTGAAATAATAAATACAGTATATTCTATATAAAATTATGTTATTGTAAAAATTTCACAACCATATTTATTATTCTATCCATCATATGAATGACAAAGTCACCATACGCGCATACGTACAACTTATCGTCTCCACGTCGTTGTGTAGTTTGTTATTCGAACACTTCATTATTTTTATGGGAATAATAATGAGTATAAATGATATAAATAATAAATATAACATGTAAATGATTATTTATATATGATATAACATCTAATTACATAAGATTTCACCATCCATATAATGACATTGTCTCTCATGCGTACGTACGGATTATCGCCTCCACGAACACGATGAGATTCCATTCCCTTCGTAATAATTCTAGAATAATTTTCATTTTATGATAAAAAATATTTTTTAAGAACTTAATAACATTCTGGATATGAATAAAATAAATTATATCCATAACAAACATGGCTTATGTAACTGAGCATAAATGGAAAACAGATTAGTTGACACCTGAAATGATGATACTACAAAAATATTATTAACAAAGAAATATTAGAGGATCACAAATGATATCAAATTTATGTATACTGTTCTTGTATAATTTTATAACAATTATTTAACTATTATATAGAAGGATTATGTACCCTCATCTAATGAAAACTACAAGGTAAGGGGTTTTCATCTCACTTCTTATTTCTGTGAGATTCATGCTATATTGCCACTATTTCCTTTTGTCTGGTGTATATACTTTCCATGATTGTATTATTTGTGTAATATAATTTATTTTATGGGTATTTATATTTTCATTGTATGATACTTATTTCATGGTGTGTATGTTTTTTATGTTACCAAATTGGTAAGGGAATTTCAAATTTCATTTTCCACTCATTCATCTTTATGCATACTTCATTGATTATTTTACTCAATGATTTTGTGTGTAATCACTATTTGTTATTCATGTAGTAATATACACTCCCCTTTCTTAGGATATACCATTGATACACAAAATCACTCCATTTATAAATTCACATTCAATTGATATGAACTTTTTAAGGGTAATCTTAACTCAATTTCCATTCATTGAGTTAAACATCCAGGTAATTGGTTTTGTTTTTACAAGAACACATATGAATGTAACCTAATTGATTTACACTGAATATCTAATTATATTGAGTGTATTTATATTTTTCACACATAATTATTTCATTTATTTATCCTTAATCTAAGGATGCAGTCTTTATAAGGTATTTCCTCTCAATTTACATTCCTTTGAGACCTCTTTGTCATTATGCACCAATTCACTTTTATATGGTGTATATACTACCCTTTGACATATTATATCATTAATCCCTTTGTTCTCATGATATTATAATGTTTTGATTAATTTTATTCCTCAATTACTTGTATTAAAGCATCTCTTATTTGGTTAGGAACTCTCTAACTAAAATATTGTTTTAAATCTTTTAAATATTTATTCCTCTATATATTTCTCATTAATATCCATTTTTTAAAAATGTTTTTAAGTAATTATTTATATGGACATGAATGTTTTGAAATCAAAATCCCTTTTAAAAGTTTCAAATTTGTATGAGACACTTTGATTCAAAAATCTATTTTAAAAAGCTTCTTGATAAATAGTGAGACTTTTAAATGATTTTAAGAAAAAAGGGGATGTTTCTCTCAAATAGTTTTGATGGTTATTTTCATCTATGTCAATATCCTTCATTATTATCAATTTTGGTTTATTTATTATAATACAATCTTCCATATTTTATTGATTGAGTTATGTTTGACTATGGATGTGCTATTTTATACCATTCATGGTTTATGGTTAAAATATTGACATTTCATATTCTAGTTTTAATACAAATGTTTAGATCATATTTCACCCTTTTCATATGAGGAATGCATTGGACTTTGTAAGTGACGGGGGTAGACCACTATAGCTCCTCGATGCATCGGTAGTTCTCCTGAGAAAAACTAGTGTCTTAGCACAAGGCCTTAATAAAATATTATTTGTAGTCTTGGAACAAGGCCTTGACTATGTGGTTATGATGTTTGGCATTATGCATTCCATAATTATGAAATTAGATATTGATAATACATGTTAATATTCGACTAGTAGAACATACATGTGAATAAGTAAATGGAATTATTTGATTTATCTTTTCCATATTATGCAGAAGTTTAAGTTTAAATGGCTTGTGTTCTAGTCTTTTACATTTCCTTAAATGTATACTCTTATTTATGATAGTTTCCACTATATTGTTATCCTTACAGAGCGTTTGAGCTCACCCGTTTCTTATGTTTTATTTTTCCCAGGATGGAAAGAAGTATATTACAATTAACATTCATGAATAATCTATGGAATATAAGAGTGTTCAAAGGGGACACAATGTTGTTTCTTTTATTTCATGATGTAATGTAAAAATTATTTATTTATCTAGTACTTCAAAGGCAACTAATGTGATTGGCCTTTCTGGACATGATTCCTTGTATTATGTCAATGTTATGTAATAATGCACCAATTCTGGGCAACTTGGGTTGAGGTGTTATAGTTGGTATCAGAGGAATTTTAGTACAAACCTTAGAATCTAGATTTAGAAAAAATATTATTAGAAAACACAACCATATGATAGACTTTGAGGATTAGTATAGAATAACATCCAAAAATTTTGGTAATTTAAATATTATGTGGGTTTTTTAAGAATTAAATCCTTGTATGGATACGAGAAGGTAGAGGCAGCTCTATAACAGATGTACCTTGGAGTGAAAACTCAGACAAAGAGTTTGGGCTTGACTCGGGATATCCCGGTACATGACAACGGGTCTTGCTTCACTCTTGGTTATGACACTCCTGGGGGATACTCTTTGAATAGTTTACATTTTCTTTACAAACCGATTTGATGGATTTTAATATAAGATACGAATAAATAACCTTGGTTTATCCAAAGGTGTTTTATATTGAAAATAATGTGTTTTGATATTGTCTAAATGATTTTATGACTCACACTATGAATTCTTGTATTAGTCAATGGATGCATTTAATGTAAGTCATAGTAATATTGACCATGATGTACAAGGTTGGAACAGTGGTGGAAATGAGAAATGAAATGGAATTTTGATAGGTGTAAAATATATCATGTTCACGCTGAATCAGATTTCCAAAAATATGATCAATAACATATAAATTAACCAACTCCTGGACTCAAAAATTACGAGAAAGGCAGTGAATGATAAGAGGTCCAGTAGTGGAGATAATAGAGAAAAGAAATCTCAATTTCCATCATGTAGGAAATGTGGAAGGAGACAACTAGGAAAGTGTCTCAATGTAATAAAGAAATTCTTTATGTGTGGGAAAGAAGGACACAAATTAAATAATTGCCGAGGAAAAATAAAGAGTACTATAGAAGAAAATAAACATGATCCTAAGAATCTATTTACAGTAATTTGCTGTAAATTTAGGGGACATGGGAATTACAGAAATGAATTCCCTATTCCATTGGATAACCACTTGGTAAAGGAAGAACCTATGTTGAAATAAATGGATGGAGAAATGCTAAAATGTATTAGTGCTCTTTGTTGATGGGATTACATTGGAAAACTTTTATCTTGTATGTGTAACCCTACACTTTATTATGTGAAAATGATATTTTAGGAGGAATTATCTTTAATATTGTTGATATATTTATAAATAACCATTTGGGTTTATATGATACTTAAATTTGAGTCAATTATAAGTTATTAAATTTTGGGATGAAAATGCGAGGTACGAGATAAAATTTGTAATGAAATTATTTTATGGTTATTTGAGGAATTTATCTCATTTTGGGAATGTTATAAAATATTGTTTTTGAAAATGGACAACACGCAGACTGTGTGACAACCCGTCATGTTAGAAAAATCTGCGGGAATCTAACCAACAAACAAAGTGCGATGGAGATTTATCACCTACCACTGGACTACATGAAGTCCCTGGTTAGTGTGAATAATTTCTTTTTTGTTAAATGATTTTATTGATCAATAATAAGTTTATTTTGTATCTTATGTCTTATCAAATGGATATCCTTATTATAGGAAAATGATTTGCTGAATAAGTGATAAATGTTATTTTGGAAGACTTTTGCTCTGCTGGGAACACTATTTGCCTTTGGAAAATAAAATACTATGGGATTTCATTTAAGGAGTAACGGCGAATTCTTATCTATGTTTTTATTGCTTATTTATAGAGATTTGGGTTATTTATGGAAATTATTAACCTATCATAGAGAATACATGATTATGTTAATTACTTTTGAGTATGTGACTTTAAGTGTAGATGATGTTATTTGGAGATACAATTTAACATGGAAGACTACATAATCAAATTCTTCTATATTTTGGGTTTTAATATTAGTTTTGGATTATGTTGAAGGATTTTCAGGAAATTGTTTTATGAATGGAATTTATTGAAATTTGGGTATTGTTGGTTTAATTTTAGAAATTAATATTAGTATTTCTTTCTCTAAATGATGATCCTTTTTTAGGATTATCTGATCTTGTACTAACCATTTTGGTTTTGGTTAATCTCTAAATACAAGGGAAATTTATTGTTTATCTTTTGTGATAATGTGATTCTGTAGAAGTTTATTCTAGCGCTTCAGGTGTGACCAAGTCATCTTGAATACTCATCATTTGAACAAATGACGAGTTATAGGTAGAAATTTATTAACAGATAAAACTATACTTATAAAGTAAGTATATATATTTATTCTCTTAGTCAGTCTAATAAATAAATTCCATAAATTTATGAAGTGGAACTTAAAACAAAAAAACATTGTCCATTTACTTTTCCTACTAGGAAACTAATGACCGTTTATCCCACCACAAGTTTGTGGTTTCCTTGTTGTTAACTTTCTTCTGATCATGTTTTCTATCAATCTCCATCAGAACTTAACACTTAGTTTATCTTCCATATCCATGTCTTCTTACATGGAATCCAAGTTTTGGTTATCTCGGGTGACATTGGTACTTCTCTTTTTGTAAGTGATAGTTTTGTTGACTCTTTTTCTATTGTGGGAATTTCAATGAAGTTCCCAAGCCCAATTTTAAAATTATGTGGATGAAATTTACAAAATGGGGAAAGAATGTAACACCCCACGACTTCATGGTAAGTTATTTTCTTTGAAGTTATTCAATAGTTTGGGTTATACAAAACATAGAGTTCGAGTGCTCCACGACTTACCAAACTAGCCGTTCAAAAATCAGTTATGAATAGTATTAGCTGAATTTTTAATTTTATATTCTACATATAATTTTAGAATCCATATTATGTGTTTCATAGAAAACGTATAATAACAAAATCATTTTTTCAGATAAAAGAAGTATTTTTCAAAAAATGCAATTTTACCACTTTTCAATGTAAAACACTTTAAAAAAATATCTGACAGTTTTAAGTATCCAATTTAATGAAATTAAATTATTTTTTAGAATTGGGACATAAATATATATTTTGGATAAATTTTGAGTACTTTTCTGATAACTTTCATATTTAGATGAATACTGAAAAACAATAAATTTTAATTTAAAACAACTTTTTTAATCAAAATAATTTATACTATTAAATTATAAATTTGAATGGCTTTGAAGTATAATTAGATTATTTTTTTATAATTTAATATAATTTCGGTTATTATAAGTAATTTTACATTTAAATTTGACATGAAGACATGTTAATCTTTTGATAATTTTTACTGTTTAAAAACCCGCTTTTCGGTTTTGGAAATAGGAATTAATTTTAAATTAATTAATGAAAATTCTATGTTTTTAATTTGGTAAAATAGAATTCATTTTTTAATTTCGAATTTCAAAATTATCTTAGGGTCAATTTTTGGCATTTTTCTGAAAACATTCAATTTTTGATGAATATTGAAAAACACCATGTTATAGTTTAAGACCAACTTTTTATTTATATATTATTTATTTTATTTAAATTTATTTTAAGTCATAATAGATATATAATACCTATATAAGTTCAATGTAATTCATTAGAGTCATTTTATTATAAAATTTGATGTATAAAATTTTATTGAACTTTTTACCGTATTTACTACCTTCTAAAAGCATCTACAAATTTACATAAAACATAATTTTACCACTTCTATGAGTTGAATTTCAAAAATAAATAAGAAACAGTTGACATCCGTAAGTATAATGTGGTTAAATAAGATGAAAATAATTTTGTGAATAGTAACATTTGACTTTTATTTACCATAGTTAAAAGTTAATAGGGTAATTAAGGGTAACAATGATATTATAATTACCATAAAACATGTCCTAATTCAATTGGATAAGTGTAATTCTACCAAAAATAACCTCACGAAGAAAATATGATCCTTTTAGTCCACTTGGATTAGATTAGAACATTTATTATTATTTTATTTAAGGAAGAGTTAAAAGTGTTAAATTCAATGTTAAATAAGTAAACCATTTTTAATATAGGGTTATCCATAAGATAAATTGGACTATAAATATTAGCTAAAAATCTAAAAATATTTTATACATAATTTTATTTTATTTATAATTTTTAGACATTAAATAATTAAATTTATTTATGACACAATGATGATGCAGTAATTACCTTATTAATGAAAGATTGAAATAATTGACATTATAAATTTCCAAAAAAATGTAATATGAGACTTTTTATGAATTACACTAACTTTCTAGGTTAATATGGCATGTTAGTGTTTATTAAATAAATTTTTTTCAAAGTAATCATGCTTTTATGATTTCTAGAAAACCCAAATACTAAATAGCGTCAAAATTGACAGAATTGAGTTTTTAAAACAAATACTATATTATTAATTGATATAATATTCCTAAAAATACAAGATTCGGACAAAGGACTTTGATACGGTAATATATATTAATAATGAACCACTTTGGGTTCTTTTGGCCTGTTATTGTATGTTTATTAACCATATAATATAAAAATACAAAGAGCCATGGTAAATGTCAAACTATTTAACAAAGATTTAAATATAAAAGATAAGGTTAATATGGTGACCTAAACCTATCTAAAACCTATTGTTTGAGAGGTTTGCGACCCACACCCACCTTATCCAATAAATAAATCATTTTGGACCCATTAGAAACCGAAAATTATTTTATTATAAAATAATATGCCAAGCTTTTAATGAAGTGACCCTCACATTTCTTATAAAAGGGTACTTTACCTTATCTTAATTTTCAACCTAAAAAATATATTTGTCTTTGATAAACCATACCTAATTATCCACCAAACTTTCCTCCCTTCATCCTAGAGGCCTTACTTTGGTAGAAAAGCCAACCTAAGGGGCCCTTTTGATCAAATCAAAATGAAGAACCCAAAGAAGAGGTAAACATTTCATCACATCATTCAAGTTCTTTTCTTCTTCCACTTACTCTTTATTTTTTTTCCATTCTAAAATAATAACTCCAGTATCTTCTTTATACTGTGATGTTAATATAAAAATGGTACAACCATATTTATTATTCTATTCATCATATGAATTACAATGTCACCATATGTGCGTATGCATGACTTACTGTCTCCACGTCGTGGTGTAGTTTGTTATTAAAAAACTTCATTATTTGGATGGGTATTATAATGATTATAATTGATGTAAATAATAAATATTACATGTTAAGTATTATTTATATATGATATACCATCTAATTATATACGATTTAACCATCAATATAATGATATTGTCGCTCGTGCGTACGTACAGATTACTGTCACCATGAATGCGATGAGATTCATTCCGCATCATAATAATTCAATAATAATTTCATTTTATGATTAAAAATAATTTTTAAGAACTTAATATCATTCTCGATATGAATAAAATTCATCCTATCCATAACAAACATATCTTACATAACTGACCACATAAAGGAAAACAAATTAGTTAACACTTGAAACGATGATACTACTAAAATTTTATTAACAAAGCAATATTAGAGGATAATATATGATATAATATTTATGTATAATGTTATTGTATAATATAATAACAAGTATTTAACTATTATATATGAGGTTAATTTACCCTCGACCAAGGAAAAGTAGAAGGTAAGGGGTTTTCATCTCACTTCTTATTCCCATGAGATTCATGCTATATTGGCACTATTTCCTTTTGTGTGGTGTATGTGCTACCCATGATTGTATTATTTGTGTAAAATAATTTAATTTATTGGTATTTACATCTTCATTGTATGATACGTTTTTCATGGGTGTATGTTTCGTAAGTTACTAAATCGGTAAGGGAATTTCAAATTTCAATTTCAACTCATTGGGATTTACGCATAATTCATTGATTATTTTACTCCAAGATTATGTGTGGAATCACTATTTATTATTTATTTAGTAATATAAACTCCCCTTTCTTTGGATATACCTTTGATACACATAATCACTCCATTTCTAAATTCGAATTCCATTGATATGAACTTTTTAAGTGTAATCTTAACTCAATTTCCATTCATTGAGTTAAACATCCATGTCATTTGTTTTGTTTTTACAAGAATATGTGTGAATTTAAACTGATTGATTTACACTAGATAAAAAATTATATTGAGGGTATTTATATTTTTCAAACATAATTATTTCATTGATTTATCCTTAATCTAAGGATACAGTCTTTATAAGGTATTTCGTCTCAATTTACATTCCTTTGAGACTTCTTTGTCGTTATGCAACAATTCAATTTTATATAGTGTATATACTGTCCTTTGACATATTATATCATGAATCCCTTTATTATCATGAAATTATAATGTTTTTATTAATTTCATTCCTCAATTACTTGTATTCAAGCGTCTCTTATTTGGTTAGGAACTCTCTAACTAAAATATCTTTTTAAATGTTTTAAATATTTATTCCTCTAAATCACTCTCATTAATGTCCATGTTTTAAAAATGATTTTAAGTATTTATTTATATGGAAATTAATGTTTTAAAATCAAAATCCCTTTTAAATGTTTCAAAGTGCTATGTGACACTTTTATTCAAAAATCCTTTTTAAACAGCTTCTTGATAAATAGTGAGACTTTTAAATGTTTTCAAGAAAAAGGGGGATATTTCTCTCAAATAGTTTTGATGGTTATTTTCAACTCTATTAATATCCTTAATAATTCTTGATTGAGGTTAATTTATTACAATAAAAACTTCTATATTGTATTTAATGAGTTATGTTTGACTATAGATGTTCTATTTTTATACCATTCAGGGTTTGTGGTTAAAATATTGACATTTCATATGCTAGTTTTAATATGAATGTTTCGATTATGTTTCCAAATTTTCATATGAGTAATGAATTGGAATTATTAAGTGATGGGTAGAGCCCTCTGTAGCTCACAATGGATTAGTTGATCTCATGAGACAAACTTGTGTCTTGGCACAATGCCTTGAAAAAATATTATTTGTAGTCTTGGCACAAAGCCTTGACTATGTGGTTATGAAGTCTGGCATTATGCATTCAATTATTATGAAATTGGCTATTGATATTACATGTTATTAATCTACTTGTAGAATATCCATGTGAATAAGTAAATGTAATTATTTGATTTATCTTTTCCATATTATACAGAAGTTTATGTTTAAAAGGCTTCTGTTCCAATCTTATACATTGCCTAAAATGTTTATTCTTATTTGTGACAGTTTCCCCATTATTATTATCCTTACTAATCATTTGATCTCACCCCTTTATTATGTTTTATTTTTCCCAGGATTCAAAGAAGTATATTATGATTAACCCACCGGAATAGGCTAAGGGATATAAGAGTGTTGAAAGGGGACACAATGTTGATTTTTTTATTTCATGATGTAATGTAAAACTTATATATGTTTCTAGTACTTACAAGGCTACTAAACTGATCCTTATTTCGGGACATGATTCTTTATATCATTCCAATGTTATGTAATAATTCCCCAATTTTGGGTAGCTGGGATCAGGGCATGATAGTGTTTATGATGAAATGAGTTTCATTAGGGAAGAAAAACTTGATTTCCAAATTAGCATCACCCTTAATGAGGGGTGGTTGGAGTCTCAATAGATGATCAATGACACCACTCTCCATACCTTTTGTATATTTCATGTGCCTGGAAAATTATTTTAGTAATAGGATCCACAATATCAGTATTAGTTTGGAATCCATCTTACTCAACACAGATTTCAGGGTGGCATGATTAGTGTAAATCGTAGGTTTCGGGCACAACGGAAGTGTGAGAGGGATGGTGCACAACATTATTTTTTTCTATATTCAATGAATAATCTGGGATCTACGTGAAATTTAATTCCATGATCCATATAATTGAATCAAATAAATATGAAAAAGGAATAAAAACCTGGAACCAAGAGAGACGTTTAACATATTTTGTTCATAATTAATTTAGTTAAATAAGAATTACCACTAAGGTGATTATTTGTTCATTATTGCATTCATCCACAGATCTATAGCTGTACTGTCATTATGTTGTAGAGATAAAGGTTTGATCTCCTTAAGAGGTGATCCACATGTGTTCTACATATCTCTAGATGTTTCCAAAGGAGTTTCCGGGTGTTAAAATAGAAGATACTTGCACATGTGATTTCAGCCTTCGATCACCTTGAGAACTGCTTCCAAATCATCATCCTTGATCAGATAGAGGATGATATCACCCATTATTGATAGTGTTCTTGGAGAGGGATGAACTCTGTAGGATTGATAGTGTTTCTCCATTTTTTTTCACAACACCATAGGCATTACTAGGACATCCCTTGACATATGAGAGAATAATATAACTAGGCATTTATTTCACTAGGGTAATAATAAATAATTTTAACAAGTGCATTTAATTATTTAATTAATCCTATTAAAACCGTCATGTCAAAGAAGAATTATTATTGTTATTACATAATATGTGATTAACATGTGAGTCATAATTAATTATTATTTAATGAATTAATATTCAATAATATTATTTCGCACCGGACCATTAAACTCAATCTTCTAATCATCCTCATTATTTATTAAATTTTCCTCTCAAAATATAATTTCTAAAATAACCAGTGACAAAATAAATTCTATCAGGCATACATGAATAATTATTAAACCATAAAAAGGAGTAATATTTATTCAACTTATCAAATAATAAATTATTTAACTGAGATACTGGATACACTTAGTGTGTGACCCTCTAGGCCTCTTTCTCAGCAGCATTAGGAAAACCTGTCTAAAGTCCAAGGTTAGCATTTAGAAACAAGCCAAGGTACCCATAGATAAAGTAGTTAATTACAATAATACATTTCACCTCATAGGAATGCTTATAATGTAATATAATCCCTTTACGACAATATCTAAAATCGAGAAGATTGCATGCCAGTGCCATCAACCTATATGCTTGATATCACTTCTTCGACTTTCTAGAAATAGAACCTGCCTATAGATCACCATAGCCATGGATTTATTTTGGCCATATAATTTTCATCAAAGGTACTGAGATATTAACATCTATTAAATAATATAAGGGATAAATCCTTTCTCAAATTATTCATTAATTCAATATTACTCGGGACACACCCAACATATTTGACCTCACCGCGAACATCTATCATCACAGTTTTTTGTCAATACATCTAAGTGTGTTTCTCATAATATAAATTAAAAATAATCATAATGTCTTAGAAAAAATACACACGTATGGAGATAGGAACATCCAATTACACTTATTATGGTGGATTTCTTATTGTTGGGTCTCTTTATTATAATTTCTTACTGGGTATCACTAAGGTTGTACCTGATGAGAAGGTTCTTCAACATCCTATGAGTCTCCAACCCTAATAGCATGTATCATATGTGTCCCTAAAAAGATATCATCCTACTATAGAACATATATTTAAGAATAGTTTCATTGTACTTTTGGGTTCTCATCATAGTAGGGATCTACAATGACCTTTTAGTGAAATAACTATTCTTGGGACATTATCACAAATAATGTTACAGAGATGAACAATCATGATGTGACAAATAATTTATTAATATTAAAAACCATTAATATAAGTTATCAGAAAGTACAAAATAATTTCATTCTAGGGGTCCAACTCCAACAAACCCCCACATGCACTAGAGGAAACTGTTAATGAACTTCAGTCCGCTAGCTCTTACATAATACCCATGCTTCTACTAAGTTAACTCTTTAGTAAAGGGTTCCTCCACATTCTCTTTCATAGATACTTTTCTCACCACAAATTAACCACTCTTATAAAAATACCTCAAGAGATGATACTTCAAAAGTATGTTTTTTGTCTATTGATGTGACCTCGTCTCTTTTGGAAGATCCACTACTGTAGTATTTTTACAATACAATGTGATAGAGTCCTTACTACTAGGAACCACATCAGGATCCTGGAAAAATATCTAAATCTAGATAGCTTCCTTGGCTATATCAAAAGCTGCTATGTACTCACACTACGTTGTAGAATCAGCTATAACTTGCGACTTTGATCATTTATATCTCACAACTCCTCTATTGGGAAAGAAAACATATCCTGATGGGGAATTCAGATCATTCAGATCTGTCTGAAAACCAACATCATCATACCCACTGAAGATAATCTCCTCATATTCTCCACACACCAGGAAAATATCCTTAATTATTCTCAGATAATTAGGAATTGTATGAAGATCACTCCAATGATATTCTCATGTATCTTCTTGATATCTACCTACCATGCTCAATTCATAAGCAATATCAAGTATAACATAACATGGCATGCATTATTGGTCCTATTTCCAATGTGCATGAGATCTTAATCATCATATCCTTCTCCTATTGTGTATAGGGATAGATTTTCGAAGCAATATGTAAACCATGTGACACTTGAACGAATACCTTCATGGATTGTTCCATAATAAAAATATTTAGTATCTGGTCAATTTATGCCCTTTGACTTAGTCCAAGAAGCCTATGGATCTATCAAGAATGATCTTAATCCATAGAATGTAGGCTACTTCACCTAAGTCCTTCCTAGAGAAGCACTTTTTCAATGAGTCCTCAACCGATTGTAAGACTAGTATGTCATTTAAAATAAGTAATATGTCATCAAAATATAATACTAGGATAACAACCAAATTCCCACTAAACATTTTCCAAACAAATGTCTCACATTCATTTTTAAAGAAATAAAATTCTTTTATGGATTCATCAAATTGAATGTTCCATGACCTAGATGATTTCTTCAATCCATAAATGGATCTCTATAACTTATAAACCATTTTGGTAACAAATAGTGTCACAAACCCTTCGGGTTGTGTCATATATACATCTTCCTAAAGGTTAATATTAAGGAATGTAGTTTTAACATCCATATACCAAATATCATAGACATTGTAAGATTATATGGAAAATATTAATCTTGTAACACCGCAGAATGATAAACGGTTAAATTAATAAATGATATGACTAATTTAAACAAGGTTAACCTTCCTTTTAGGGACCTTACCTGATTAGAACTCCATATTTAGGGTTCTTGGGATGGAGTAGTGATCAAGATGGGTGAATTTTTGGGATGTTTCCTAAGGTGTGTGTGAGTGAGGACAACACACACTTGAAAGGACACATGTTGTCCTGTGGGGACAATAATTGGTTAGATGAACCATTCGGGCACATGAGAGGGTACCATGTGTCTGTGGAGCAATCGGTGGTTCCCAGTGGGCCAAGACCTAACGACCATGTTAAGGAGGGATGTTTGTGCTATCACTAGGACCGAGGTTTAACATTTGGTATAAGAGATGGTACCCAGCCTTAATTTTTGTGCACTACCTTGGTTGAGATGTAGGACCCACAATGAAGACGTTGTGCTCTAAAGGTGGGGTGAATGTAACACACCAAAATGATAACGGCTTAAATGACTAAATGACACGACTCATGTCAACAAGGTGTACCTTCATTTTCAGGAGCCTACATTATTAGAACTCCATAGTTAAGCATGCTTGGGTAGGAGTAGTGATTAAGATCGGTGAACTTTTGAGAAGTTTTCCAGGGTGTTTGTGAGTGAGGATAAATCACACCGTAAAGAACATGTGTTGGCCTATGGGTATATTCATTGGTCAGATGACTTGTTCGAGCATGTGTGTGGACCCCATGGTGGGAACCACATGTCTGTGGGGAAACTGGTGGTACCTGGTGGGCCAAGAATCGACAACCATGTTAAAGAGGGGTGTCTGTGCTCTCACTAGGGCCTAGTTGTTACATTTTTTATGGATTTAGATATGGAAATTGGTGAAAAGTTTTCTTCATAGTCAATTACTTGATGTTTTTTAAACCTTCTAGCCACTAGCCTTGCTTTATAGGTTCTTACTTTACCTTCCATGTATAGTTTCCTCTTTAATACCCATTTACACACAACAAGCTTTATATCTAATGGCACATTTACAAGAACCAAAACTTGGTTATGATACATGGAATCCATCTCCAAATTCATAGCTTCTAGCCATCTTGTGGCTTCTGAGCTCTCTACAGCCACATTGTAGGAGGGAGGTTCATCATTGTCCAATAATAATGAGTTGCCATCCTCATTGATAGGAAAAATATATCTCTCTAGATCCCTTACCTCTCTTACACTCCTTTGTAGTAATTTTGTTTGAGGAGCTACTTCTTCCATGGGGACATATAGAACTTTTTCCTATACCAAATCCTATGTATCTTGAGCATTAACTTCATAGAATTAAACCTTTATCCCACTATCCTTTTTTAGGTGATTCTACCTCTCAGTAAAGATGACTTTTCTAGCAACAATCACTATCTTGTATGTGGGGTTGTATAGGTAATATCCATTTGTTTTCTTGGGATACCCTATAAAGATACACTTCATGCCCCGAGGTTCTAGTTTGTTACCCGAGAAAGCCTTAACAATTCCTCGCATCCCCATACAAATGTATTTAACAAAATGGGTTTCATTACACTCTATTGCTCGAATGGAATTTTGTTTTTTTCTTTAGTTGGTACTTAGTCTAATGTGTATTCTATAGTTTTTAATGAATATCCCCAAAAGGATAATTTAATATTTTAACAAGTCATCATCGACATTATAATGTCCAACATGGTATTGTTTCTCCACTCACCAACACCATTCCACTTTATTGTATAAATTGGAGTGATTTTTGATAGTATCCCAAACTCCAGAAAAAATCAATGAACTATTGGTTAAGATATTCTCTAACTCAATTTGATTGATGTTTTTTTATCCTATTACCAAGATAATTCTCTACTTCATTCTTGAATTCCTTGAATTTATCAAAAGACTTAAGCTTGTACCTTATCATGTAAATATATCCATATCTACTAAAGTCCTTAGTAAAATATATAAAGTAAGAATACCCCTCTATATTCTATTAGAAATGGCGCACACACATCAGTGTATACCAATCCTAGAAGCTCTATTTTCCTTTCAACTTATCCACCAAATGGTGTTTTGGTCATATTCATTTGTAAAAAAATCATGAAACCAATCAAGTGGTTTGAGCTCAAAAGATTCTAAATAACCATCTTGACAGAGATTTGTCAAGCGCTTCTCGTTTACATTACCTAGATGGTGATACCACAACTAGGTGTTATATGAGTTCGACGAACTTAATTTGTTATAAATTTCCAACACTTGTTTTCTGTAATTTAATATATACAGACCGTTATTTAAATATACCATATCCTAACATATGTTGTATTTATAAAAGAAATAACATTTATTTTTTAATTTAAAAATAAACCCATCAATATCTAAACTTGATATAGAAATTATGTTCTTGGTAACACTTGGTACATAATAATAGTCATGTAAAATCAAAATCATCCCAGTCGAAAATTAAAGGTGATAGTCACCAGTGGAAAGAGAAGCCAGTGTCGAACCATTGGCAGCACATAGATCCACCCATCCCTTGGAATTTTTTTGCAATCTACTTGGTTACTGCATTTGAATAGTAATGTGAGTACAAAAAGTTATATCTAATACCCAACGTGTAGAAATGTAATGATTGCAATTGATAACATATAGACCATGGGATTCCCCTTTTATCTGGGTGTGGTTTCTCTTCAGTTGGCCTGGCATTCCACTTTCAAAACACACTACCTCCTTTTACTTTCCCTTCCACTAGATATTCTTCTTCTTGGACGGATGGTGCTTGGGGGATTTAGATTGTTTGTAAATCATAGGCCCCTTTGACTTGTCCTTCGTCTTCCTATTCACTATAAATACCGTGGGTTTGTCATGACCCATGTCCTTATCCTCTTGGTGAATTAGGGTCAAATGTTCAAATAAGTTCTTCTCATTATATCTCATATTATAATTTATAATAAAACTAGATACATATTATAGAAGTGATGATAGTATGTGATCTATACTCAAATCATCTAGGAATTTAATTCCTAAGATGTCTAAATGCTCAATGTAGCTAATAAGATTGACTTCATGAGGTCCAGATTGTGAGGAATCTCCAACCTTAGTGGTGAAAAAACATTTAAGATCACATACCTCTCTTGTCCTTCCTTATCTTGATAGAGATCCCAAAGGTGATACATCATGATATAAGCATCCATTTCATAATTTATCTTCAAGGGCTCATTGGACTTTGATGATATCCTAAAGCACTAAATATATTTACCAACATTCAGACGTTTCTCAAACAAAGAGATCTCTCTATCACTTGCCTCATTTCTAGGTAAAACTAGTAAAGGATCTTCTAGTATATAAGGATTCCTTTCATGGAGAAAGATGAATCGTATGCGCCTTTACCACTCCTATAAAATTAGTGTTTGTGAGAAGGTTTTTCTTATCACAACGATATGTTTGATGTAATTTTTAATTCCTTTTCTATAAATAAGATGACCAGAGATTTAGTACTTTATCTAAAAAATTTAGACAAATAAATAAATATTATGTTTATTAGTCTCCCCCTATTATATTGAAACCGGATATGCCTCACCATTGGCTCCATAATATCCTATTTATTGGATATTCTAGTGGAAAGGATTCATATTCAATTCTCATTACCTAAACTTTAACTAGTCAAGAAACTCAAATAGTTTTTGGTAGTCATTCTGAATTCCAACTACATTAAATCATAGTTCCTTGATCTATGGAGTGGATTACCTAATCCTGAAATCATTAATTTAGATTTGCTCAACCTTTTACTCTTAGTTACACGAAGACTTACTTTGGTTGTAAAACCTTGATGTCAACCAAGTTAAGTCAACCCAAAACCCCGAATTAGTATTACTTGATATTTTAAAGCACCCAAACATTGTCTGGTCAAGAACTTTAAACTATGGTTTGATTCTAACTGAAGTAATGGAAGGCTATACCGAATTTTTATTTATTGAGGGATTTTATCCTTTATGTGTAAATTGATAATTATTATCTTTTCACATGCGTGTTTATATTAATTGTGATTTCTTATGTGATTAACCATGTCTTTAGATAATATTCACGCATAATATAGTTTATTTGAGTTCAATCTTGGTTTCTTGTTCATTCATTAATTACGCGATCGCAATAAAGAATCCATAATTAATAACCATGAAACAGATACAAATAAAATAAAGGTTATGATCATGAGCTTTTCTAATGGTTAGTTTACCAAGAAGTTGATAAAATGACCACTGACCTAGTGGAGAAGCACCTTGAACCATTTAAGGTTTGTATTTACATATTTCCACCTTTCCATCTTTAGAACTGCTTGGATTGGTTTTACCTCAAATCCTAACTTGAATCGCCTCCACTAGCTTGGGAGCTCCATTCAATACATATGATTTTACTCACATGTAGGTGCAGGGTAATAGGGGGTTTACATAAAATAGACCACGAGCATACAGTATGTACATATTAATGTGGAGAGAAGGAACATATGCCAAAAATTTAATTTAATAATAAATTAAAATGAAATCAATCACATACAATGGTTTGGCCTAGCTCATGATCATCCACGTGCTTGAAAAAAATTACATATTTAATAAAACTATAATTCAATTATATAATAATTATTATTTAAGATATATTTTTCTTGAATTTATTAATTATTATCTTTATTTAATCAATCCTTTTATCTTAAACCTTTTTCTAAATTTCCTTAATATTATCATCCATTATAATTATAAACAAATTAATAAATTCATTTAAAATTAATAGCGTACATAACTTTTACCTCAGAGGTAACCCTGTGAATACCTATCCAAAACTAACAAACATGTATTATACTTGTATATACATTATTCATTGTGACATATATCATGAACACAAAATAATAACTGTAGTACAACTCATACATGATGTGAAGATCCTGAATATTATAAAGATGTCAATAAAAATATATATATATATATTTATATATATTAAATCCTATCACCTGATGTGTCTCAAATTTACACCCACATGCAATTACATGTCTCAAGGGTTACATAATATAATAAGATTTAAATCTGTGTAACTATTTAAAGTGCACGATGTGTAGATCTGATCTACATGGAATGTACATTCTTCACCATGTATCTAAAGTACATGCCTGGGGACTCAACGTGTGAGGCGTACTTCGGAAATCTTAGAGTACACTATGGGTTCAGTGGTCTAGAAGTAGTGTTGAATCCATGTTACGTGGTCATCCGTTGGGTAGGCATTGTATGGAATACATAGGCTGAACCTTACCTGAAAGGGACTACACACTAAGTCCAGTGAGACACATGGCATGTAGTCTGGATAACCATGAACCAGTCTATCCAGGTCAACACATGATGTAAGAATTAACTATAAAACGTGTCATTAATTCACATAGGTTGAGTAATTTCAATACTTATCCTGATTAATTGAACACAACTACACAATGTGTGATTCCAATTACACAATGTGTACTGTTGTGTTACTTAGACAGAATCCTTGGCACCTCTGAATGAGATCCTTGATAGAATTTTAATCATGAAATTAATTGTTTTTGTTAGATCTATGAAAAAGATAGAGTAATTAATAAATCTCGTCATTCCGATAAAAAATGAACGATTAATGATTAATTGAAAAACTAAATTATAAAATCACAAATCACCAACGATTATTTAATAATTATAAACAAAATTCCCCCCCTCTCATATCACTTTTAGGTTCTAGGTGTAGAGAAAGCATGATAGGGATGGTTCCCAAATTTAATTTTTCCATATTCAATGGAAAACATGGGATTTGTGTGCGGATGAACACCGTGATCCACAGAATTGAAACAAATAAATAGGAAAATAGAATGGAAAATTGGAACCAAGAGAGAGGATAATCATAATTTTTTTATAAATTATTTAATTAAATAAGAATTACCTTCAAGGTGATTCTTTTTCACTGATGCATTCACCCATATATCTGTAGGTGTACCATAATTTTGTTGTAGAGATCAGGGGTAGATATCCTCTAGTGGTGATCCACATGTGATCTATGTATCTCTCAACATCGCCAAAGGAGTCTTCAGATTCTATCACATAATATCCTGACGCTTGCAATGTCTACCTTCGACTGCCTTGAGAATATCTTCAAAAGCATTCTCCTTGATCCAGTGGAGGAAGATCTCTCAAGTTCTTGAGAGTTTTTTTGGAGAGGGATAAATTTTTTAGGTTTGAGATCTTTTCTCCAATTAGTTGTTCACAACACCATTGGTGTCTCTTGGCTTTCCCTTGGAAAATGAGAGAATAATATAGCCGGGAATTTATATCACTTGGATAATAATAAATAATTTTCACAAGTGATTTCAATTATTTCATTACTCCTAGATAAACCCCTATGTTAAATAATAATAGAAATATTATTATTCCCTAACATGAACTTAACTTGTGATCCATAATTACATATTATTTGTTCAAATAATATTTAGTATTATCATTTCTCACTGGACCATTAAACTCGGTCCACCAATCATCCTTATTATTTATTAATTATTCCACTCATAGTATAATCTCCCAAATAACTAATGACGAAATAAATATGATCAGGAATACATTAATAGTTTTTAAACCATGACTGGGATTAATATTTATTCAACTTTTTATATAATAAATTATTTAACTGAGTTACTTGATACCCTTAGTGCGAGACCCTCTAGGCCTCTTTCTTAGTGGAATTAGGTGAACTTTCCTAAAGTATATGGTTAGTGTCTAGAAACATGCCAAGACACCCATAGAGAATGATGTCAGTAGCACAATGACATGCCACATCATAAGAATGATTACGATAAAATATAATCCCTTTATCACAATATCTCTAATCGAGAAGGTTGCATGCTAGTTCCATCAACCTATATGCTCGACATCGATTTCTTTTAATTTCTGGAAATAAAACCTACCTATAGAACACTATGGTCAGGGATTAATTTAGGCTATATAATTTCCATAAAAGGTCCGGAGATATTAAATTTTGTTAAATAACAAAAGGGATAAATCCTTTCTCACATTTTTCATTAATGTAATATTACTCATGATGCACACAACATATCCTACCTTATTGCGAACACATGTCATCATTGTTTTCATCAAATCATCTAAGTGAACGACTCATAATGACCATTAATAACAATATTAAAGTATAAGGACCAATACAAATTTCAATATATATGAACCTCTAATGACACTTATAAATGTAGATTTTTTTACTGTCGGGTATTTCTTTCATAATATCCTACTAGATATCCCCATGGGCGTACACCATGAGAAGGTGCCTAAAAGTCCTATGAGTCTCCACCCCAGATAGACTTTATAATTTGTGTCCCTAAAATTATATCATCAAGCTATAGAACACATATTCAACAATAGTGTCATAGCACTTCCAGTTTCTCATCATAGTGGGGATCCACTATGACCTTTTAGTGGGACAAATACACTTGGGACATTTTCACACAATGTTACACAGAAGAACAATAATGATGTGATAAGGAATTTATTAATATTAAAAAAATGAATATAAGTTATCATAAAGTAAAATATAATTTTGTTCTAGGGATCCAACTCCAACAAAAACAAACACCTTGGATAAAATTAGGTGTGAGAGAAACTTTTAAAAGCATATAAAACTGCAAAATGTTCATTCCTTGTAGTTTTTTAGTTTACCTGAGCACTATTCAAGGTGTGACTGGCATAATATATGGGATATAATATTTTTCCAAACCACTTCCCTAAGGTTCAAAACTAGGTGGAGGAAATTTTTTGGGTTACTGTAGTAGCACTGTAGCAGTTACTATTCGGTACTATAGCAATCAGAACTATTCACCAGATTTGGGCCTTCAGACCACTGGTGGTGACCTACGGGTCTCAAGGGACTTCAGGTCATCAATTTCTTTTGGACCATAGGGCCTTCAAGCCACGTAGACCATGGCGTATCCCAGTTCACATAGAACATGCCCTAGAAGAGGATCAGAGCAACAAGAGTAGTAGCCACCACAAGTAGACCTAACCAGATGGGAAGAATGAGAGGGTATGTCAGCCACCATCGGGACAAAAAACCATGTAGATTTGTACGGGGAAATTCTAGATAATCAGTAATTCAAGGTGGGTAGCTAGGTGATTAATTATGCAGAAGCTGGGGAGGGGAAGTTCAAGTGGGTTGGGCCTACAGGTCATGTATTGGGCATGGAATGCCTCTGGGCCTTTGGGTCATGGATTGCGTGTCAGTCGGGCCTTGTTCCATGGGCCTACGGGTCATGTACGGGTTCCCCTTCAACCCTTAAAATGGGGATTATTCATAATAAAATAAAAAATAAGGCCTTCATTCCATTCGGGCAATACATTACATAATACAAAGTCACTAGTTTCTCACATCAATTCAAAGTCTTTGTCTTAGTCTGGTGAGATGATAACATGAGCAGCCCCCATGATATTATTTAAAATAATGAATTCCTACTGAAAATCATTAGTGAACTATAAATGATAATCCTTTACTAACATGTTTTTCATAGGGAAGGATATTTTCATAAAATCTTTTATCAAGCAGTGGTAGAAACCTTCATGGAACAAATAAATCCTTATACCTTTAATAGTCGAGGGATCAGGTAAATATTTGAACACATTTATCATTGTTGAATCAACTTCCATTCAATCCTTGAATATTTTTTGTCTTAGGAACATTCCTCCTTGAACCATAAAATGGGATTTTTAACAGTGTAAAACTAAACACTTATCTTCACAACATTGTTGTACTAGTTCAGTGTTTATTAAGTATGCATCGAATATTATTTCATAAAATGAGAAATCATCTATAAATAATTCTTGGAATTACTCTACCATATCATGGAATATATGCATCATGAATCTTTAAAAGTTTTTTGGTGCATTGCACATATTGAATGACATGATTTTGCAGGAAAAGGTACCAAATAGACATGTAATTTTTTTTGCAGTAATCATATGGGTTAACTGCAATATGATTATATCCTAAATATCAATCTAGGAAATATTAAAATTCATGTTCTTATAATATCTTCATTATTTGATCCATGAAAGGTAATGGGAAGTAATATTTTTGGGTTTATGCGTTTATTTTTTTGTAGTTCATTCATACTCTCCATCTAGTGGTGGTGCATGTTCAGAGTAGTTCATCTTCATCATTATCTCTAACTGTTAGGCCACCTTTCTTTGGAATGGCCTGTATCAGACTCACCCACTCACTACCATAGATTGGAAATATTATTCTGGATCTTTTAATTTTAGTAATTCTTTGTTAACTACATCTATCATTGGTGGGGTGAGTCACTGCTGGGTCTGGGATTTGGGTTTCACATCCTATTCTAGTAAAATCTTATTAGTGCATAAAGTGGTCCTGACCCCTCTGATGTTAGCCACCTCCAAGAAGTAAACAAATTATATCTTTTTTGGAATTAGTTCAAATTATTTTATTATATCTCTAACATTTTTGAGTTGATGATGAATTCAAGTGCAGCTATGGTCTCTAGAAAGAAGTACATGAGTGGGATCGACTGTGGTTTTAGTTCCAATTGTGGTGGAAAGATGAACAAGGGTGTTAATGGAGGAATATTTTCTCTTGTAAGAGGTTATATATTGTTAAATTCCTCAAAATCATATTTCTTTTTTTCAATAGGGGAAAACTAATCACTATCATTTTCCATGGTCATGAAATCATTTCTCTATTTTGTGAGAAAGATAGGTTGGATGTCATAAGAATCATCTATTTGTTTTGAAACATTCACTAGATCAAACAAAACTTTTTCATCACCTTCTCAGAATATGAGTATCACTTTATTCACATCAATAAAATCCTTCATAGTGTCTATTAATAGTCATCCTAGGATAATCAAAACATCTCTTTCTTATTTCAAATCTTATACGAGGAAGTTTATTGGGAAAATGAATTTTCTTATTTTTACTAAAACATCCTTGATAATCACTTGGGGATAATTTATTGACAAGTCAGATAATTTAATTTCCACTATATTATGATTTAGTCCCACAAGTACCTACTTACAGAATAAAATCATTTTCCTGAGTTTAATGTTGGATCCTAAGTCATATTTGGATCTTTCAAAGTTGTATTCTCTTATAGTGCATAGAATTGAGAAACCCCCAGAATATCTCATATTTGGTGGAATATTTTGTTGAACCACAACATGTCACTATTAATATAGGTAGATAACCCCCATGTCTTCCATTTTCTTCTTATTAGAGTGTAATTAATTTAAGAATTTCTTATGGGCAAGCATTTGGGAAATAACTTTAGTAAATAGGATGTTGATATGAAATTTCATTAACAATTCTACTTTTTTTATATTTCTCTTAGATTATTATTTCCCCCATTCTTTCTAAGAATGGGATAGGTGGTTTTTAAGATGGTTTTGAAATATATATATCCTCTTTAGGTAGCTCCAGTGTTGGATATTTTTTAGGAGGTGTAAACTCCATAGGTTTCTATTGATCAGTTCTATTTTATCTTTCATTGTGATCCTATTCAATAAATATAGTGGGTTTCTTAGGTTCCATAGACTTATTTTATAAAAAATTTCAAGGTTACTAAAAATACATCACCTTTACACTCCTCAGTACCTCTTTCTTTCCTTTTTCTTTGGGTATGTCTTAGTATTACCAGCCAGTATAACTAAAAATATATCGGACTACGTCTTTGAGATTTGACTCCTTTAGTGCTCATGGTTTTGGTGTGTAGCCCATTTATTTTTCATTTATATCTCTTGGATGGTCATCCTCTATTCAAAAGTTTTAATATAGGATGAGATTATATTCTCCAAATTTGATTACATAGGTATAGAAGGTAGTACTAATATTTGTGCCGCTAGTTGAAATTATTGCTATCCTCTTCGCGGAAAAGGTTATTGTGGAACTTATTTAGGTGTCCGAGGAAAAAAATTAATTGGTGGATAACCATGATTTCCTTGGTTCTTGTTTCATTATTGAGAATTACCAAGCGTGAATAAGAAGCCTCAAAAGATTGGATTTTAAAATTCTCCACCAATGATCAACATGAGCTCGTCGTCGTTAGTGAAGCGATGCCTGATTTAAATAGAGGATTGTACATGAATAATTAAAAAAACTATAAATAACTGGTTATATCTGAATCCATTATCTATATCTTCTCATAATAGTTGATTTTTTCTCAAAGAATCAGAAATAAAATTCCTCTAGATTGTCCACACATGCTTCAAGAATATACGGGAGAACCTATCATCAAAATATGTGTTCTAGCATAGAGATCTGAAGACATCTTAAATGCTCAAACAATCACTATATCGCTATGCTTACAATGTGAAAGAGAGATCAATCCGAACTCTTAGATGTATATCTTCTCTCTCTAGGATTCCTGAGATATAAGAAGAGAGAGGGAGAGAATATGAATAGTGACTGGTGTGAGCCTCTCTTCGTCTATTTATAGGGTGTTAGGAAATTATCCAATATTTCATCCCCAACCCCTAAATAATTAAAACTATATAAATGAAATATTATGACTACTATACTGAGTCATAAATATTACTATAATTTTCATTTAATAAATATATTGAATTATCATAACTGAGCCATTAACTCGACTCACCGTTCAAGTAAATATTAAAAGAACCTTGAATATTTTAAAAACATATTCATTAAAATAATATTTTTCATGTATTTAATTGAATATGTAGTTATAAATTTAATCAATAAGTTCAATTCCAATTATTCTTAACTTGAATAATATTTATTTATTTATGCTTATGTTGACCGTATCTCCCTAAAAAAATCCAAGACCCTAGTGGTGGGGGATACCATTTTCAATATACATATTCAACTGAATTGAGAAGATTTTTGAATACACTATTGTTTTTGACCCTCTAAGGCCTTATATCGATAGAAATGAATATTTTTTGTAGTCCAAGAGAGGGATTTGGAAACCCATCAAGGACCCTAAAGAGATAAGGACATACAAAGCAATGAAAACCATTTTATGAACACACACTGTTTAACATAATCTCAATATATTTAACATATCATAATGTAGGATGAAAATATCTTTCATCACTCTTTTATTTAATTAATATTTTTTGATCTAACTGGATGAATTTACCCTCTACTACCATGGATGTGGTCATATGATGGTACTACCATAAGGATCAACATAAATCTAGATATATTACTTCCTAAACCTGAAAGTAAAAAAAATACTTTCTTGACCATTCAACCAATTTCATACCACAAATTACACATCCAACACAAGCTACCTCACCAATATTTCATTATCATGATTTTTCCATACAAAAAAGTAAAAATCAAATGGAACACATTAGCAATGATCTCAAGTTATGATACCATTACACATGTCCATAGAAGGAAATATCAAATGATGATGTATTCATATTTTTGGGTCGGTCCTCATTATCTCACTACTGTAGATCACAAAGTGCAAACTTCATGAGAAGAAGTATCAATTATTATAAGCCCACATCTCCTGTTAGTAAATCATATATTGTGACTACTAAGTAGGATTTATATAGACTATAAGACATTTGTTTTTGATTAATTTCATAGTATCTCAAGCTTCTAATTATTTCCTGGGATCTGATATAACCTTTTGATAAAACACTTAGCCTATATAAATTACCTTTAAATAATGGTTGTATAAAAAGTTAAAAATATAATGGTAAGAAGATATCATGTATAACTAACTTTATACATGATATGGGAATCAAAATTGATGCATAGTTGGATCTAGGGAACCCAATTTTATAACAATCCCAATTTTACTAGATATAAATTTCTAATCCTACCTTATTATCTCTCACATTATTAAGATCGCGTTTATAATGAGTCATGAATTCAGTTAATGGGAATGCCATGATTCCACTATGTGGAAATTATGCAATATGCGACCTCACCTCCTTGAGTAAACTTCTCAAGAGATGGTATCCCAGAGTTCATAAATTTTATACACTATCATAACTTGAAATATTATCTAATAATATTATCATAATTTACATTATGATAATTCTTTACTTATTGGGTGCGATTCCAAGAACTAGAACAAATTATTGAGTATAACTACTTCTTAGCTACCTTAGAATCTACAACGTATTTGGTATTTGTAGGTATGGATGCCACTAGATTGTATGAGATAATATAACTAATCAACTTAGCCTTAATATAATATTGGATTATATGGATATAAGGAAGACTAGTTTTTATCCCCTGAAAAATAGTATCCTTTCTTCCCCACATACCAGATACATATCTTTTGTACTTATTTAATTAGAATAAGATAGTTCTGACCGCATCACCTTCAATTATCCTTGATATCTTCCTACTAAAAATTATATCCTCAATATATCAATTTTCATGCATATCATGGTATATATGACTGTTCCATCACTAAAGCGTATAGAACTTAACTCACCATGTTTCTCTCTTCCTATGTCTCAGACATTCCAACTGGAGAGATATATGCTGTATGAAACTCAAAACATTTTTTACTTCAATTTTTCACACTTGTATTATTAAATACCATTTTGCTATATGTATTAATGAATAGGTCCAAGAAACCATTAGGTATACCACTGTAGATCCTATTCCCTAGAAATTAGTTTGTTATTATAAGTTAATCACTAGAGAATAAATTCCATTTTGGTCTTATCTAACTCTAACACCAATATAATTTTTCCATATGTTAACAAACATATTTCAATTAGAAAACCATGGCACTACCACTAAACACTAAGAGAAACTTGGAAAATTTCTTACAAAATGAATATTTTATATTCTTATTGCTGAATTTAATCCTAAAAAGGATTTTAGTAACTTTAAAACTTTATTAACATCCTGTGACATGACCATCCCTCTTTAGTTGCTTCATACATACACCTTACATGATTGGTGGTCATGTCATCCAGTGATCAATCTATTGATCATATAAATTATCTATGAAAAGTAATATTCTAATGAATTTAGCATAATAACTTTGTATAACCAATTGATCCTTATTGGTACTGTGACTGTTCTATCAATTTATTATCTCATTTCGAATACCCACTATTGTATTCAATTTAATAATCCCCTATACATTTTGATACATGGAATATATTATTGAATTTTAATTAGTCCCTATGATCTTAGCTTATTTCCATATAATTATTACTTGTAGGAATCATTATTTTCAATGTATAATTTATCACCAACTATAGTTAATAAAAAACATCACTATTTTTTAACCTTTCTACGTAGTATGTGTCTTTGGAACATTCTTGTTCAAGATAAACTTGTAGAACTAGTTCCTATGTGTAGTTCACGTGGAACTTAAGCATAGAATAAACCCAACTTAATATAGATGCCACTATATCTAACATAGATTTTCACCCTTTTATAGAATCTTAGTCTATCAATTGAATAATTATTTTATATATTATGTATTTAGGTAACATCCTATGAAATCATTAGGATAATTAATTTTGATACACTTTTTGTTTTTCTTGATACAAGTTTGTTTGTATCCTAAAAAACTCTTTGCATCTAAACACATAGTTCTAATAAAATAATGGATTTTCATCATACTATAACTTATATGATATCCATTTTTTTGATATCTTTCATATAGTTATGGGATACCCCATTATTCATGATACACGTCATGAAATATAA
This sequence comes from Viscum album, assembly GCA_963277665.1. NCBI lineage: Eukaryota > Viridiplantae > Streptophyta > Magnoliopsida > Santalales > Viscaceae > Viscum > Viscum album. The sequence continues at coordinate 916,812,925 of OY728125.1, forward strand.
TGAAAGTTTCTATAAGTTGCAACACTGATACTACTTACATCATAACTCTAGTGTAAAAAATCTGCATTTAGGAATTTCTCCATGTTATATTTTTTTAATCAATGTTAACATGTAAGGATTATTCTTTAATCTTGATCATTAACATCAATATCATGATTTGGATAAGGTTATGTGCATTTAGGAATTACTCCACACAAAATTATCTTGATTGATGAATTATTTATGAATATATTCTTGAACATCCCTGACCGAAGGAACTTATATATTATGACCATGAATATATAGTTACTAACTTTCATATTAATTAATAAATTAAAGGAATCTAATGATGTATATTTACCACTAGATTAACCTTAGTATAGTTTGCTCTCATTTGTTGAACTAATTCCAAAGGCCCTGTGGCTTACCATTATTTTTAAAAGATTCATTGTATAAATTAGAAACATTGATAATACCAAAGGTGTTTAGCCCGGATTAGTCTAAATACCATACTAGGTATATCCTATATGTTTTCTTTTAGTTATTATTATCAAATATTATCTTTCCTAAACTGGGTAAATAATTTTTACATTTTATATTAATCATTTATTGCCCATGATTAATGTATTACTAATCTATTGGTTGAGTATTAAACATGACAAACTACATTAATTCCAAAACCAAGAATAATGCCTCTTTATGTCCAAAGGAAATGAAAGATAAATGTTTTAGTTATAATCAATAATATTTTTTTGAAAAATCATTCACTTGGAAACTTATATGTTGTGTACTTCTCACTGTTGACTATAGAATCACTTTTTCTCAGCTACTTAGAAAATACACCTTACTTCCAGTATTGTTTCAATATATACATGGAAATAGTATACAAAGACACATATCTAATTAGAATATTTTATTTATTGCCCAAGTACTATGATTGAGTAATTACATTTATCTGATGAATATACCTAAAATATAAGTGATAAATATCTTTTTTAATTTAGTTTATTTAAATTAAACTTGTACTGTTTTTATTTCATGTTGTGCGATGAAAATATCTTCCTCTGTAATAACTAACCTCATTACATTGAAGAACATTATGAATGTGATTCTGGTGTTACTTTCCATTAGTCTTTTTTCTTTTTCAAAAAAAAAATTCACCATAAGAATTAATATTTAATTTTATTTTATATTAATATTTACATGGAAAACCTTACCAAAAAGGTAATGATGCATTTACTGTAACACCTCAAGATTTTTTGAAATATTTTTTTCAAATTAATTTATCATTTTAATATTTTTCATTTCAAAAAATAGTGAATATAGTATTTATATATTAAATCCCTATATAAAACATTCCACTCATATAGAACCTACTTGTCTTGCAATACAAGAAACACCAACTTGGAATACATTACACACAACATAGAGTTTCTATGAATCATCATTTAATTATTATAATTATTCAAATAAGAAAATTGTAACCTAGACATTAAACATAGTTATATAAATTGTAATGAATACTCAAAAAATATTTTTTATAGTGGCTTAATATAAATAAATGATATTAATAATGTAAGATATAATTTTTGGTAAAGTAAATATGTTTTAAAATACTATTTTCTCAAATGAGATGCTTTTAATGTCCTTTTGGGAAAAATAATAAAATTAATTTTATACATATTTAGAAATACAATTTTATAAATTAAAATTCTTATTTTAATTTATAATATGAAATTTATCTTGTGTAAATTTTTTGGATTTTTCTGAGAGACTTCATTTTTGGACGAATCGGGAAAAATACAAGATTTTTATTCAAAACTACGTTTTCATATAATTTAGTTACAAATATAGATTATATTTTAATCAGGTTTAAATGCTTAATTATGTAATATTTTTATCAATTAATACAATATTGTTCATTGGAATCAATTTCACATTTAAGTTAATTATAAAGACATAACAAACATTTGGACGTTTTTACTTTAAAAACCATCAGTGTCATCTTGTATGCGGGATTAATTTTAATTATTTTTACAATTATGTGATAAGAATTTAAAAAAATGGAATCCATATTAATAATAATCATAATTTCTAATTTCTAATTAAGTGAACATAGTTTTTTATGAAATAGATTAGAGAATGTGATTAAAATTAATTACAACGATTAAGAGAAAAATTAGGTTAAAACAGTAGTAAACCTTAAATTCAAGACCAAAAATGACCTAGAATCTTGTCCAAAACCCATGTTATAGACATTCTGAATCCATGAACCTTCCATTATTTAGTTTATTTTGTTTTTTATGACTTTCGTTAGATAAAAAAGTGGGTACACCTAACTTGTTGTAAAAAATGTGAAGTGTGTCCTTTGTCATCTGTATAAAAGAATGCCACATCTCCCCCTTCTTCAAACCTCTCAAAACACTTAGTTTCTGATAAGATCTTCCCAGTACAATTTCCAAAGTCTCTCCCTTCTGCCGTAAGGCCTTCCTTTTGGAGTAAATAAATCCATGGAATCCTTTTGGCGCAAACCAAAATGTGTTACTCGATTAAGTGGTAATTTATTCTATCAAGCTCATCTCTTTTATTTTCATTCTCCACCCCCTTCACTCTATTTATTCCATGATTTTATAACAACACCAGTATCATAAATATAATAGGTTGTTTTCATTTTTTGGGTTAAACCTAAAATTAAAAAAATATCCATCTAGTCGGTAACGAACATACTATTTATGTGTACGGTGAATGAGCACCTCACTTGCGATGAGATGATCATCATCGACAAAGAAAAGCTCGGTTTAAACTGAGGATCCAATGTGAAGAATTTTAAGCACAAAAGTAAAAAATTAAATTTTTGGTTAGATCAGAGTCTGCTCTCAATATATTCTCGTCATTAGTGATTTCTACTTGAAGAATCCAAAGTAGAAATCCACTAGATCATCCAAATGAACTTCAAGAATATTTGAGAGCACCGATCTTTGAAATATGGGCGCTAGAGTAGAGATCCAATTACCACTTAAATTCTCTAATGATCTCCTCATTGTTGTGACTGTGATACACAATATGAGTTGTATCTAAACTCAATGTTTTAGAGCCCCTCACTCCAAGATAACAGAGAGAGAAGAAGAGAGAGATTGGAAATGAGTAATGATTGGTGTGATCCTGTCATTTTTTATTTATAAGGTGTTAGTAAATTATCCTCCATTGATTCCCTGACCCCTGAATAGTTAACACTCTCTAAATGACATATTATGACTACTGTATTGCGTCATAAATATTATTATCACTTTATTATAATTTATGTATTAATTGATAATAATTGATCCATTAACTCGAATCATCATTCCCATAAATATTAAATGACCCTTGAATATTTTAAACTAATATTCATTTGAATAATATTTTTAATGTGTTTACTTTAATTAATGTAAATAAATATAATAAATAAATTCAATGCCAATTCTTCTTAATATGAATAATATTAATTTATTTATTCTTTTGGGGATCGTGTCTCCTTGGAAAAATCCTTGATACCTATGGTGGGTCCCAACATGTCCTAAATATCATTTCAACTCAATAGGGAAGAATATTGAATACGATATTATGTGTCACCCCATATGACCTTATCTGGATAGCATTGAATAGTATTCACAATCCAAGATAAGGATATAACAACCCATCATGACCCATAAAGAGAAAAGGAATGTAGAAGCAATGAAAACCAACCTACAAACATGCACTGTGTAATATAATCTCTTTGCCTTTAATATCTATTAAAGTAGGATGAACACTCATGTCATTGCTATTTTCTTGATTTATAATTTATTAATCTAACTAGATGTATTTACCCTTGATTTCCATGTCCATGGTATTATGGGGGTACTACCCTCCTGATCAACATGGATTGAGAAATATTACTTCCTTAACCTGGAAGTGCCAAATCTATTCTTTACCATTCATCCAATGTCATTCCTCTAATGATGCACCCAACCCAAGATACCTTGTCACACTTTCATTATGATGGTTTTATATTGCACCATTGTATGGGATAAAATGGAACACATTTGAAATGATATCAATTCTGTAGAGAATTACACATGTCCTTAGTTTGAACATTTAATGAAACCCAAAATCTTTGGTGTTCCTTTTTGAAGGTCTATCCTCGTGAGATTGATACTATAGATCAGCATGTGAAAACATCATGAGGTTAAGTCTCAAGGATTATGAGCCCCCAACACCTGATTGTAAAAAATATAGTATGACTGGTCAGTATGATTTATCAAGAACAAGAAAATATGGTTAAGATTAATAAAATAGTATCTTAAGGTTTTCATTATATCATGAGATCTATTATATATTTTTGATATAACATTTAATCTATGAACATTACCATTATATAATGGATGCATAAAAAGTCTACACTTTAATGGTAAGAAGAAATCATGTATAACTAACTATATACATGAAATGGTAATCAAAAGTATTGAGTTGTTTGGTATATGGAAACCACTATTACAACAACTTGATAACTTATTTAATGGAAGTACCCATGATTTTTGTGCAGCAACTGTTGAGTAGGATTCTATTGATATTACTTCTACTGTCTCAATAATTTTGGGTTTTCCTTATTATAATTAACATAATTACATTTTTGTCTTTGTTGTTCATATAATCATGTCCTCTAATATTTGTATAATTACGGTCTGCCACACATTTAATTGGATTGAATATGTGTTATAAGATAATGAGGGGGAGGTGGTGCAACATGTAGCTCAAAGGTTTACAACTTATAACTCTGGGAATCAACTTGTGCAGATAGACGAGTGTTTTCTTAATCTTAGTGAATTATATTCCAAAGAGGTCCATAATTACTATGTTACCAATTTTCATTGTGAGAGTCCTCTTATAGGAGTCCTCAGACCACTTCAAGTTTTTCAACATTATAACTCCATCTTCGAAAGCATCTACCACCATGTGGGAGGAAGAGTATCCATATAATTGATTGGAATTATTATTTTCATTGCCTAGTTTCCATGTTCTTCTTGGGGGAAATTATTTATGGATCATGCTGATGAGCCCAAGTTTGATTTCAAATGTTTGTGTATAGAAAAATGGTCATATAATACTAGGCACAGATCTGCTGATAGATAGTAAGAAATAATCCATGTTGGTTAACTCTATTTGCAGGGGTTGATCATCATGTAGTGCTGGTGGCACATATTTCATGATGAGTGGGTTGGGAGCTACGAGATTGATATGGTCTTCCATATATGTATAACTATGTATAAAAAGGTACATTTTTTTATTTTAGGAGAAAAGGTAAGTGATTCTTGATAACCAAGGTTCCTTGGATGAGTCGGGGTTCCTTGACACATGCACTATGAAAGAAAAAGAATGGAATTAGTGACATCCAAAAGAAAGAATAAGGAATAAAAAGCTAAGGGAGGGGGGATGTGATGTAATCCTAGGTTTGTGATGAAGGTTCATGTTACTAAGATAAAAAATTTACCAATAATACCACCAAAATTTGATGTTCCAACACACTTCATTTAATTCATATGAGATTCTATCAGATTAGAATTTATTTTATCACAAATTTCACCTTCTATAATGATAGAGTAGAGTGGTTGTGTGAGTTCAGTCCCACATAGAAGGACTGGGGAAAGGGGACCAATGAATTTGAAACTGTTATGTTGGATTACTCCAATGAAGACATAGGTTATAGGTTTAATTAATACATTTTTTTAAAGATTCATTAATAAGATAGGTATAATGGTCAATTTCAAGGTTTTGGTAGGAATGATATTCTTGGTCCTAACTTGGATTATTCCCAGAGCTTAGGCTGCAATGTGAGCCATAGAGAACTTGTTGATTATGGTGAAACTAGCTAGATATTTCCAATATGAAACTATTACTTTATTGAGATATATTTAACAACCTAGATTTATTAATCCAAGATTCTATGGAAGAAAGTGTCATAGACTAATGATCATAGGCTATTCTACTCTAATGAGGTCAGGTTCATTCATTTAATCTTATCATGGACATGGTTGCATAAACAAATTGAATAAACAATTATTATTTAACTAGAATAATAGTCTTAGGATAACTGTGTTACAATTTATAGACTCATTATATTTTTATTAACCCTACTCTCTAACCCTAGCTATATCATTTTAGCTACTCATGATGGTATTTATCAAGATCAAAGAAACAATAAGGGAAAATATTGGTCAATTAATAAAAGAGATGAGATACGAAAGTTCTCAATTGAGGTTTCAATAATAAAGATTTTTTTCAATCAAAATAATTAATAAACCAATAAAAAAATTACTCTAAATAGTAAAAAAAACAATAATGTGGTGTGAATCTTCCATCTAGTGGAAACAACAATAAAAAACATACATTAGAATAATAAACGATGATGAAAGAAGTGAATAACACTTGTAGATAAATAAAAAGATTTTGAGTTTAATCAAAGTAGTAAAATGAATAGTTTAAAGTAGGTTTTCAAGGAAATAAGGGGGAAAAGGAGAATAAATGGGAGAAAAAAGAAGTTCTAGAAGCCTTTAATGTGGCTATCCACATCCTGAAAATACATAGATGGGAATTTATATGATTTGTGAACCCTTAATGTCATGTAACACTGATACAATTTTTTCTCTTTGTATTTTGTATATGGAACCAATCTCATACCAAATCATTAGGATTTTAAGATATAGAATGTTTCATGATGTGTAATGGAAACTCATGACATGTTTCTTCTCACAACTTTAACATTAAGTAGGAGGTATAATTCAAATTTTACATGATGTATATTGTATATTCACGTCATGTATTTTTCATCACTTTTAATTTCTTCAAAACATATACTTCATGACTTCAAACATGTGATTAATGATTCATACATGTCTTGTAAGCGATTGAGGAAGTATAATTCCACTTTCATCCAGTTTTGACGAATTTTCTTTTGGAATCTTAAATACTGATTCTCTGGAATAATTAACACATAACTAGATAATTATATAATTTGACAAAAATAATTAATAAATAAATTAATCCAAAATGCGTATATGATTTCATCTTACCATGTATTCACTTTCCCTGGATATATTTTTAGAAAGAACTTTGTATTTAATGGGATTTGGTCACCAAACCTCATTTCCTTATTCAAGTGGATATTCTTTTTGTGGTTTTTATAATGACTATATTTTTTCTTAATTAGGATTTTAAATATTTTGTGGATTATTTTTAGAGCTAGGAACTGATTTATTGGGATATTTTTGATGTCAAAAGTAGCTCGACAGTGACATATTTAAAATATTTAATATATTATATCACACATGCACATTTTTATAGAAATAAATTGAAATATGATGAATGGTGTTCCAAATAGTAAATCGAAGACCTCTGTTGATTCTGGAATATAGGTTTTACCCTAGGTGCACCCCCAAGTTGGTCTGTGTGAGATGTTCCATGGTGGGATGATGTGGTAATGCGTGTTAAGTGAAATTAATTAATTAATTTTTTAAATTAATTTTAATTACATAAACCTAGAATTCTTAAATTTAATACATGTTATGAAAAATATGTAGAGTTATCCACAAAACTCTCAGAGATTAGAGTGGATTAGGCGAACTTTTTTTTGTGACCCAGAAACATGGATCAATGAAGGATCGAGGAGTAATTTTAGGTAGAGGGGAAACATATAAGGATCATCTCATTCATCACTAGTGAAAATGTTATTCACCAAAAATAGAGCCAAACCTAAGGTAGGTCATTTAATTTTTGTGTTTTAATCCCAAATTTTAATTTTAGAAGAACAAAAATTAATTTTTACTAAATTTACTCTAAAATCACTCTTCATTGGTTTGCCAACAATTTATTTTCTCTTCACAGAACTAGAAATTTTTGTTTTATTAATCATCATTTATTTTTTGTAGATTTGATAATTCCCCATTCATTATATTCCATCAATGATGGTAAAATTTACAATACCATCAATTGAGGCTCAGTTTTTTGTGTATGTTTCATTCTCCCCTTTTTACTTGGCATTCATAATTGGTAATCGGTTGGTTGGTGATTTGATGATACTCAGAAGGATAAATCATTGTGTATTCATTCATTAGATCAGTATAATGAAGTTATGAGTTTGGATTTGGGTTTTGGAGACACGATGAAGGCATAGAAATGAAAATAAGATCATCAGTGCATGAAAAATAGGATGGACAAGGTAATGCTGGTTGACATCTTGATTGTTGTTTCACTAGAGATGCTGACTATAGAATTTTTTGGAATGATAATCCATCCTTGATGACAACCTATGTTGGATGGAGGCTCCCCCATGTATGATTGGAGAGTGGTTGAAAGGGGGTGGCTTAATTTTGTTGTTTATTTAATTAGATCTAGGACATGGGAGATGAGATGACCACCTAATTATATGGAGTAGGAGAATCCTATGAACACCCCATTAGTTTGGATATATCAGATATTTTATATTAATAATTTTATTAAAAATAATCAAATGAGGGGCTACTTGTAGTGTGTGGAATGTGAAGGAGAGGTAAGAAACCCATTGGTTCCATTCTTGGACCCCCTTGGATTCTTTATAAATTATAATGCTATTATTACATAATAATAATATTATTGTTGTTGTTGTTGTTGTTGTTATGGAATCTGGTTTCCAATGTAAATTCTTCATACGATGTTATATTGACATACTATTTGTAGTATCTTGACCCTGATATTGATTTAGATGATTCATGACTAATGTTGTGAGTCTAATTTAGACTCATGGCTTAGGACAATGAGGATTCCTTTATATATGATATGATGAAATTCATTTTTTTCACCTAGTATCCATTCTTGGAATGTAAATATCCTATCCAGAGCATTTTTTATTGAGGATTGTAAATGAATGTTATGTCTGTCCATTAATGGTGTTATATCTTGAAAAATTGCTGTATTTAAATTTTATCACATTAACCGGATGAACATACTCATGAATTTTAGGCGTTCTCCAGGCACAGATTATGGAACAAAAGTAGTATATCGTTGGTAGTTTTCCATGTAGGATGTGATATTGGCATTTGTTTTGGAATCAGAGATATGTCATAAGGTGCTACAATTATGACACTTCTTTCAGTGAATCTTGACCAATGGAAGTAATCAGGTGTGATCAAATAGATGCTGGGGTTAGTGATCCTCTATCATACGTGGGCGTAAACCCCCACACTATATTATTAGGTAGAGTCAGTACTAACTCATACTATAGAGGGTTCATGTCCTCAATCTATAGAGTTACACTCCCATATATTTAAGATACAGTGATGTAAAATTCCCCCACTAGAGTTGTGGCTCCCTCAAATGTGGGACATAGTGATGCAGTCCTGGACCCTCAACACTTATTCTTGTGAGGATTAACACAATGATAGAGATTAAAGGTGGGTCTTTGTTGTTATAGGATAACTCATAATTCTTTGGAAGGCTATGGATATAAAGATATCCTTTCTCTATTGTTTGAGATACTGGATGAGCATATCTGGGTTATGGATGTTATAGTTATTATGGTTTTTGTCACATATAATGATTGAAATTCACTAATACTGATGATCTAACTACCACATCTTTATTATTTTCATTTGGTTATTTCTATTCATCTTAATAGGTATGTATATGCTCACCCATACATGGAATTTTCCTAAAAATGTTGTGTCTTATGAATACAACATAAATATTATAAGTGACTATGGAGGACCTGGTATTTGTGGATCTTAGTAGTACATGGTGATGCTGACCATGTTCAGTAGTCAAACTCTAGGATCTTAATCTAAGATCTCCCCTTATTTAAACATTATAGTTTTTTTGAGTTTGGGTTTCCTCCTTTATTTCTGGTTGGGTGTGTATTTTACCACTTTCATTTATATTACTCTTCTATACTTACATATATATATATGATAAAGTTTGTTTCATTCATGGTTTATTACCTTTTATGTTTCTACTCATTATTATATATCTACAATATTTTGTAGAAATTTTTGTGTGCATGCATGCAATTATTTAGGTTATGGCCTCCCATTTTTGTATTTCGTAGTCAATGTTTTTTTCAACCCTAGGCTATCCGAGGAAAGAGTTGGGTTTTCACACTCCTCTTACAACTGGCCAGGTAGGCCCTGGTGGGTTGGATCATGATAGAGTGGTATTAGATTAGTTTATGCTAGTACTAGAGATTATAGACAGTTTAGTTGTGAGGTTTGGTTTGGGTACTAGGGAAACATTAACAACGTGTCTCAAGTTTAGGTATTAGGCTAGAGAACCCAATTTTTGTGTGGTGTTTGACGTATCGATTCAACAAGACTCTGCTAAACTTATTATTAACTCGAAACATGTTTAAAATTACTTCTAGTAAAATATTGGTACATGGATCATATAGGAATGAGTTTTGGTTTCCATGTACTTCTTGTGTCAGATCCCAAAATATTCTCTTTGATCGTGTCACATCTTGGTAATTTTCTAGATGTCTTTGTAAAGATAGATAATAAGGATTTTGATACAGTTTCAGGATGAAGAGTAGTTGAGGGATGCTGCCTATATTTAGGGTCCCAATCATGAAGTTTTTTTATCCAGGTAGGCAGATAGTAGTTCTACGACCTATTGAAAAGTGCATGGATCCACCTCTAGTGGTCTAGGTGGATGACTATTCATGTGTTGAGATGTCAATGGATAAAGAAAGATACGTTGATAGTGAATGTTTGATTAGTTCATTTAATGAGTTATAATAATTAAGTCCACCTAGGTTTTGTGATGAACCATACCCTCTTTTAGTGAGGGAATGGATTGAGGTGGTGGTGTGGGTTTTCCAGCATGAAAGGACCTCAACTAACCAAACGATCTCCCCTGTTACTAGTTTTATTAATGGATCATTAGTTGGTTTTAGTGGAAATGGATGTTGATGAAACTATATAGTGTACATTCTGTGATATGTAGAGATATAGTTATGCTAGGTTTCATGGTGATCAGGACCCCCTTCGTAGTTGTTAGAGGGATGGTACAAACCTATGGTTCAAATTCGTCGCTTGGATAGGAACCCTCTTGATGGTGGACCTGGTGGATACACTTCTATAGGGTGAAATGGAGAATAGTTATAGCCTTATTTTTGTAATTATTGATGTTTCCTCAGACATGCAAGAAAGAGGGATGCTTCCCATACTGAGACATGTTCTTTTGATTCAATCCAAAACCATGTAGGTGATTAGTGCCACCAAAATTGTATTTTGTTGTGGTGTGACAGATGAGTTCCATTTACTTGTGTATATGATGTTTCTGGTTGTGATAAGGTTTTATAGTGATCCCTAATTGATATGTATAAGAGAAAAAACAAAATAATAGCTTTAGGATGTTGGATCTTGTGACCTAGATGATTCATGTGTGGTTTAAGGTATGACTTGTGTTTATCTTTCCCAAATTTAGTTTTAATAAATAGTCTCTATCCACATTTCCTTGAACTCATCCCCTATTCATGATCAAGTGATACTAGTGGATCCTTATTCCCTTCACCCTAGCATTGAGAGGCTCTTATAGAGAGGAATGATGATCACACACTTCTATAAATAGTGTGAAATGACACTAGGAGGAGAGAGAGATCCTCACATAGAATCTTCCCATAGTAGAAGAGAGACCCTATAATGTTTTACTAAATAGAAATTAGTTTTTTATTATCTATGCACAACGTTTTTCTAATAGTGAGTATAGAAGTGTTACTAAGTTAGTGGGATTGAATATTTCTCCCTTAATAGGGATTGATACTAGGATGAGTTGGTTGGGGTCTCATATTGGAGGATATAATCTATTTCTTATCAGTTGGCTAGTATGACCCTTGATGTAATGAATGCTCTGATATTTTAGTTTCATATAGAGATATATGAGTATAAGGATATCTCTCATATGGATTTTCTTGTTTTACCTCCACATTGACAATTTATATTGTATATAGGTTCACCCAAGGAGTACCTGATGTTACACTACCACATTATACGACCCTGCAGAGCTATTAGATCTAAAGGTGAAGTTATAGGTTTAAAAAGAGAAGGATTTTTCATAACCAGTGTTCTAACTTGGGTATACTAATGTTGTTTGGATGAAGACATAGGAGAGCATGAAGTTAGGTATTGATTGATGTCACGTAAAATTAGTGACTGTTTTTGTGGAGTATCCAACCCAAATAGTTGATAAACTTTTTTCTGAGTGGTATGGGGAAGGTGGTTCTTGGAGTGTAACCTCCGAATAGGTTATCACCAACTATAGGTTTGATAGGATCTTTTACAAAATGTGGATTTCTGAAGCCATGATATTTTCTTTATGTTCATGAAGATACATTTAAGCATGTTGGATGCCCTAAAATGTTGTTGAGGATTATGAATTAGATCCTTAAACCATCTTGGATCAATTAATAATAGTCTTCTTTAATGATACCCTTGTATACTGGGAGTTCGAGGAGGAGAACATGGGAAACATGAGGATGTTTCTAGACATGATCTCAGAGCACCATCATTACACGAATCTATTGAATTATCAGTAATAGATTCCGGAGGTCCACATTATGGGGTTTTTATTCTCATACATGGTAGTGATGGCTAAGCCAGCAGTGGTTATGATGGTGTGAGCTTGAGAGCCACCCAAGAATGCAAACATGGTATAAGATTCTCATAATAATTACTTATAACACATATTGTGGTGAATGTTGATGGAGAAACTCACATCTTCACAGTTCTCCCTTTAGGATGAGGATGGTGCCACATACCTTTAGTAAATGGGTTTTACCACATTCTTTATCATGTTAATGAGGCTCAACTTTGAGATACTGACTGTGAGATCTTATATGACTTGGTATCCACTGGACATTATCCATATGAATTTTCCAATGGTGGGGACCACTTCATCCTTGTTCAAGGAAGGATAATGAAATTGAATATACTACTAGATGAGGTATTTTGGAGGGGTTTCCCCTTGGTAGAACATCCATGAGGGGTGGGGATATATATAGATCCCTTGGTCTCAATTGGAATCCAAGAATGTTGCAACATTCCCTCAACTGAAACTCTTTATGTCACACTTATCAGTAGGAAAATACTGTAGGAGCTTAGTTTAGATTTTGGAAATTCCCTCAATGACCATTTCAAACCACGATACTCACTTCACATCACAACTACGGAGAGTTTTTTGGTGGAATTTTGTAGTGTGTTTCAATATAGCATAGACTTTTGACCCTATATAGATGGCCAAGTTGACCAAACCATTCTTGTTCTAGTGATCAAGCCTCAAGTTTTAATTATAGTATTATGATGTAGGTGGGAGGGTCATTTACCACAGATGGAGTCTATGTATCATAACAGTTACCACTCCACTATAAATATAGAAGTATTTGAGGCCATTCATGGGAGACCATGAAAGTAACCTCTATATTAGTCAATTCTAGTTGGACACATAGTCTTTGGGCCTAGTGTTTGTGCTAGTGATGATTGTGAAATTGTAGTTTATCCAAGGGTATTTGAATATTTTGAAAAGGTGTCCTTTTCATACCCATGAAGTAATCATTTTGAGTTCTATGAGAAGATTGTATGTCACGATAGGTCTCACCTTGTCGAGGATTGAAGAGTTTTGGCCAAGCCGGTATGCTAACTCCTAGGTTTATAGACTATTTTTCTAGTTACTTTATTAGGTTAGTGAGGTCATATAGAATTTAATATTATTATCACAATTAGACCATATGATCTGTTTTTTCAATATGTCACCACTAATTTGGTATGTGCATGACCCATTGAAAAAATCTAACCAAGGTAATGTAGACATTGAGGGTGGGGTTCCATTTTTGATGTTCTTGTTGGAATTTGAGAATTTGTTGGAGAATACCCTTCATAGATGTGTGCTTTTCCTTTGGTGCATGCCTGTTGGTAGCATGGGATCCTCTTGTTGAGATTGTGGGAGTGAGATACCAAGATGAAATCTCATCTTCTTATTTGAGACAATAATTTTACTTTTCAGAATGAAAAATTAGAGAATGTTGGGAGAGTGTAACGACCTTAGTTTTTCCTTAAAGGACTTTTGAATATTTTGATAAATATTTTTTGAGCCTGACAATGTGTTCACGAGATATTCCATGGCCATAGAGGCTTGTTATTGATATATTTAAAATATTAAATAAATAATATCATGGGTTCAATTTTTTAAAAAAAGAATGAGATATCTCATGAAAAGTGTTCCAGATGGGAAATCAGAGACCAAAATTGATTATGTAATGTTGGGTTTACCATAGAAGTGACATAAAGTTGGTCAACATTAGACATTTCATTGAGGGGATCCATTGGATGGTGTGTTAAGTTAAATTAATTAATTAATTTATGTAATTCATTTAAATGACCTAAAACTAGTCTTCCTCTATTTAATCCATGTAATATACAATCCATAGGGTTAGCCATGTAAACCTGTGATATTATAGAGAACAAGGATGATTTGTTTAAATTTGGGAAATGGGAACATAGATCAATGAATGATCATGGTTGAACATGAGGCTGGGGACAAATGTAGTGAGATATTATTTCTCATTGCTGGAGAGTGCTTTCTTCACCAACAATCGATCCAAACTAGGGGTAGGGTTTTTGATTTGTGTGGTTTAATCCCCATTTATAATTTTAGATCAATGTAAATTAATTCATTCTAAATTTATTCATAAATCATGCTTTATTATTTTCCCAAAAATTGATTTTATCTTCCGAGACCTATGAATTTGAGATTTATTTATCCTCGTTATTTTTTATTAATTTGATAATCACCCATTCGCTGAAATTTTTCAATGATGTAAAAAATTAACAAACCTATAGATGAAGGCTCACTTTGTGATATGTTTATTTCAACCTTTATTCTTTGTATTCTCATCGGTAATCAGTTGACAAGTGATTCAAAGATACTTGGAAGGACCAGTCATTGTATTTCCACTCCTTAGAAAAATATATCTTGGGAATAAGTTCAAATTTGGTTTTGGGTTTCATGAAAGAGGTGTGTCCATGAAAATGGGTTCATCAACACATGTAGAATAGTGTGTACCAGGTCAGTCTATTCATCCTCATGAATGGTGTTTCATTAGGGAATCTATCCTTTATGGTGTTGTGTTGGAGAATATGGCCATGATGGTGACCAACAATTGATGGAGGCACACCCCTTGTGTGATTAGAGAGAGGATGAAAGGGACTGTCTTAACTTTGTAACTTAATTTAATTAGATTAGGTCTATGTGAGAAGATATGTCAAAACTATTGGACCAAGAAGAGGAATTTCAGTAACCTTCCAACATTTGGAATATATCAAATAATTTTTAGTAATAATTTTATAAAAAATGGTCAAAAGAATGGCCATGTGAACTGCATGGTGCCTAAATGAGGGGGTGAAACTCCATGATTCCATGAATGGATCCCCAAGTATTCCTTATATATTATAAAATTATTGTGTAATAATAATAAGAAGAAAAAAATAACAAAAACCACAACATTAATAAAAACAAAAATAATATTATTGTTGCTACAGAATTTGGTTTCTGACGTAACTACTTCATACGATGTCATATTGAAAAACCATCTACAGAATCAGGACCCTGAAATCGATGCACCTGATTCAAGACCATTTTGGGTACCTAATTTGGAATTCAGTCTTAGGCCCATGAATTGATCTTATTATATGATACCGAGAAATTGAGTTTTTTTACCGAGTGGTTGTTTTTGAAAAGAAAATAGCCTATACTATGTCTTTTTCCGTGAGGATTTCCACAACATGATCTGTTTGTCCCTTGATTTCCATTTTTTTAGTGAAATATTTGTGGATTTTTGTTTTATCCTATCATACTGATGACATGTATTGTGTGTTATTTAAGAATTTTCTAGACTCTAATTTGGTCCCATGAGATGTCCGTCTTGAATAGTTTTTCCAGATAGGATATAACAGTGGTCTTCGTTTTAGCATCAGAGGTATGACATGAGGAGTTAAGAGTGTGGAAATTCATTTAGTGACACTTAAATGAGAGAAGTAATCTGGTTTGATAAGTGAGATTCAAGGGTCGGTACTCCCCTATCACACCAAGGTGCGATACCCTCACACTCTTTACATAGGTGGAGTCCGTACTCCCCATAATATAGAGGGTGAGATTCATCTGTCTATGGAGTGGTCATCCCCCATATTCAAGTTTAAATGGGAATTTATTCCACTAACTAATTTGTGGATCCCATAGTTTTTGAGTGCAATGGAGAGGTGAAAGCCCATCCACACATATTCTGGAGTGGTTGTGTGTGATTCTGGGCATCAATGACAGATCATTGGAGTCACATGCTAACTTAATGTTCTCTGATAGGATATAGAGATGTAGATCCCATTTATATCTGGTTTTGGATTTATTTTTATTATATATTTCATGTGTATTTTATGTTTGTTAGGGTTGTTGTCACATATAATGATAGAAACACCATCGTGGTAATTTATCGAATACTCCATCTTGATGGTTTGTATTTGGTGATTTCAGGGTGTCCGACTTTGTGTGTGATATATATTTTTTTATATATATATTCTTCTTATTTTATATTATTTCTAGTTGAATAGTGATTAAATATGAGATTCAAGACTCATATTAATGTTTCATGTATTTTTATGGTTAAACTGTCATTTGGAACAATATGAAGGAAATCATTACATTTTGGAACGATAACGACACTTTTCAAAATAATTCAAGGAAGGGTGGAGTTAAAACATGAATACGATAAATATTATATTGAATATTGAATCCAAATAGAATAATTAATCCATTGAAAGACGGTTTCCCAAGGGTTTTTATGATCAAGGGAAATTCAAATGGATAAAAATTGGATAAACAGAGCAAAATGAGGCTTCCAAAATTGGGAATTGCAAATTCACATCAAGTATCTTATTAAGGACATGTAAAATATAAAGTGTGTGAAATTTTTACACAACGTAAATGAAGAAATATAGTGAATTAGAGAGATTATACTTTCTATAGTGTGAAACCATATTTCACACCATGAAATATTCTAGGTAGACCCAGATACAAATAATTTGATGTATTTTTCAGAGGGGACCCGATGGATTAACTCGAAATGGACTTTTAACACCTGTTTTGACCTAAGGAATCCTCAGCAAGAAATATAGGAATACAAATAAGATTTATTTTCAAAGTAATACATTATTCATTCAAGTATTAGTGGTTTCACTAGTAAGAGACTACATCTAGGGTTCTAACCCTAAGTTCCTCATAGATAGGCCTTTATTTCTACTTGTTAGTTTTCTATTTTGTTATAAATGTTGGATGATTTTTAGTTTAATTAAATTATATTCCCTTAATTATCATTCATTTAATATCTCTTATATGGGATTTTGATATTCATATTTAGTGATCACCCAATGATTATGGGATTAATCTATTGGGGAGAGCCGAACCCGTCAAAATGTATGCATACTAAATTATTCAATTTATTTTATCACTAGAGATATGATTCTATGGAATTTGTTTTAGTATGTGACAAATTATTTTTTTATATTTAAATAAATCATATACCAAGTGTGTTTTATAGGAGAAAAAATCCAATATGATAAATCTATTTAATTAATGACTAACAAATTTGATCATTCTTCCACTTTTGCAATTTGATCTTAATATATAGTTGTATTTTAGTTCATCCATCCATGAGACATTAGTGGTTTTGGAATAATTATAGGTATTTACCATTTAATATACCAATAAAAGTGATTTATTGCACAACCAATGTGTATTATTATTCTGAAAGAAAAGTCCTAATTTATTTTTAGAAAAAACACCCATGGAATCTAATTTATATCCCTTATGAATTTCATGTATTTATATCCACATTTTAATTATTTAATTTGAGACATTTAATTATTTTAATTAAAATCAATATAAATTGGGATTAACCTCCATTAATTCAATAGTTTTCGTCGATGTATTCACAACTATCTATGGGATTTACCCCGTACGTCCCCTATGCTAGAACTTTGTATCTAGTATAGTTTGGTACAATATAAATTTCTAATTTTATCAAAAATGGAAGAATTAATTTTATGTTTCAGATAAATAAAAAATTTTCAACATTTCCAAGGAGAAAGGGAGCACATTTTTGATAGAGAGAATTCTTTCCTAGGTTAAATAATTATCTTATCTCATTTCTATTTACAATTTTATATTTTAGAAATTTGTATCTTCTTTAAATTATATTTTAAATTTTTACACTCTTTTTTTGTTTTTAGTGTTGTGTTGTATGGATTATCAAACATGTCATTATCATGTCATACCACCACATGAGCACATTTAATATCAAGAAGAGTATACTACATGGGAAACTTATAATTTAAATGGTTGGTCACCATGGAACAATACTTACTACTAGGCCTATGGGGGAGCTGTTTACTATGATGTCTACCAAGCTGATTATAGGGTAGAGAATTACACTCATGAGAACTCCTACTTTTAGAATTCTCAAGAGAAGAATATTGAAGATTGAAAAGATAAGTTTCTTATATAGTAAATTGAAGGGTTTTACAAGAGGATGTGAAATCATGAGGATCAACTCATAGAATAGGGAGAATTGATAACTCACCGTGCTCAAAGAGTTTTGAATATGAATTATTTTCTTAGTAGTATAAAAATTGGTTATAAAGAATGTATATATTGGTTTGAAGAATAATAATATCAATATGTAGAGGAAATTAATGTTTTTGACACAAAGAAACTTCGATTTTAGTACATTCAACAAGATAATCACTTTTTACAGACTTATAAGCAGAATAAGTAAGACAAACATACCACCTTTCTGAAAAAGATAATTCTAGTTTTGGATAAATGTATTTATGATCATGAAGTCCATCTCATCAAACAAGAATAATTGACAACTAAAATTTACCAAATTATTTAGAATTTAAATTCCACTATGAATAATCTATAATTAATTTATAATATAGGGATTTAATTATTTGAATAAAAAGATAATTAAGAGGTGGTCATGAAATTTAAATCTATTAAATAAACAAATGAGAAAATTGGCGATGAGGAAATCATGGAAGAATTCTTGGATGAGGGTGATATTTATCATAGTGTTAGACATTTGGATCTAGAACATGAAGAATGAAAACCTAAGGGATTCCTTCTATATATAAAAATAAGACAAGTAGAACAATGTGGATTCCTTTTGTGTCTATGAGAAGAATAAGAAAGAAACCTGAATTTGTTTTGTTGGATGTTTGAAGTGGAAAATAAGAAAGATTTTTAAGTGGTATAAGACATACAATTAGAGGAATAATACAAAATAAATAATTTATAGAATTAGAATAAATGTTCCAGCCTCACTGGAATTCTTGAGACTGAAGAAGAATTTGAGTCCCTTCTATAATTTCATGAAGAAGATGAAAAAATGCATCCCCAACTCAAGAATTCATTCCTAAATGTGAACTTAATGAATACTGATTAAGAAGTTATGGTTATTCCAAGAATATTTAAATTATATTCATTTTTTTATTTAATTTTATTTTCACTAAACCTTTCCTCAAGCTATTTCCCACCACAAGAACCATCAATATAGAACTATTAGAGAGGAAGAAAAGAACCACCCCGAATGTACAATATATTAATATGAGGATAAATAAAAGATAGTTAGATATGTATCATTTTCCAATTAGATAAAAAATATAAATGTTTAGATAAACAACCATAAAAATGAGCAGATACTGGGAGGAAACCCAAATTTTAAAATTAACTTCTAGGACTTAGATTTCTTTTATTAGATTAGATGAATAAATCTTTATATCGTCAATCACTTTATCTTTTTGATCCAAATGTTTTAATTTTTTAATATTCCTATAGTTTCAATGTTTTCACTTTTTTTAGGCCAATGGAAACAAATATGTAGGAATAAATTGAAGTGTTTAATACATGACTAATTAAAACCATGAGTCCATTTCCTTTCATGAGTTCATTTCACTTTGTGATATCATAGTTCACATCATGGACCTCGTTAAAAGGTAACCTAAGAAACTCCCTCAAAATAGTTAATGGAACATTAATAACATTTTAGTTATATTTTTTACATCCCTATTTTTTGTTTCCATATTATTTTGAAAAAAATATAATTTTTGAATGAAATTAATTTAATTAGATTCACCCTAAAAATTTATTATTTTTTTATTTCACTCACTAATCTAGGAGACATAAGAATTAAGGAGAAGTATTTTTTTGTGTTGGAAAATTCGAAATATGATTCATATAAATATAAAATATATAAATTGAAAATTTAAGATTCACATTCTTACATAATTTTTTATTATCTTAGAATTGATTTATGATATGATTTAGTTTCTATATCTTGATTCCTAAAAACATTCATTGAGTAAGCTTATTGATGATGTCTAAGAAATAGCCTAATTTTCCTTTATTATGTTCCCATTATCAAGAGGATTCTAGACTAAATATTTCTTATTTTACTCTACATATTTCATGAGTGATACATTGGGCATGAAAACCTAGAAGAGAAGAAATTGATATCTTTTCAAAGTAATGATAATAAAAATTAATTTTTTTAAATGATTGATCCATTTTATTGATGAGCCCCTTTATCCTAAAACCCATGTGCATCTTTTTCTTTCTTATCCTATAGAATCTTTAGATAACCTTGTTAGTTTTTACCAAAATTATAGGCCATTATTTTTATTTCCTAACAATATTATTTTATTTTTCCTGATATTCTATTGAATGTGTGTGGGGGAGGGGTTGTTATTGGTAGAGATTGAATAGTTTACCATGAGAGGAGACTGTATGGTGTTTCTATGGTTTCTTTAGGATGTTTCATATTTACATTCATTTAATTTCATTTTTATCTCACTTATTGTAAAAATTAAATTAAAAAATAATTTAAAATAGGTTGTGAATTGGGAGAATAAATAATCACCATTACCAGACCAATGATTATTATCATATGAGGTCAAGTGGTTGATGTGAGGTTTTTTACAATCATGAATTTATAAAAAAAATTGGGATGTTTCTTAATTAGGTCAAGAATTTCTATTACCATTCCAATGATCTCAAAATCATATATTGTTATGTGAGGTTTATGAGGACCATTCTAGGTAAAACATTTTTTTAAAAAGAAATGATAATTGAAAAGAAGAAGGAAAAATTAAGAACAAGTGATGTCATTTTTTATGATTAAATAGCCTATGAGCTTTTAATTTTCACATTGAGGGATGTGGGAGAGGACATTATATTTTTGTGGGGATAATTTAATTGAGCTTGTATTTTTAATATAATGTATTATAAAGAGGAGTTTATCATCTTATTTGAGACTTATATACTTTTCAATATTAATAACACTATACCCTTATCCTTAGAAACATTTTTTCCAAAATTCAATTCCCTTATGATTAATTTTAATATTTTTCATTATAGGGAGGAGAAATTAAATTAAATGCTTTCCTATGGTTAAAATCAAGTAATTGAGGTATGAGCATAACTCCATTAAATTGTTACCTAGAGTTATGAGATAAAAAATTTCATGGTGATATAAATCATAAAAGGTATGGGTGTGGTTTAAAGTTTGAAATATGTACATGAAAAAGGTGGAAATTATTTAATGGAAAATTATAAATGAGGCATGTTTTATGAATTATTTATTGGGTAATTTTGTTATTTTAGAATGTTAAGTTATAACTAATTTTTATGATAATTTAAATTTCAAAATTATCCTATTGATGTTTGGATCCAAGGTGTTTCAATGTATAGGTTTTTCTCCAAGATGAGAAAATATTTGAGTGTGGGGGAGTTTGATTTATCTATATATTATTCCTGTATTATATGAATTTTAGTTGAATAATTATTTAACATGAGATTCATGAATGATATTATTTTTTCATGTATTTTTATGGATGCACTGACATTTTGAATAATATAAAGGAAATCATGTCATTTTGGGAAGATAAAGGCACTTCACACATCGACGCGAAGTTGTGTGGTGTGGAAACAGAAATATGATAACTCTGAGATTTCATATTGAAGAAAAATATATCATTATATCTATGAAATTAATTTTTCCCATGATGCTTGATGATCATGAGATGATTCGGAGAGTCAAAACTGAAGAACTAGAGAAACATGTATCTTTCGGCACTAGAAATTAGAAATTCCCACCATGTATTATGTTATGGATGTGTAAAATATACAAGGAATTAAAATAATACAAATTGTGAATGAAGAAAAAATGAATAATATGGACCATACATTTCACATCATGAAAAATTCTTTCATTCCATGGAAGGTACTATGAATACCCAAATAAGAATAATTTTATGTATCTTTCAACGAGTTCTCACAAGAATGATTCAAAATTTACATTTAACATAGATTTATCCCAGTGAAACACATGGAATACATCTAGGATTATAAATTGGTTTTATGGCTGATGGATTCCTCTATAATTTCTAGGAATAGAAGATCAACTATCGAGAGGCTTCCACTAGGGCTTTAATCCAATGTTCTTCACATATTGGTTTTTCTTTCTGATTTTCTATTTTATATTTTACTTTAAATGTTCGATGATTTATATTTTAATTTATTTATATTCTCTTCTATCCATTTAATCTAATCACTCCACATTGGTTTCTTTTTATTCATCATTGAATATCACCCAATGATGATGGCATAAATTTATAGGGAAAGAGGAATCCTTTAAATTGGGTGCATACCAAAATTTTAAATTTCTTTATTCACTTTAAAAATGATTCTATTCAATTGGTATTGTTCTGAAACTTATTATTTTCTTATAAATTATTAAATCACTGATGAAGTGTGTTTGATAGTAGAAAAAACCAACACGATAAAGGTAATTATTTCTCGAGCACTGAATTGTATTATTGTTAGACTTTTTCAATCATATCCTAATGCATCATTTTTTTAATTAATCTACAAATGAAGAATTAGGGTTGTAGAGTATATTGATATGTATTTTCTATTTCATCTATTTACTAAAATAATTTATTTCACATCTAATGTGTATTATTGTTTTACAAGTGAAATCACGATTTATTTTTGGCACAAATACTCATAGGAAATTATTTCGATCTCTCTTATTATTTTATTGTATTTATATCTATATTTTAATTTATTTACTTATATTAATTTAATTAGATCAAATAAAATCAAAATAAATTAGGATAACCTAACCATTTTCTAGGATTTTTCATCACTGTGTTCTATGCACTATATTCGATCGACCTCGTACTACTACTATGGTACAGCTTTGTAGATAGTGTAGTTTGGTACATAATAAATATATAATTTGATCACTATATAAGAATTTAAGTACATCATTTGGATGAATGTTTTTTAGGTATTTTTATTTTATTTCAAATAAAAAAAATTATTTTAATACACTAGTTTTTTGTTAGTATTATAGAGTATACATTATTAGACATATCATTATCACATCGCATCACCATTAGAGTATATTGAATACCAAGGAGATTCTACTATGTGGGAAATCCAAAATTGTAATGGGTTTTCACCATGGAACGAAACCTTATACAAGACCAATGGGGGAGATACAGACTATCATGGATACCAAGGATATTACAAAGATTATTTGTAAACTTAGGAGAAATCATAATTTTAGAAACTCAAATACAAGTATCCCGAAGATAGACTAAATGAGTTTCTCTTATAGTACATTGATGAGATGGACAAGAGGAAAGATAATCACAATGCTAAACTTAGAGATCATAGAGAATTGAAAAATAAACTTGGTGAAATCATTTCATATTTAAATCCACTTGTTTATATTATACCACTATCTTATAATGGAGTTATATGTTGCTTTGAAGACGAAAAATATCAAGAATCAGAGAGAAAGTCAAAAGTTGTAGACACAAAAAACCTTAGGATAAATAGATTAAAGAAGACCCTCACTTTATAACAACTCATGAGAAGAACCAATAAGAAAAACATACCATCTCACTGAAAATATTTATTCTAGTGTTTGATAAAATGATGGATTATCATGAGGCCTGGATCAACGAACTAGGATAATAGACTTCAAAACATTCCAAAATTATTTCAAATCTATATTTCCCTAAGAATAATCTACCTTTATTTTCTAATATAGGAATTGAATTATTTGAATTTTAAGATAAGGAATAAAAGGTAAAGGATGTTCAATATATTGAAGAAACAAATTAGAGAATGGGGGATGAGGGCACCAATATTGAATTCATAGACTATGATTAGATTTCTCAAAGTGATGGACCTATAGATTATAAAGAAGACAAATAAAAACCATAGACATGAATTCTACATATACAAAAATACAAATAAGAACAATGATAATACCTTTTTTCCTATCAGAAAAAGAAGAATGAAACATGGTATAAATTTTTGATTGGATGTTTGAAGAGGAAGAGGGGAAATAGGTTTAAGTAGTACAATCCATATAATCAAAGGAAGAAAAATAGTAAAGAAAGTTCAAAATAATAAGACAACCACCAACCCCAATAGAATTATTGAGACTAAAGAAGAATGTGACTCCCTCCAACAATTTCAAGAATAAAAGGTTAAAAATGTATCCCCAACTGAAGAATTCATTCCATAATGTGAACCTAATTAAGAAAAGAAAGAAGTTAAGGTGGATCCAGTAATCTAAAAAATATATTCTGATTTTGATTTCCTTTAATTTTAATTAACCTTGTCCTAAAATTTCATCCCAACACAAGCACCATTAGTAAAGATCCCTTGGAGGAGGAAGGGAAGAACTACCTTAGATGCACAATATTTTCATATGTGGCTAAATCCAATACTTTTTTCTCTATCTCATGTTAAAATTATTTAACAAAGGTAAATGTATATCTAAAAAACATTAAAAAATAGAACCTACCAATAGGTGACCTAGATTTTAAGATTTTAGTCGAGGACATAGATTTATTTTTTATATTTATTTAATAAATATACCTTTTTTGATATCCCTATCTAGTTGACCTAAATATTTTAAAATTTTAATGTTAATATAATTTCACTACTTTCAATTATTTTTTAGGAACATGGAAGAAAATAACTAGTAATAAAATAAAGTTTTGAATTCATGATCCATTTATATATCGAGTCCAATTTACATCATGAGTGAAATTAATATCCTTAGGTAATAATTCGTGCCATAAACCTAGGACATAGAGAACCTGAAAAACTCATTCAAAAAAGTCAATGTAAGGGGAGAACTATTTTACTTACAAATATTTTTAAATCCCAACTTTTTGATTACAAATGATTTTGAAAATAATAAAAATTGTTGAATTATTGAATGAAATGAATTGAATTAGATTAAACCAAAAAAATGATTGATTTTTTGCCTTATACTCATTGATCAAGGTGAAATATGAAGTTAGGAGTATTTTTTTGACATATTGTAAAATATGAAATGTCATTCTCATAAATGTGAAAGATACTAATATAAATTTTAAGAGTAATATTCTTAAATTATTTTTTAGTTTATTAATAATTATTATTGATATTATTTATTTTATAGATATTTTTTTTGTAGAATATTTATTTGAGTAAAATAATAGTTAGTTTTCATGACATGACCTAATTTTCCATTTTTATATCCCTATTATTGAGATAATTATAGAACCAATATTTTCTATTTTATTAATCATATATTGTGAGTGATACCTAGGGAATGTAAATCTACAAGAACATCCATTTATATATTGTCTAAGTAATGACTATATAAATTAAAATTTTAAATTATTGAGGAATTTTAGAGATGATTCCATTTATCCTAAGTCCCACATGCACATTATTACTTCCTAGACCGTATAATCCATGGATGGGCTTGTTAGGATTGAAACAAATTACAAGATCTTATTTTCCTTTCCAATACAAATATTTTTTTTCAAGATATTCAATTTAATGAGTGTAGGGGAGGGTTTCTTCATCATGGATATAAGATTTTATATCTTAAGAGGAGACTTTATATTGTTTTCATGGGTTTTTTTCATAATTTACACATTTAAATTCATTCTATATCATCATTTACCCCTATTACTATTATAAAAAATTTAAATAGTAAAAAATAAATTAAAATAGGTAATTATTAGGGGAATTAGTAATTACCATCACTGGACCAATGATTCGTATCACATGTAATTAGGTAGTGGATGTGGGGTTTATTCTAATCATGAATTTTTAATATAATTTTATTTTTTCTCTGGTAGGACAAAAATCACCATTATCAAATAGATGATCTCAAAATTATATGTGGTTAGGTGGGGGATGTGATGACTATTATAGATACGAATTTAGAAAAAAATAAAAATAAAAAGGTTGATAAAAAATAAAAATAGGAATAAAAATAGCGGGTCATTTTCATTATGATTTAATCGCCAGTGAAGCTTTACTTTACTCTTTAGGTTGGGGGGTGAGATATTAAATTATATTTTTGTGTGGATAATTTAATTTTGTTTTTATTTTGGATGAAAAGTATTATACATTAAATTTTATCCTCATCCATTAGTCATTCTTAATTTTAAACATTATTACCAATATAACCTCAGTCTCAAAAACATTTGATCCTAAATGCAAAGACCTATTGAAAAATAATGATATTTGTATTTTTGGTTAGATAAAGAAGATTAAGTTAAATTATATGGTTAAGAGAATATACATGAGGTATGAGAATAAATCTATTAATATTTTTCCTTAGGTGATGAGACCAAAAATTCACTATGTGGTAAATCATAAATGGAATGTGTGTTGATGAAAGGATGAAATATGTTAGTGAAAAGGGGGAAATGTCTTTAATTAAAAATTATAAATGAATCATGGTTTATGAATTATTTATTTATTATGACTTTGGATTTTAGAATCTATAATTATAACTGGTTTTTACAGGAATCATTACTTGAAAATTCCATTTTTTATATTTCAACCCTAGTTGTTTCGATGTTGAGGTTTTTCCCAAGGGAGAGAAAAGATTTGAGTGTGGGGGAGTTTGATATATATATATTATCTATATATTGTTGTGTTTTATATGAGTTTTATTTTTATATATATTGAATATGAAATTCATGACTAATATTAATGTTTCATTTATTCTTATTGCAAGACTGACATTTAGAACAATATATTGGAAATTTTTATATTTTGGGAAGATAAAGGAACATAGTGTCACGACATAAAGTAGTGCGGAATGAAAAAAGATATATGATGAAGCTTAGATTTAATATTTTAACCTAACAGATCAATATATCCATTTTATTATGGTTTCCCACAAAGTTTAATGATCATGAGATGTTTTGGTGGATCGAAATGGATGAACCAAGGAAAAATGATTTTTTCTGTAATTGGGAATTGGAAATTCACATCATGTATTTTGTTTAGGATGTGTAAAATATAGAATAATTGGAGGAAATCCAAATAATGGATTAATATAAATATATAATTATGGGGCTTATACTTTTCTAAGTGTGAAACAATCATTCATGCTATGAAAGATTCGAGGAAAACCCATATATAAAAAATTTGATGCATCGTTTGATAGGATACCACAATATTAACTTGGAATGGAAATTTAACACTGAGTTTGACATGGGGAAACCCAAGGAAGAAAAATAGGATTACAGATAAAGGTTTCATCCAAATTAATCCATTATTTATTCTAGGTGTAGAGGTTTGAGCACTGGGAGGCTACTGTTATGGTTCCGACCTGACGTTCTTCGTGGATTTTTTTCATTGTTCTTTATTTATTTTTCTTTTACTATAAACATTGGATGATTTATAGTTTTATTAAATTATATTATATTAACTATATTTTCTATAATATATCTGATATGATTGTTTATTCCTCATTGGTGATCAACTAATGATGATTAGATAATTTCCAAGGGAGAGTAGAATTAGTCGAAATGTGTGCATACCAAATTTTTTTATTAATATGTCCACTTTTTCAATGATTAGATTCAATTAGTAATGTTTTTCAACCCATTATTTTCATATTTTATTATTAAATCTTATACCAAGTGATTTTTATATAATAATAAACCCAACATGATAAAGGAAATTAACTCATGACCATTGAATTGGATTATTATTATACCTTTTCTATTTGATCATAATGCATCATAGTATTTTCATTAATCTGTCTGTGAATAATTATGGTTGTAGGTTATAGTGATAGGTATTTACCATTTTATCTATCAATAAAACTAATTTATTTTTCAAGCAATGTGTATTATCGTTTTTTCACAACCGCCCATGGAAACCGATTTTTCACTCTTCTACCTTTCTAATTTTCTATATTCATTTAAATTATTTAATTTAAATCATTTAATATGATTAAATGAAATAAATAGAAATTAGTATGACCAAACCTTTGGTAAATAGTTCATATCAATGTGTTCTTAGAGCTCTGTTTGTTTGACCCCATACTACATCTATTCTATGATTTTGTAGTTAGTGTAGTAGGAGACATTATAAATTTCTTGTTTGATCACAACGAATAGATTTAATGAAATCATTTGGATGAATATATATGTATAAACTCACTTGTACATGGTATTTCCCAACATGTGTTACATATTATGAAGACAATGTATATATTAGCAGGAAATATGATAGACCTTTAATAATTTATGCATAGTTGTATGTGGTGACTCTGATCATGTTTGTTGGTTAGAATCTTGCATATTGAGTAGGGATATCCCATTCTATACTATTTACATTTATTTTTAGTTCGGTTTTTCCCCATTTTTTTAGTATGTAATTTTTCCGTTTTTTATTTATAATATTCTATTATACTCTGATATATGTATTTCGTATAGGTTGTTGCATACATGGTTTACACCCTAGATATTTCTCTCTATTATTATATATCTTAATTGTTTCCTAGATCTAGTTGTATGTGTGTAAATATATTTAGGATAAGGCCTCACATTTCAATATTTTTTACTCGGTGTTTATCACCTGTCCCTAGCATATTAGAGCTAGTATTTGGGTTATCAAACTCAAGTTACTACCAACCAGGAGGGTCTTAGTGGTTCAGGTAATGATAATTTCCCCATTAGTAGATATATTTTTGTAACTAAACTTTCATTAATTGAGTTATAGTCATTATACTGAACTTATTTTATATAATTTGGGTACATTCATTCCTCTAATATTTTTATTTAGTATTCTTTCATTAATCTCTATGGATATTCATTCTTACCACATAAACCTTTGGAAAAATATTTTCCACTAATCAGGTTATGTTATTTCAAAACTACTAAACTTCTTTCTCTAGATGGATTATGATCATGTTATTCATGAATTTATTGATATGTATACTCATTTATTTATAAAACATAAACTTAAAATTTTACACAATTTAGATTGGATGATGTCTATATAAAAATATTGTTATTCTACTGATATTGGGAAAAGAATTGGACTGACTTATATTGTTATTCCAATAAAAATCATTTTATAAATGTTTATTATGTTCTGATTAACCCTTTATCATCTTCCCCCCATATATTTATAATCATGATATCTATTTTATTGACATGGGGGAAATTAATTTCATTTCTTATGTTGTGACTACAATGTGGATTTTTTTTCTCAAGTTGACTATGTCTTCTTTAACCATCTACATTCTTACTCTATATGGGTTATGATCATGTTATATCTTTCATTGGTATGGGGAAAACAATTTAAATTATATATTTTGTTACTGTAATTTGGATGATTATTGGAAAATTGAATTTGTATTTCTTAACCATCCAACTTCTTCCTCTGGATGGGTTATGATCAGATTAACACTTTTATTAATATGGGGAAAATTAGTAGAGTTATTTTTGTAATTATACAGATGATTATTAGAAAATTTGGTTAAATGTTGAATATTAATTTTATCACATGATGAATTAATTATTCTTCAGTATGTGATAAGCATGACTTGATATTCTATATCCCATCGATGTGTTGGTTGGTTTCACGGGACAAACATGTTTGGGTATTTGGTTTATTCCTGACCAATTCAAAAAGATTTATCAATAGTGATCTTGATGAAAAGAATGATTTCTTGGTCAATAACTTGATTATAGTGACCTATTATTAAAATATATTGTTATTAAGTCATTATAGAAGAATATTCAGCACATTATAGAAATATATGTCTGATATCTATAATAGTTTTGTGTCTTTGGAAACTAGGAACACATTCTTCTAACATGGTGAATGATATTCAATGTTTCCTTCAAATATCATCCACTTTATTACTTACACTTAAAACTTTTATTCATAACCAGGGGAAATGAAACATATTAAAGGGTGATCTCATATACCCAGTAAGGGTAAATAAATGAGATACATAAGTATATCATTAACATAAGGGTATAAGAACACAATAATAACATATGAAGATCATTACATACATATCAAAGATCATACACTTGAGTCAGGGAATAAAGTTGTGAATTTAATAAAACATGAATCACAAAGGAATCAAGAGAATAATCCATGAGGTCATAACATATGAATAGGATATGTAATTGTGGTAGCCACTTGATCATATAAAATTATTTCCCTAGTATTCATGGTATCATTGCCAAGGACATATTATTAGTATATGGGTTCACTGCCCATCCCATATGTTTAGTCATGGTTTACTCCCATGACTATATTAGTAGTCCAGGACCACTCCCAAGACCATATTAGTGGAACAATCCCTTAACTAAATCAATTTCACTCCCCATTCCATCAATGTATATCAAATGATATTAAAATCTTCACCTAATGAAATATAGGTAGATATAGGTCCCACCCATCTCATAATTAAATCATAGATATGTCTGGAAAAAGTTCATAAAAATATCACATCATCATCTATTAATTGAAATGGGTATGATAAACATGTCTTCATAAGATTACATTTTTAATAGTGATATATTCCATAATAATTTCATCAAATGATAACCCATAAAAAGAAGCAGGTTTCATAAGAATATAACCAATGGAAGAGAAAGTGGTTTCACAAACATATAACATTTGAAAAAAAGTGTGTTTTATAAAACTCATTCCATCAAAACATAAAAAACAAGATAAAAATATGAATGGAACCCTTGAAAAATATCCTTAGTAATGCATGATTAACTACAATACATGTCATCCGAGATGGAACATAATTTTTTGAATTTTTTTAAAATTATTTATTCAGGAAAATATAATTTCATTATTGAAAATATGAATTTTAAAACATAAAATAGATTCAAAACCATTTTATTTGATAATTACCATGGAAAATTATAAATAAATATTGAAAAAAATTTGAAACCCTTTTTTCCTTAATTTTTTTTAAAATAAGCTTGATTTTTTTTAAAAATATTTCTTTAAAAATTTATAAAGGAATTTTGAATATATTTTAAAAACATTTTTACTTGAAAACTTATAAAAGAAGCATGAAAAAATATTGAAACATTTTTCTTTGAAAACTTATAAAGAAAGATTTAAAACATTTTTAACCATTATTAAATATAAATATTTTTTAAATCCTTTTCCTTTTAAAATATCTTTTAAAACATTTTATGTAATATTTGAAAATCATTTACAATGCTTCTTGAAAAGAAAATATTTTTGAAAATATTTTTCACTAAAAAAAATTAAAAACAATAAATATCTTGAACATCATGAAATTTATATTCATTAAATTTAATCTTTTAAACATGAAAATTAATATTCAATGGTATGATGGTCATGATTTTATAAAAATATATATGTGATAAACATTCATTTTTCACCATAAAAAGTTTAAAAAAGTGGCCTGATGAAATAAAGACAAGAAGATTCATTTTTAAAAGAATGTTTTTTTAAAAGTTAAAACATGGGTAAACATGTTTCTTTAATATTATAGGGTAATATGTGAATTTTTTTTCAAAACATTTTTAGAAAACATGGTTTTGAAGGAACATAAATTACAAACCGAAGAGGGAGATAAGGCTAGATTTTTATAAATACATATTCTAAATTATATTAAGGATTAAAGTGTGGAAAATGGTACCATCACAAGAATATATTAGGAATAAATAGTGTATAATTAAATTCATCATGTTTTTTGAGATATGGATCATAATATTTCATCAATGTAAGCACATTCATAAATAATCCCAACCAACGATGAGATTATAACAATAAACCGTTACAACTTTGGTAACTTTGAATTATAATCACGATGAAATAATACAATTAAATGAAGATTAAAATATCATGAAAATAATTTTATTGATTATACAACATTTTAAATTGACGTACATAAACTTCATAGAAGAATAAAGGTGTATAATATGACATGTGTCTCAAAGAAGGTAAATTGAGACAAAATTACTTTACTGATTTGGTAAAATTTGTACCATAAAACCCATTGAAGAGAGATCATAAAATGGATATATAAATACCAATATAGTTAAGTATAATAGTCATATAATATAATCATGGTAATTATATATAGAACACAAAATAAATGAGTGGTGAATAAGGCATAAATCTCACCGAAATAAACGTGAGACGAGAAAACCCTTACCTTCAGTCTGGAACTTCTTACTACCCATTAAAACCTCATATTTAATAAATATAATTTTATTATAAATATAAAAAATAACTACATTGTTATATATCGTAAACCATGATTTTATTATAAACCTATGTTACCTGTTTATTAATAATTCCATTTTAGGTTATATTTCGAGTAATAACAACATTGTTTTTATTACATGATTTAACATGATATTGTTGGTCATATTATTTAGATATTGATTTAATTATATAAATAATGTAAAAAATGGAATAAATATCATATATATTCTGTATATATGCACTCATACTAATCTATAAAATATATGAATAAGAAATAAAATACAATGTTCATGGAGATGGTAGGCCATACGTATGCATGGACACTCTTTCCATTTTCTGGTCATATTTTTTAATAAAGAAAAGTATATGATATATTTATATATATATATTTATAATATAAATATTGTGTTATATATATCATATAATTTCTAGAAACATATCTTTAATACATTTCATGTAATGTGTGATCAAATTAAATCGCTTTGAGGAGGTGGTTGTCCACAAGTCCATAGAAAAAGTTATCATATTTCCCCAAAAATAAAATAATAAAGGTATGAGTTATATAATAATTAAATAAGAATAAATAATTCATAAATATAATGTATATCATATATGAATATAAATACCAAAATTATTCCCAACCTTGAAAGGTGGATAAGGAAGAATGAACGACATCGGTTCACGAGACAACAATCCACCACACACACAAATAATGTTTGTGTATCCCATTTGATGGAAGTACATGTTAGTGTATTTAAAAACATTAGAATAGAAAAATATAATTATATCTATGATACTGAGGTTATTATATAATCATGAAATAAAAATATTTTAGGGGATGGAGAATGAAATTAAAATAAAATATCTTGTGGAATTATTTTATCTCTTTTTTGGGTAATTGTTTTTTTTGGTTTGAACCAAAGGATTCCTTGGTTGGATTTCTACCCAAATTGAGACCTCTATGATTAAATGAGGTAAGTTGGTATGATATTTGGGAAGTGTTTCTCGGATCCGAATCTTTTTAAGGGTTTGAAGAAGTGAGGGGGTGTGGGTGCCCTTTTATAGTGGAGGAGGAATAATATTCTTATAAATTTAAAAAGTCAAACTGTCACGAATGAACCTGGGTCAACATTGAACTGGTTACCTGATCCAGTCTGCGACATGTTCCGAAGGGTCTTCACGATCTCCATGGGCTGGCAACTAGTGTCGATCATCAAAATAAACTAGTTGGGAACGATTTTCGCCCATAACAAAGATGAATAAATATAAACTAAACAAGAAGATAAAAAAAAGAAATAAACCAAACAACTTGGCAGCGGAAAAAGTAATTAAATAAGCGCCATGATGTACCTTAGGTGACCCCGTGGGTCACCGTGGAACATAAACCACACTCGCTCCCAAAAGCAACCCAAGATTGAAACCTGCAACTGAAAATTAAAGCAGGCATGAGCACCGAAATGCCAAAATATAACCACATACTATTCTCATGCCTTTAGTAAGAAATCCAATCATGCAAGTTTGAAAATAAGATATAATAAAATAATGATTCTCCTTATTTTCAAATTCAAGCAGCGAGTTTACATTTTCAGGTACAACATTTCAATCACACTTCATTTTCAAAATTGGTTCTGAGCATGCATTAACGTTTCAAAATGAAAAGAACCCAGTTTGGATTAAAGTATGGTTTTCAAAAACAAGACATCAAGTATAAAAAAACTGAAAAGAAAGTTACATCGCAAGTATCATGTCACAAATGAGAAACATGGGTAATCCCTATAGGTAGCTATAAAAAGTGGAAACCCAGAGACCTCTTACCTTAGTGAAACGTGGCTTATAAACCATGAACCTCAGAAAAACGTGGCTTAGAAGACCGAGACCCTTAGAAAGCATCGCATAGAAGACAACAAACCAAAAAAAATGTGGCTTAGAAGACGACAACCCTCAGAAATTCATATGTTTAGTTAGTGTTTTTGCATCAATCCTTCTAGACAAACCGAGACAAACCCCTACCGTGTCATCTAGCGTACTAGTCCTGGTCCCCCACCTAGATACACAGGTTTCCCCATCATGCTCTTTCCATTGGTGGTGAGTTTTCTTTATCAAGAACACATATATGTACATAACACTTTCCTTATCTAAAAATAATTCAACCTCTCACCACCAATCTCCCCCCTTAAGCGAGTTCCACCTCTTTACATGACACAACCACACAGAAGCCTTTACACTAGGTACATATCACAAACCCCACATTAATAATTGCATCACATTTTTTAAATTAAGGGGAATGTATCAATAGGGGTTTTCCATTTTCACAAACCAATCTCAATGTTCCAAATGGGACTCATCACTTTAGAAGAAGTATTCATCATTTTAGAACACATAAAGCTACTATATATTTAAAACAAGCTTAAAACCGCACCTAAAATGAAGTAATAATTTTAAAGAGATCAAATTGTCCTTTAATATCATGTTCACACCAATACACATTTTGAAAACCACTTTGGAACCCCTTTTTAAAAATCATGCATGTTGTTACACTTTCAAAACAAAATCGAATGAAAGGAAACACATCTTTTGAAAATACCCACTTCTTGTTCAACCTATATTAAAAAACTTTTTAAAAATAACAACCATATATATATATAGTACATATGGATTTCACATAAAAAATAACAAGGAAGTACTTTTAAAGAAACATCAAGCAAAAATGGAAATTCTAATTAAAGATTAGGGTATAGGGGACCTACCTCAAACTTGTCATTGTTCATCGACGACCACTCGAACCGACCCTGTGCACTTCCTTGCACATGAATTTAAACACATATATATAAATACCCCTAGTTGCATTGCACATATTCCCCATTCCATGAGGGAATATGTAAAAAGAGGGAATTTATATGTATATGTCTTACCTTATGCATGCACATGCAGGCATTCTTTACCCACGCAACTTGAAACCATAGTAGAGAGGTCCAATGCACTAAACATATAATTTAATGAAACCATTAAACACTTAAACAATCTACAAAATGTTTCAAAATAACAGACCCAGGGTCTGCACCAATAACATACTCAACTTAAAGTGGGAGAAGCTATATTAAAACCAAAAGTACACCAAAGTGACATTAAAACATGATTTCCATATTTTTAAAGAATTTATAAAACATATTGATATAATCACAATAAGTAAAACATGCTCAAAGTGGTACATTTCCCATCAAATATCCTTTTTCCACACATACACACTTCATGTACCCGCAAACACAGATGGTGCACTACTTAAATAATTGATTGAACACATCCAAATATTTTCACAATAAGGAACACACAAACGAATACCCCCATTTGCATACTCAAACCCAATTTTGAAAATATATGTATACCAAAACAACATCCAAACATGTTTCACACACTTTATAAGATTTAATAAACCACTTAA
This sequence comes from Viscum album, assembly GCA_963277665.1. Classification (NCBI taxonomy): domain Eukaryota; kingdom Viridiplantae; phylum Streptophyta; class Magnoliopsida; order Santalales; family Viscaceae; genus Viscum; species Viscum album. Next base: position 916,849,043 of record OY728125.1, read on the forward strand.
AAATTTTATGAAACAACTCCAAGTGGTATCACAAGACTTTGAACATAAAAAACCAATAAAGACATCCTTTAAGGCCAAACACACACTAATAACATGATAAAGGAGAATTCGTAGCCCTTGCACAACATAAAAAAACTAATAAAAGACTAAACATGGGTTTTCATCATGAATGCACTCTATTCCATATGAACATGAAACTAAACAAAACCAACACATGATAACTTCAAGGAAAACCCAATTTGCATAAAACAAATAAATTAAAGAACGCGATAAAATAATTAAGAAAGAAAAGTAATTACTTAAATAATATTTAAATGCGGAACCACCAGCCTCGGTATAGAAAAAATTTAAAAAATTGGTGCGAAACTCCCGTCGCACGACAATCGCACCGCAAGGGGTCCAATGCAAACCCTAAAAACAAAGTATTGCATAAATTATGCCAAAAAAAGAACCAAACAAAATGTGAAACCCAAAAAAAAATCTATAAATTGGAAGAAAAATCAATTGGAGAAAAACGCACCTGCGGAAATGCGGCATATGGCCAACCGAGCAAGGGAGAGGGCCACCAGAGGTGCGCCGAGTAGAAAATCCCAGCCAGAAATGAAGGGAGGCACAATTACAAGTGATGCGAAGAAGAAACATGGAGGTGACACGTAGATGCCGTCATAATGATGGAGGTCCATCCGAGGGAGTGGGAGCCGGCCGAAGGGCTGCCGCGCCGAAGGGCAGGCCATAGGGCCGTCGCTGGTGGGGGGTAGCACGAGCGGGGGAAAGGTGAGAGAGGGGGGTAGCGCGAGCGGGAGGATGGTGGTGGGGGGGGGGAGCGCGAGTGGGTACAAGTGAGGGGGATTTTGGGTTTTATAGAAAATAATAATAATAAAAGAAAAAAAAAGAAAAATAAATAAAAGAATATAAAATAAATAAAATATCAACAAATAATAATAAACATAATAAGGATTTTAACGAACTCTAATAATAATAATAAAATTGTTCATAACAACTAAATGATATTTATAATAAACTTCATAATAATAATTGTATTAACCATAATAATAATAATTATAATCACCATTATTATAATTATTATACTAACTCATTAAAAATTATTTTATATATTTGTCTTGTACATGAGGCAGGCCGCACAGTGACCTGAGAAAAGCCACATGACTTTGAACATGCCCTGCCCATGCAGCGGATGATTTCAAGGGAAAAGAATTCATTCATCAACAAAATGAAAAAATTTCAAACAGGCTTGGCCCGCATCACGATAGAAAGTTTCAAAGTATGATAAAATAATATTAATTTAAAAGTTCCGGTTTGACAATTCTCTCCACCACAAAAACTTTCTGCCGCTAGAAAGTCACCCAGCCAAACAAGGAATTAAACTTGAGTTTGAAATGGAACAAGGACCACAAAAACCCAAACTCGGTGTGACTTTTCACTCCATCATTCACACCCGACCAACTCTGAGGGAAACTGAAAAGAGAAGAACCATCATGAAACGAGGAGGGTTATCCCCTCCAAAAGAACCCTATAAGCACAACCAACATTGAGACTCTTAGCACGGGCTAACTCTGGATCTGCTAACTTGATCCAATAGGGAACCTCCACACAAACCAAACCTCGAAGAAGGCATGACAAGATTCATGGTGGGTCTCCCCACCATTTAAGAACTGACCAGCTTATGCCAATTAGCACAGACCAATACGAGAAACCCTGCACAAACCGACCCATGAACTCTCTGCATAAACCATACCCCCACCACATGGGGTCATCGATGAAAGACCCCAAACCGAGTAGTGGACCAAACCCCTATTCATTTTTCCCCAGAAGCACGTGTCTCCAAAACGAGCACCTCCTAAAACAAGAATGAGTCACCAATGGAGCTAGCCACATGAGAGAGATAATCATCTTGAGACTCACAGCCATAAAGAGACAACTCCAAATCTCATATTTGAGGTGGCACAACTACTGGAATTACAAGAAAAAAAGATCACTATGATTTTTTACAACTAAGGTGGGGTATTCAATGAACAATGACCACAACGAGAAAAAGCGACCTCCCCGCCTTTTACAGTAAAACAAAACCTTCAAATATGAGGAATCTACAACAGAGGGATTCAAACCTTCCCTATTTTAGCACTAAAGACAAAAGTTAGACCAAGGCTCCCCACACCCAACGATTCCTGACTGCGTGAAAGGCTTCAATTCGAGACCTGTGGCTGGAGCTCTGATATCTTGAAATATCTACTGCCCCGCAGTTAGGAGCTAACAACCTACGTTCGACACTCCTTCTAATGTTACCTCTAGCAGAACCACTCTAGGTCTTCCAAACAGCCACACCAATGACAAGTCTTCTAAGGATGGTGACAAGGCGACTTAAAGTACCCAAGCCGAGAACACTAGAAGCAAACAAGGGAGTGACCCAACTAATGGAAGATGTAATTGACAAGAAGACTTTTCTAAGACTGGTTCCTCCAATTCACTCTCATCATCAGATGGGGAACCTTCCCAAACATCAAAAAGAAACTATCCCAGAACCCTGGATGAGGACCCCACACAAGAGAAACTCTAACTTATTCCATGAATCTACATCCGGAGAAAATGGAATCAACCGCTTGGAATGCCCCACATAGGCCTTCACTGCTCATTGGCCTTACTCGACAATCACTAGTTCTGTCACTTCCCTCACCTTCACTTCCTCGGGTAAAAACCATCAGATGAGAGTGGTCTTAAACACCTTCAAGGATATACCATCATAAAATGATGCTGGGATTATCTTCTCCACCAATCCAAAGTTGCACCTTTAAATAGACCCGAACCAACACATACTCTCATAGCTTTGGGAGTTTCCAATAACCTGAAAACACCAACGATTTCACCAAGCTAGTCCGCTACCTTCAATTGATCATGATCACCACCGGAGATGGAAAACAACCAAAAAGAATTAAATTCCACCACTCCACTAAGAGTCTTGGTAGAACCAACAACTAGAAGAGGCTCACTAGAATCTTCTGGGACATTTCTCTACAGCATAATCAAAAACAAGAGGCACAAAACTGAATCTAAACTCATCATAAATCAAAATCCCACACCTCAATCACAATCTAAATCTCAAGCTCAAATTACTATTCCAACGAGAATTCAGTATGTCAAAACCCAGAACCCACGAAAAAGGATACCAAACATAAAAAAAGAACACTAAACAATTTCCCACTCACTTTTCAAAACATTTGAATTAACCTTTTTTGAAAACCAGTTTTTAGAAAACAAAACAACTTAAATATCCACCATTAGTATTCCATGAAGTCTCACACATACATATCCATGTGCTAGCTCAAGAACCCATCCACTCACGTCACCAATTTCTCCACTTTCCTCATGCACACCTCTATATATGGGATCCCTTATAGGAATACTAAGGGTCAATTCAAGACACTTCTCAATTTCAAAACAGATCATTCAGCATAAAGCAAAAATTCCCAACCAATTTGTGAAGGTGAATTATCATTAAAGAAACACATTCACAAATTCGAAAACATTTTCCACTTCAAGAACCATTTCCCCTTCCAAAAACCAAATTCCCTTTTGAAAACACCTTCAAAAAAATCCATTTTTATTTTTGAGATCTACTCACACCAACCAAAACGAAGGTCAAGCATAACTCACATCAAAATTTACAAAAACAAAGGAACTAGTGGCTATGCCAACCTGGTAACATGGCTTATAAGACCATGCTATGAGCGAGAATTATCCACAAGAAAAATCTTGAACTATGCACCCATGTTGTGCATGGGTCGCTACTCCATGGAAGTCCACCGCGTAACACTGGCTCACTTCCTTGGTCATCCTTCATCCACACAAACCAAGCCAAAGAAGAAAATTCAAATCCCGGACTACCCCTGGAAACTCGAGTCTCAGGATGGGCTAGGGTTCATGACGTCATTCCCGCACCTACCTCGCGAGTCCCGACACACATAATCACTAAGCTACCTGACACCCCAAATAAAAAGGGCCTCCACTGATACCATTTTGTCACGAACCAACCTGGGTTGACCCTGAACTGGTCACCCAAGCCGGTCTGTGGCATGGCCAAAGGGCGTTTCCGATCCCCACGGGCTGGAAACTAGTCTTGGACATCAAAATAAACAAGTTAGGAACAGTTTTGGACCATGGAAAAGATGAATAAACATAAACTAAACAAGAAGATAAAAAATGAAATAAACCAAACAACCTGGCGGTTGCAAAAGGAATTAAAGAAGAGACGTGACGTACCTCAGGTAACCCCATGGGTCACCATGGAACGTAAACTGCAGTCACTCCCAAAAGCAACCCAAGACTGAAACCTGCAACTGAAAAGTAAAGCAGGCATGAGAACTAAAATGCTCAGTAGGAAAGCCAATATATAACCACATCCTATTCCCCTGCCTTTAGTAAGAAATCCAATTATGTGAGTTTGAAAATAAGATATAATAAAATAATGTTTCTCCTTCTTTTCAAATTCAATTAACGAGTTTTCATTTTCAGGTTAATCATTTCACTCCCACAACATTTTAAATATTGGTTCCAAGCAAGCATTAACGTTTCAAAATAAAAAAAAGCCAGCTTGGATTAAAATATAGTTTTCACAAACAAGACATCAAGTATGAAACAATTGAAAAGAATGTTACATCTCAAGCATCATGTCACAAATGAGCACCATGGGTAATCCCTATAGGTAGCTAGAAAAAGTGTGAACCTAGAGACCCCGTACCTCGGTGAAACGTGGCTTAGAAATCAAGAACCTCATAAATTCATATTTTTAGTTAGTGTTGTTGCGCAATCCTGCTAGAAAAACCAGGACGAACCCCTGCCCTGTCATCTAGCATACTAGTCCGGGTCACCCACCTAGATACACATGTTTCCCCATCACGCTCTTTTAATTGGTGGTGAGTATTCTTTATCAAGCACACATATATGTACATAACACTTTCCTTATATAAAACTCATTCAATCTCTCACCACCGATCTCCCTCCTTAAGCACATTCCCCCTCTTTACATCACACAACCATTCACAAGACTTTATACTGGGTACATATCACAAAGCACACATTAACACTTGCATCACATTTTTCAAATTTAGGGGAATATCTCAAGAGGGGTTTTCCATTTTTGAAAACCAATCCCAAAGTTCCAAACAAGCATCATCACTTTAGAAGAAGTATTCGTCATTTTAGAACACATAAAGGTACTATATATTGAAAACAAGATTAAAACCGCACTTAAAATGAAGTAATACTTAAAACGAGATCGAACCGTACATTAATATCATGTTCACACCAATACCCAATTTGAAAACCACTTTGGAACCCCTTTTTAAAAATAATGCACATCGTTACACTTTCATAATAAAATCAAACGATTGGAAACACATCTTTTGGAAATACCCATTTCATGTTCAACCCCTATGAAACCACTTTTTAAGAACCACAACCATATATATATAGTGAATATGGATTTCACATAAAAAAATAACACGAAAATACTTTTAGAGAAACATCTAGAAAAAATGGAAATTCTAATTAAAGATTAGGGCATAGGGGAACTACCTCAAACTTGTCGCTATTCATCGACAACCACTCGAACCGACCCTGTACACTTCCATGCACATTCTTTTATACACACATATATAAATATTACTATCCACATTACATATATTCCCCGTGCCAAGAGGTAATATGTACAGAGAGGGAATTTATATGTATATGTCTTACCTTATGCATGCACAAGCATGCATTCTTGACACCCGCAACTTGAAACCATCGTAGACCGGTCCAACACAATATATATATAATTTAATAATACAATTAAACACTTAAACAATCTATAAAACGTTTCAAAATAACACACCAAGGGTCTGCACCAATAACATACTCAACTTAAAGTGGGAGAAGATACATTTAAAACAAAATTACACCAAAGTGACATTAAAACAAGATTTCCATCTTTTGAAAGAATTTAAAAAACATATTGATATAAGAACAACAATTAAAACATTATCAAAGTGGTACATTTCCCATCAAAGATATTTTTTCCACACATATTCACTTCATGTACCCACAAAAACACATGGCGCACTACTTAAATAATTTATTGAACACATCCAAAGATTTTAACAACAAGGCACACACACACACAAATACTCCCATTTATATACTCAAACCCACTTTTTAAAATATACGCACACCAAAACAACATCCAAACTTGTTTCACACCCTTTATAAGATTTTATAAACCACTTAAAAAATTTATGAAACAACTCCAAGTGGTATCACAAGACTTTGAACACAAACAACCAATAAACACATCTTTTAGGGCCAAACACACACTAATAACATGATAAAATAGAATTCACAGCCCTTGTGCAACAAAAAAACTAATAAAAGACTAAACATGGTATTTCATCATGAATGCACTCCATTCCATATAAATAAGAAACTAAACAAAACCAACACATGATAACTTCAATGAAGACCCAATTTGCGCAAAACAAATAAATTGAAGAACATGATAAAATAATTAAACAAGAAAGGTAATTACTTAAATAATATTTGAATGCGGATCCACCAACCTCGGTATAGAAAACTTCACAAAATTAGCATGAAACTCCCATTGCACGACAATCGCACCGTAAGGTGTTCAATTTTAACCCTAAAAACAAAGTATCACATCAATTATGCCAAAAAAGGGACCAAATAAAATGTGAAACAAAAACCAAAAATCTACCAATTGGAAGAAAAAACAATCAGATCAAAACGAACTTGCGACAATGGTGTAGATGTCCAACCAAGCAAGGTAGAGGGCCACTGGAGGTGCGCCAATCCGAAAATCCCAGCTATAAATGATGGGAGGTGCGATTCCGAGTGGTTTGATGTAGAAAAAGGGGGGCGATGCAAAGATGTCGTCGTGATGATGGAGGTCTGTCCGAGGGAGTGGGAGCCAGCCGAAGGGCCGCCGCGCTGGAGGGCACGCCGTAGGGCCGTCACCGGTGGGGGGTGGGTAGCGCGAGCGGGAGGAAGGTGGGGGAGGGGGTAGCGTGAGCAGGACAAAGGTGGGGGGGGGTACCGTGAGAGGGTAAGGGTGAGGGGGAGTTAGGGTTTGAGAGAAAATAATAATAATAATAATAATAATAATAATAATAATATAAATAAACAAAATATAAAAAAATAAATGAATAAAAAATAAATAAAATATCAACAAATAATAATGAACATAATAAGAATTTTAACAAACTATAATAACAATAATAATACTGTTCATAACAACTTAATAATAATTATAATAAACTTGATAATAATATTATTATTAACCATAATAATAATAACAATAATCACCATTATTATAATTATTAAACTAAATCATTAAAACTCATTTTATTTATTTTTATTGTACATGAGGCAGGCCACACAGTGACCCGAGCAATGCTGCGCAGCTTTGAACACGCCCTGCCCATGCAGTAGACACTCTCAAGGGAAGAGAATTCAGTCATCAACAAAATTGAAAAATATCAAACAGGCTTGGCCCACAGTATGATAGAAAGTTTCAAAATATGATAAAATAATAAAATAATATTAATTTAAAAGTTTGTGTGTGACACAAACACTATTGAGAGGTCCACATTACATAATGGTCCTAGAATAATTTTAGATTTTTGAGAAAATAGGGTACATGATCTAAATATTTCAAGACATTTGATTTTGGACATACTCCTAGTTTTTTTGGACACTTAAGTTAAGATTTAACCACAATGTAATCTTGTTCATTCCTTAATCACTGTAATTAATTTTAATTATTTCCACTAATATTTTTGGAAAAAAAGGTTAGCATATTATACACTATAAATTATTATTATTTAAAATTTAGAATACATTATTTGAAATTCTAATCAAATATGTTGTAGAAATTAATTAAAAATTATTTATGAAGATTTTTTGCGATAGTGGGTTATTTATTAAAAAATGATGAAAATTTTGAAATGTTTTTATAACCAATGTCAATGTAAAATTGTCTCAAATGAGCTAATTTGGATTAATTTAGGTATAATTTATCTAATTAAAATTTAAAATCAAATTAAAATATAATTTAACTATAAAAATAATTTTGATGAAAAGAACTTTTCAATTAAAATTCTGTATTTTTCACTATTCATCCAAAAAATGAAAAATATAAAAATAGTACAAAACATTTCACTAAAAGAAACTTTTTATATTACTATTTAAAAAATTAGTTTATTTTTTTTCAAATAAAAATTATAAATTGGAAAAAGTTAGACATAAAATACTCACACCTTTAAAAGGAAGTAAAATTATCTTTTAGAAAATAAATCTTTTTATTCATAAAATTGGATTTATTCTTATCTAATACCTATAAAATATATTGGATGAGTATAGAAAATATTTATTGAATATATAATTTATAAATTCTATTGAAAACATTCATTAAAACTGGTTTGTTTAATTTTTTGAAAAAATGTGTTTTTACACAGAGAAATAGTTTTATTAGAAAATAAATTTCTTTAATTTAAAATAATTATTAATTTAATTTCTAACAAATTGAAAATGAAAGGATTAATTTTATATACATATGTTTATAATATTTTAACAATTTAGTTAATCATATTGTTAACTTCTATTATAATGGATAGGTGGTAACTATAATATCATTTTAATAATAATTTCAATATTACATTGAAACTTGGTAAAACTAAGTCTTGCATGCACCAAAAGCTATCGAAGGAAATCATTACTGTGTGTAAAAAAGGAAAACATAGTGTTGCACATACTGAAAGATAATCTAGGTGTTGTGTGGATCACAATCTGGACATGATGTTGTGTACAAAGAAATAATATTCACAAGCTCTTATATAACAGAAGTTATATTCAATTTTTCTTGAAATAAAATATCAAATAGTTTAAATTAATAATATTTTAATTAAAATATCAGAGTTTTATATTCTATCCATATTATAATGAATTTAACCCTATAAAATCATATGTGTTTTTAATTTTTTAATACTTGAATGTTCCATCAATAGAAACCCATATAGTGAAAATGAATACTAAAAATTCCTTTTAAAATATAAAGTTAGAACCATAATGGTTACTAAAAGTAACTCTTATCTAATTTCCACATAATAAAACATAGGTTTAAAGTATAATCATGGACATGAAAGAGAAATATAACTATAAATTTCTGATGGATAGTCATAGAGATCACAATCTAGATAAAGTTAATGATGAAAAAACTATAACGTAAAGAGGATTGAAAAAGGTCATTGATATCATAAAAATGAAAAAAACATGAAAAAAATTATTTCACGTGAATTTATCTTAAATATAAATAATTTTATTAAAATTATATGATTAGATGATTTTAGGACAATATAATGACCCATAATTTACATACATTGTTAATACTTAAAAATTGAATCATACTTATTACAACATATAACAAAACAACAAAAGGACTGTATAGGTATAGTGTCTTTAGAAACTGGGAAACATAAACAAATGGTTCATAAAGCGTCTAGACTGTCTCCCATTTATTTCATCATATCTATAGTCCCTTTTGGCATATCTTACTTAATAACGTTCTTCCTGACCTGGGGAAAGAAAACATACAAAAGGGTGATCTCAAATGCTCAATAAGGGTAACAAAAGAAATATCAATCACATCATATTCATAAGAGCATAACTTTTGTAAATCCTAACCTACAAAAGAGAGCATAATTTCATAACATGGGATAAATCATAGTAGTGAAATAGAATCCAAATAATCATAACTTAAAACATGAAACTTTTTGGCACACACACACAATCATAGAGAATCATTTCTTATTAGTCAAGACTCATTGCCAAGACTATCTTAGTGGACAAAGTCCCTTTCTGGACCGAGTTCATTCCTCATTTCAGTCCTGTTTCACTGAACCAGTATAACCTACCGTTCCAGCCATGTCTATCTCATGAGATATAAAATCTTTACCCAATGCATTGGAGGGAGATATAGGTCCCACCCATCTCATAATGATACCATTCTTATGTGTGCCACAAAATCATAAAGCATACATCATTGCATAACCCATGTAATAAAAATGGGAATCTTAAACATCATGACATCATAAAACAATTCATATAAGATAAAGGAATTCATAAAAATAATTCCATCACAACATAGTCAAATCAATGTAATAATAGGGATATAAATAGAACCCTTTATTATCTTAGATGGAAAATAATTTTGATAAAACACTTGAACTCCATTCTTGAGGAAAATATCATTTCTACATCAAAAAAAACTTTTCATTTCTTAACATGTCATAAAATTATAACTAAAAGAAGTTGGTTAAAAATAAACTCGAAAAATTGTAAAGTAATATTCTTGTAAATAATGTTTTAAAAATCCATTCATGCCGTATAAGTTAAAAAAAACATTCTTCTCGTACTTTTGTCAGAAAAGTCAAAAAGTACCTCGTACGAAAAACGACAAAAGAATCCTTTCATATCATTTAATAAAAAATCACTGAAGGGTAAATTTGGATTTAAAAAATTTTAGGTGGATGGAAATAACATTACATATTGAGGAAACATGGATGTGGATGATAAAATACACCCCAGTAAATACCAAAGTATAAACAATCTCGGATAAAAATGAGATTGTGATATTTCCCTTACCTTAGGTCCGATATGCTTTTTACGTGTCTGAACCTCCTGTATAATGATTTAAATAATGTTATTCACTTATTAAAGAATCATAATTATTTTTATGATATCATATATGGTAATATTCTTAGCTTCTTAGTAGTAATATTTCATTGCTACTTGTCATTCGGGTGTTTATAACTTTTTGTTCTTATGCGTGTTTTGTCGAATAAATTATTATTCTTCTCTTTAGTTTATAGATACCTCATTTACAGAATGGTATTAGTGTAATATATATCATATTCATTCATTCAATTCATTTATATAATCATTATGAAATGAAGATCATGTAGAACGAGTCGCATCGCATCGTGGAGACGGTATTCCGTACGTACGCACGAGTGATGATATCGTTCCAATGATCATGGAATTGTATTGGAGTGTATGTATACTATTTCAGAATAATTATAACTTTATAATAGTCATATATAGTCATTATTTACACCATTATACCCATCCAAGTAAGGTGGTGGTGGAAAATAGATTACACCACAGCGTGGAGACGTTATTCTGTACGTACGCACACGCGGTGATTTTCTTTTTCCATAGGATGGATAGATGGTGAAATAGGGTTGTTTCATAATTATAATAACATATCAGTATGTTAGTGATACTGATGTTATTACTTCATAATGAAACAACTAAAGAAGAAGAAGTGGAAGAAGAAATAAAGATGAATGAATCGGTAACGGACATTACCTCTTCTTTGAAGTGCTTCTTTGAGACCTCCTTTTAGGGCACTAAAATAGGTCTTTGAAGAAGACCAAAACCTCTAGGATGTTTCTAGGGAAGTGGAGAGAAGAAATTGTCAGGGTTTGGCCGATATGGTAGGCTCAAAGTGGTGTGAGTAAGAGGGGGAGGAGGTGCCCTTTTATAAGGGAGGAGAGGGGCACCTTTGGAATAACTAAAAATATTATTTTATTATAAAGTCTCGGGTGTTACATTCTACCCCCCTTAAAATGAATTTCGCCCTCGAAATTCGTCACTTTGTAACAAACAGATGAGGATACCTCTCCCTCATCATATCCTCAAGCTCCCATGTAGCTTCTTCTAATTGGTGGTTCCTCCATAAAACATTCACCAATCGAGTGGTCTTGTTTCATAGGACTTTTTCGCTACGATCCAGAATCTATATCGGTTGTTCTTCATAAGAAAGATCTTGCTCCAGCAGTACAACTTCTTAGCTAAGTACATGTGAAGGATCAGGTATGTACTTTCTCAGGAGAGATACATGGAACACATCGTGAACTTGAGAGAGATTCGGTGGAAGCGCCAATCAGTAAGCTACCTTCCCAACACGATCCAGTATTTAGAAAGGACCGATATATCTAGGGCTCAACTTCCCCTTCTTTCCAAATCTCATGACCCTCTTCCAGGGAGATATTCATAAGAACACTTCATCACCCACTTCAAACTCTAGGTATTTTCTTCGGTTGTCGGCATAACTTTTCTGTCGACTCTGAGCTGCTCTTATGTGTTGTTGAATAGATCTGACCTTTTATGCCATTTCATCAACGAGATCAGGTCATAATAGCTTTCTTTCCCCAACTTCATCCCAGCAAGTTGGAGTCCTGCATTTCTTTCTATAGAGAGATTCATAAGGAGCAATCTGAATACTAGAGTGAAAGCTATTATTATAAGAAAGTTCCACCAAAGGTAGGTGTTGATCCCAACCACCTTTGAAATCCATAGAGCAAGTTCTCAACATATCTTCTAGAGTTTGAATTGTTCTCTCCGACCGACCGTCTGTTTGAGGATGATAAGAAGTGCTGAAACTCAACTCTGTATCCAGAGTATGCTGAAGACTTCGCCAGAACTTCGAGGTAAATCTCAGATCCCGATCAGATATAATAGAAAGTGGTACTCCATGAAATCTTACCACTTCCTTTACATATATCCTGGCAAGCTGATCCAGAGAGAAATCCTCTCTAATAGCAATGAAGTGTGCAGATTTTTTAAGACAATCAACTATGAACCAGATAGCATTATTGCCTTTGGATGTTTTAGGAAGTCCTGTGAAAAAGTCCATAGTGATGTTTTCCCATTTCAATTCGGGTATGGGTAATGGTTGTAACATCCCCTTAGACTTCTGTCTCTCAGTTTTAACTTGCTGACAAACCAAGCATCGAGAGACATATTCAGCAACATCTCTTTTCATTCCATCGCACCAAAAGTACTCTTTCAGGTCCCAATACATCTTCGTGATTCCAGGATGAATAGAGAATGAAGAACTATGAGCCTCATCCAACAGCTCCTTCTTTAATTCGTGGATGGGAGGAACACAAACTCGATTCCTGAACTTTATTATCCCATCACAATCAAGGTTGAATTCAGGAACATTTCTCACCTTCTTTTGTAACTCGAAATCTTCTTTCTGGGCCTCTTTAATCTTCACATGTATATATGGTTTAACATTCATTTGAGAAAGATACGATTTTCCCCTTTCATTATAATTCCAAGATCCATCCTTTGTAAATCCATAAATATTGGATCTTTTGTGATCCTCATCATGGATAAACTAGCATGGTCTTGTCGACTTAATGCATCTGCCACCTTGTTTTCTTTCCCAGGGTGGTAATGGATTGAGCAGTCATAATCCTTAATTATCTCCAACCATCTTCTTTGACGCATATTCATCTCCTTTTGTGTGAAAATATACTTTAAACTTTTATGATCAGTATAAATGTCACACCTTTCTCCATAAAGATAATGCCTCCAAATCTTTAATGCAAAGATTACCGCAGCTAACTCCAAATCATGTGTTGGGTAATTTTGCTCATGTATTTTCAACTGTCTTGAGGCATAAGCTATCACCATATAATTTTGCATAAGAACACACCCCAATCCCTTCTTGGATGCATCACTGTAGATCACAAACCTTTCTCCACTACCAGGCAGTGTGAGCATAGGTGCACTGGATAACCTTCTTTTCAACTCCTTGAAATTCTCTTCACATTCTTCCGTCCAGACAAACTTAACTCCTTTCCGAGTCAACTTGGTGAGTGGATTAGATAATCGTGAAAAATCTTTCACAAAACGTCGATAATATCCAGCCAAACCAAGAAAACTTTGGATCTCAGTTACTGTTTTTGGTCTTGACCATCTTTCAATAACCTTTGTTTTTGCTGGATCCACAGATATCCCTTCTTTTGAGATTATGTGACCCAAAAATGAAACTTTTTGAAGCCAAAATTCACACTTGGTAAATTTGGCATAAAGCTTCGCCTTTCTCAGGGTCTTCAATATAATTCTCAAGTGATCTTCATGTTCTTCCTTGATCTTAGAATAGACAAGAATATCGTCTATAAAGACTATCACAAATTGATCAAGATAGTCTCTAAAGACTCTATTCATCAGATCCATGAAGATAGAAGGGGCATTAGTAAGACCAAATGGCATCACTATAAATTCATAGTGTTCATACCTTGTACGGAAAGTCGTCTTTGGTATATCCTCCCTTTTGACCCTTAATTGATGATACCCTGAACGAAGATCAATCTTGGAAAAGTATTGAGCTCCGCGTAGTAGGTCAAAGAAGTCATCAATGCGTGGGAGAGGATATTTGTTCTTGATAGTGATCTTGTTAAGTTCTCGATAATCAATGCAGAGCCTCATTGATCCATCTTTCTTCTTAACAAATAGAACAGGTGCTCCCCAAGGTGACACACTAGGGCGTATGAATCCCTTATCAAGATTATCTTGGAGTTTCTTCTTCAATTACTGCAACTCAATTGGGGCCATTCTATAAGGTGTCTTTGAAATAGGCAATGCACCCGGTACGAGTTCTATTGAAAACTCAACTTCACGATTTGGTGGAAGACCCGGTAATTCCTCCGAAAGACATCATCAAACTCCCGTACAATGGGAATATTCTTAATCGTGAGTTTCTCACCAACCATTTGAGATAAATAACCTTCATTTAGTGGAATCAAGACCCATAAAATGGAAGAAATTTCCACTGGAAGGTTATGTTCATCCTTGCATCGATAGACGATCATAGATTTATCTGGAATATGAAATGTGACTTCCCTTCTTTGGAAATTGATATGATATCCATGTAGAGAAAGCCAATCCATGCCAAGAATCACATCAAATTCCACTATAGGAAGGATCACAAGATTTACAGGAAGCACTTTCCCACAAACTTCAATCGGAGAAGAATTATAAACTTTTGATGCGACTGTTGTGCCATTAGGTGTTGTCACAGCTAACTCAACATCTAATTGTTTAAGTAATACGGTGATACCCTTAGAAAATTCTTCAGAAATAAAAGAGTGGGTGGATCCAGAATCAAATAAAACATTTTCTACTTTAGAGTGGATGGTAAGTGTACCTTTCACCACATCGTTATCGTACTCCACATCACTGATAGAAATTGAATGTGACTTTCCTTTGTCTTTAGCCTTAAGAGTTTTTTGACGTCGACCATCATCATAAACCCTTGGATTAGGGCATTTATTGGCATAATGTCCCATATCCTTGCACTTGAAACATTGAAGTGTAGTAGGTTCATTCTGTGTATCCCTTCCTTTGTTTGCATCACTAGACATCTTCTTCCCATCATCGCGGCATTCAAATGCCCGATGACCTTCCTTTCCACATTTGAAACATTTACTTGTCCCTTTAAGACAACTCCCTCCATGTTTCTTTCCACACTTTTAGAATAAGGGAAATCTCATCTTCTTTTCAATGTGCTCTTTAGATTTTCCTTTGAATTCCATTTTCCTCTTCTTATCAAACCCATATGACTGATGGGTTACTCCAATCTCCATATCAACTTTGAGAGAACATCGAACGATTTCCACGTAGCTATTAAAGTCCCTTATGGCTAAGGCCCTTAGAAGACTTGGTTTTAAGCCACTAAAGAATCGATCGATCTTACTCTCAGGTTGGATAATAATACCAGAGGCGTACCTTGCAAGTCTTGTAAAATTTTCTTCATATGTACCAATAGATTTATCATCCTTTTGCTTCAGTTCCAAAAACTCTTTCTCCATCTTTGTTCGGAGAATACCAGGGAAGTACTTATTGAAAAATATGTTCTTGAACTCGTCCCATTCCATGGACTCAATTTCATCCCTTTGCCTCATATTCTTAATAAGATTCCACCATTGATCAACATCACCTTCCAAACGATACACTACTAAGATGACTTTATCATGCTCAGAACATTGAAGAACTGAAAATATCTTTTCAGTAGTACTAATCCATTGTTCAGAAACTAATGGATCAGTAGACCCGCTGAATGAAGGTGGACGCTGTCTCATGAAGGATTCAAAATAATGTTTCTCCTTCCTTTGCTCGTTTGGAAGTCCTGCATGATTCATATCTTGAGAAAGTTGTGTGAGCATGGCTACAATATTTTGCATTCCAGCTCCCATAACGTTTGGTTGCTCAGGGGGACAATCATTTCATTGCCCGTCGCATTCCGCATTAACACAGTTCCTTCGGGTTCCAGCCATTGACTAAAACCAAGAAGAATAGTTTGAGCAACAATAATTATAATAGGAAAACCACATAATCAAGAATAAAATTTCACACTTAAGGTCTTATCCTAGGTTATTCATTGCCATTTCTAAAACACTAAGATTGTGTTCTATGCTTAGACTTATTCTTAGGGTTCTTACTAAGGCTTTCGCATCCTTGTTTGCAAAGGTTGACTATACCTTTCCTATGATACCAACTATAACGACCCATACTTTACATACATTGTGAATACTTAAAAATTGAAGCATACTTATTACAACATATAACAAAACCACGAAAGGACCATATAGGTATAGTGTCTTTAGAAACTGGGAAGCATAAACAACTGGTTCATAAAGCGTCTATACTGTCTCCCATTTATTTCATCATATCTATAGTCCCTTTTGGCATATCTTACTTAATAACATTCTTCCTGACCTCGGGAAAGAAAACATACAAAAGGGTGAGCTCAATTGCTCAATAAGGGTAACAAAATAAATATCAATCACATCATATTCATAAGAACATAACTTTTGGAAATCTTAACATGCAAAAGAGAGCATAATATCATAACATGGGATAAATCATAGTAGTTAAATGGAATCCGAATAATCATAACTTAAAACATGAAACTTTGTGGCATACAGACATAATCATAGAGAATCATTTATTATTAGTCAAGACTCATTGCCAGGACTATCTTAGTGGACAAAGTCCCTTTCTGAACCGAGTTCGTTCCTCGTTTCAGTCCTGTTTCACTGAACCGGTATAACCTACCATTCCATCCATGTCTATCTCATGAGATATAAAATCTTTACCCAATGCATTGGAGGGAGATATAGGTCCCACCCATCTCATAATGACACCATTCTTATGTGTGCCACAAAATCATAAATCATACATCATTGCATAACCCATGTAATAAAAATGGGATTCATAAACATCATGACATCATAAAACAATTCATATAAGATAAAGGAATTCATAACAATAATTCCATCACAACATAGTCAAATCAATGTAATAATAGGTATATAAACAGAACCCTTTATTATCTTAGATGGAAAATAATTTTGATAAAACACTTGAACTCCATTCTTGTGGAAAATATCCTTTCTACTTCAAAAACACTTTTCATTTCTTAACATGTCATACTATTATAACTAAAAGAATTTGATTAAAAATAAACTTCAAAACTTGTAAAGTAAGCTTCTTGGAAATAATGTTTTAAAAATCCATTCATGCCGTATAAGTTAAAAAAACATTCTTCTTGTACTTTTGTCGGAAAAGTCAAAAAGTACCTCGTACGAAAAACGACAAAATATTCCTTTCATATCTTTTACTAAAAACTCACCGAAGGGTAAATTTGGATTTAAACAATTGTAGGTGGATGGAAATAACATTACATATTGAGGAATCATGGATGTGGATGATAAAATACACCCCAATAAATACCAAAGTATAAACAATCTCGGATAAAAATGAGATTGTGATATTTCCCTTACCTTAGGTCTGATATGCTTTGTACGTATCCGAACCTGATGTATAATGATTTAAATAATGTTATTGACTTATTACAAAATCATACTTATTTTTATGATATCATATATGTTCATATTCTTAGCTTCTTAGTAGTATTATTTCATTGCTACTTGTTATTCGGGTGTTTATAACTTTTTGTTCTTATGCGTGTTTTGTCGAATAAATTCTTATTCTTCTATTTAGGTTATAGATACCTCATTTACAGAATGGTATTAGTGTAATATATATCATATTCATTCAATTAATTTCTTTTATATAATCATTATGAAATGAAGATCATGTATAACGAGTCGCATCACATCGTGGAGACGGTATTCCGTACGTACGCACGAGTGATGATATCGTTCCTATGATCATGGAATTGTATTGGAGTGTATGTATACTATCTCAAAATAATTATAACTCTATTATAGTCATATATAGTCATTATTTACACCATTATACCCATCCAAGTAAGGTGGTGGTGGAAAATAGATTACACCACGACGTGGAGACGGTATTCCGTACGTACGCACGCGCGGTGATTTTCTTTTTCCGTAGGATGGATAGATAGTGAAATAGGGTTCTTTCATACTTATAATAACATATCAGTATGTTAGTGATACTTATGTTATTACTTCATAATGAAACAACTAAACAAGAAGAAGTGGAAGAAGAAATAAAGATGAAAGAATTGGTAACGAACATTACCTCTTCTTTGAAGTGCTTCTTTGAGACCTCCTTTTAGGGCACTAAAATAGGTCTTTGAAGAAAACCAGAACCTCTAGGATGTTTCTAGGGAAGTGGAGAGAAGAAATTGGCAGGGGTTGGGTGAGCTTGAAAGCTCAATGTGGTGTGAGGAAGAGGGGGAGGAGGTGCCCTTTTATAAGGGAGGAGAGGGGTACCTTTGGAATAACTAAAAATATTATTTTATTATAAAGTCAAATTCGGTTTTTAATAGCTCCAAATTTATATATTTTTAAGATAAGGTGGGTAGGGGTCGAAATACTCTCATCCAATAGAATTTAGACAAGTTTAGGTATCAATGTTAACCTTATCATTTAGATTTAACTTTAAGTTAGATAATTTAACTTTTACCGTGTCTTCTTGTTTTCTTATACTATAAGGTTAATAAACAAACTATATCAAGCCAAAAGAATCCCAAGTTGTTTATTATTAATATATATAACCTTATCTAAGTCGTTTGGCCGAACCTTAGATTTTTAAAAATAAAATAACAATTAATAATATAATATTTGTTTTAAAAACTATTTTATGTCAATTTTGACACTATTTAGTAATTGATTTTTGTGAAACTCATAACAGATTGATTAGTTCGAACCAAGTTAATTAAATCAATAATAACATGTAATAGTAACCTAGAAAATTAGTTTAATTCATAAAAATTCTCAAATTACATTTATTTGGGTATTTATAACATAAATTATGTCAATATTTCATTAATAAGATAATTACTGCATCATCGTTGTGTCATAAATAAATTAAATTATTTAATGTCTAAAAATTAAAAATAAAATACCATTATGTAGGAAATATTGTTATCTTTCTAATGAATATTTATAGTCTAATTTATCTTATGTATAACCCCATATTAAAAATTATTTACTTATTAAACGTTGATTTTAACTATTTAACCCTTCTTTAAATAAATTAATAATAAATGTCCTAATCTAATCCAAGTGGGCCTAAATGGTCATATTTTATTCCTAAGGTTGTTTTTGGTCGAATTACACTTGTCCAATAGAATTAGGACATCTGTTAGGGTAATAATAATATCATTTTTACCCTTAATTACCCTATTTACTTTTAACCGTGGTAAATAAAAGTAAAAAGTTACTATTCACCAAAAATTATTTTCATCTCATTGATCCACATTTTAGTCCTTGATATTAACCGTGTCTCTTGGATTTTAGAAATTCCACTCACAGAAGCGGTAAAATTATGTTTTATGAAAAATTCAGTTTTTTTAACTACCACTTAGTGGTTTCACTATTCATCAAAAATTGAAAGTTTTCAGAAAAATACCAAAATTTCACCCTAGGCTAACTTCGAAATTCCGAATCCAAAAATGAAGTCCATTTTGAAAAATAAAAATTATAAAATTTCAAAAGGTGGTTATTACTATTCATAACGGCTTGTTTTAATAATATTTTAATAACATATCGTTGTTTAGTGAAACTCGGTATTGCGTACGACACATGCTATCGAGGAAGGTCGCGATTGCGTGTAAAGAAATCCAAGCTAGTGTTGTGTGTAGTAAAATATTCCTTTGATGATTTATATAACATAAAAACGAAATATTTCACATAAAAGTCTCGGGTGTTACAGACAACCTTACCCTTTGTTGTTCCTGAATCAATTTTCTCTTCACCTTTTATTCCATTAAATGCAGGTGAATGTTTCATTCCTGATGCATTAACAAATCCTGAGATCCATAAATAGAATGATAGGTCATTCCATCTTTCTTTAGTTAACATGACAAAAAAAAAATTCATAAGTTATCCAATATACATAAATCCCCATTCCCTAAGATAATACATTGATCTCTAAAACTACTTCAAAATTTTCAAGTTATACAATTCCATAAATGGATAAAATTGTAAAGATGAAAATCAAAAACATTGAAAATAAGGTCACAATTTTTTTTAAAATCCTATTTATATTAACCCCTATATATCATAATGTATCTCTTGGTTTTCACATACTAAACATGTGAATACATTTATCATTTATTTTCTTGAAACTTTGTAATAACATGAATTACCACAAGTATTTATTGAAAACATGCATGTGTCCTTATTATAAACTTTATTGGATTTTTCATTAAATCCAAATATTTCTAAACTTCATCCATGAAAACATAGAACACTTCTTAAACAAATCCATTGTCAGTTCCAAGTTTCTTAGTACCATCTAATTTGATTATTCATATTCAAGATATCTATTTTTAAACATATTTGTCAAAACATTAGGACCATACTAAGGGTTATATTTACCTGAATTTTGTGTTTTCCATGAAAATGAACTTTGCATTAAATCACATTTCTAGTATATATCAACCGTTCAACATATTCTTGTAAATTATTACTTGAAAACATAAAATGAACAATCCCTATATATTTCACAATTTATAACTCTTGAATCCATATACATAAACACTTAAACTACTATAATTCATCCTCAAACCCAAACAAAGATACCTCATCCTTTTATATATTTCCTATTTCCTTTCAAATTTTATCTATTTAATCATCATCATCAATAATATAACCATTACTTATACCACCTGTCTAAGTCTCTTAAAGATCATTCTACTTAAGACATTGATTTTCATAATTCCCATTGATTCAATATTTAAAACATTATACTATCATTGATACTATAATTCCCGCTGTGATGTTTCATTATTTTCTACAATCAAAAAATATTTATTTGAATATATGAAATTTACTTCGGTACCTCTTTCCACATTCTCGATAGAATGGAACCTAAATCATGCTTCATCTATGGTATCCATTACCCAAACTCTCGAGGAACTCCTTACTTCATTTTTCTGTTGAGTTTGAGAGTTGGTTAAAGTACACAATGTTAGTCATGTTCCATGAAAACCCATTAGGCATGATCACAACATCCTTCACTCCAGTGATAATCTCATTTCACTTTTCTTCATAAAATTTTACCTTCACATTAAACGTTAACACAATTAATTCTGGTTCTCACCATTGACTAAAACTAGAAAACATAGTGTGAGAAGCACTAATCATAGAAAAAAACACATAATCATGAAAAATCACATATATTTTGTATAAATTATAGAACCTTCTTTTAAATATTTAACAACGTTGGCTTATCCTTAAAAAATACCTATAAATATACTTGTAAATATCCTTAGGGATCTCACTAATGTTTTCTCAACATAAATTTTAGTTTTTTACTAAAACTTTTCATTGATACCAACTTTAGAGACATAGGATTAACATATATGGATGTCACATCATTTTAGATGAATAATTGGAACATTATACAACTAAAGTCTCGAGGACCGTAATAGTTTATTGTATTTGAAAATTGGGACCACATTCTTTTAAATTAGTGGAAGATCTTCAATGTTTCCCAAAAACGTATTCCCTTTTATTACTTATACATATATCCATTCTTCATAACATGGAAAAATGATACATAAAAAAGGGTGCGATTATATTCTTAGTAAGGGTAAATAAAATAGATATATAAGAATAACATGAAAATTGAGGTATGAGAACATGAGAATAATATTTGAAGATCATACCTTGAATATCAAAGATCATATATGTGAGTCCTGAGATAAATATTGGTAGTTCATAATACATGAATGAGTTGGGAATAAAGATAATTATCCATGAGAGAATGAAATTGAAATAAGACATAGAATTATGGAGGAAAAATAATCATATAAAATTTTATACATAGTACTCAAGGAATAAATTCCAAGGCCATATTAGTAGTATGGGTTCACTCTCCATACCATCTTGATAGTTATGGTTTACTCCCATGTCTATCTTTGCATCCAAGGTTTACTCCTAAGACTATCAAATTAGAAAAATTCCATTACTGAACCAAGTTCACTCCCCATTACAGGCTTGTCTATCTCTGGAGATATAAATATTTACCCAATATTTGGTATGGAGATATTTGTTCCCCATATATCATAATGAAATGATATATATTTTTGATCCATTATCATAAATGATCAAATTATAACCCATGAAATGAAATGTGTATCATAAACATGTAATCATAACATAATCTTTGGAAAATATTCTAGTTTAATAATCATTTCATCAAAGAATAAACCATGAAGATAGATAGGTTTTATAAGAATATAACCAATGAAAGAGAAACAATTTACATAAAAAAACAATTCAAGAAAGAGAAATGGGATTCATAAACATCCTGGCATGAAAACATAAACTAGTTAGATAATGAATATTAATGGATCCCTTGGATCATATTCCTAGTATGTAATTAATAACACTAATAGATGTCATCCTATATGGTACATAATTTTTTTGAAACTTTAAAAATAAATTCTTGAGGAAAATATCATTTCTTCTTCAAAAAAATAATTTATAAAACCCAAAACATTTTGAAAAAATATTTTCCTTGAAAATAAACTTGAAAAATTATGAGGTAATCTAAAAAAAATTTCAAGACCCTTTTTCTTTTAAACATATAATATAATCTTGACATAATTATGACTAAGTGTTTCATGGAAAACATATAAATTAATATTGAAAAAACTTTAAAAACTTTTTCCTTGAAAAAATATAACATAATCTTGAAAAAAATTTCATTCAACAATATAATGTAATCTTGAAAACATATACAACACTTTTAAGAAATAAATCATTTTAAATACTTTTTCATTGAAAATATATTTGAAAAAAATTCTAATGATGATTTTAAAATCATTTATATTTATTCATGAATATACAACATTTTTCCAAAAAAATTTATCTGAAATCCAATTTCAAAAACAATCAATGTTCAGAATATTAGGGATTTTTTTCTAAAAAATTAAGATTTTAACCATGAAATATAATATTAAAAGTAAGTACAATCATGAAGTTGGTAAATGAATACATGAGGAACCTTCCTTTTGTAATGACCCAACCATAGAATACCTATAGCCAATTCCTTGAATCCTGATGTGTAATTTTTTTCACAAAAACATGTCGTGATAAATTGCACATCATGTCCCATAGAGAGGATCGATTTCAGTTTAGGTTCCGAGAAACTAACTACTTCTGTCTCGCTTCTTCTGCTAAAACATGATACCTAAACCATTTATTTCAAAAACATATAGTGAGAATACGGATGCCTAGTAAGGGGTTTTAAAATAACATAATAAATCAACATAACTTTTGAAAACATTACTTCCATAAAACATTTCTCTTAATGAAAATCTTGTAACACATGCAACATATCATAAAAGTGATCAATTAAAAACATTCTAATAGAATTACATGGATACACGATTCAATGATAGGCATGCTCATTTGGAGTAATAAATAAATGACATTCTAAACATGTATGACATATGAATATGTAAGCACAAATTAAATAGCTAAGAGTAATGAATAATCAGAGTTGCGTGTAAATGCAATAACTTAAATTTCATACACTGAATACTAATAAACTAAGTTCACATGTCATTCCATAAGCATTTACTTTTCTGATACTCGTAAGTACTGGCTCTTCTCCATGGATATTCAACTAGTTGAATATCCATTTGGTTAAATAAGTATAACAAGACCCCAACTTAGAGAGCCTCTGTAACTGGACTCCATCCCGGAGAGCCTCGGTAACCGGACTCCAACTTGGAGTGTCTTCCGTAACTAGAACCCAACCCGAAGGGCTTACTTTTACCGGTCCCCAATGTAGAACATATTAGTCCAAAACATTACTCATATATCTAGTAAAGTCTGATAATAAAGGTGTTCATACCACTATAAATATTTAAATTTTACTTCACATTACTCATGGTTTCCCATACCACTTTGAGTAATTTAATTTCTTATCTCATTATTATGATATGCCACCTGCATGCATCATTGACTGAAACTTTAAATAAAATGGAAAATTAAACCATTTAATCTAAAAAATACATAATATGATAGATAACATTGAAAATATGGTAGTAACAGTTTATCAAAGGCATACCTGGTTTATTACACATTCTTTGCACATGAGACAATTACTAAAGCACGTCAAATAATGGATGAGAAGGGGTTTTCCATATGAGATGTAAAAATAATAACTCTTTAATTTAAAACCCTTATTACATTAATGAAAATACATGTTATTTAATATGATGATAAAAGTGTCAGTGATCAAGAAATCAGATTACAACATGACTTAACTAACAAAAATCACTGCAGTTTATAGAACATTAAGTGCGCATAACATGATCTCATGGTTTATCACGCCCTTTTATCTTTTAATATATTTTGGTCAAATAAAAAGTATATATTCTTTTTAATCATAAAAATCAACAATATCAATCATATAATAACTATGAAACATGAAATTATAAAAAGGCTAATATCATTTAATGTTCATTAAATAAATCATGTTTGGCATACTTTTTGGATTATGAAATATGTATTTACATAAATAACTAGTGGTTTGGATTACACAAAGACTGATTTTCATTAATATTTCCCAAGTATTAATTACATCAATAGATTAATTAATTTCTAATAATCCAAAGATGAAATTAGGATTTCGGAAACTATACACAAAGTGTATATATATGTTTTCATTATTAAACTAGGTTTAATAGCTTCTCATAATTAATAAATTCTTTAAAACATATTTAATACACCATTATAATTTGATTAAAAACCAAACCATGCTTGGTTTATAACATGTGTGACTGTATGTATATATATATATGTAAAATTTAGGATTTTTTATACTAAATAGAAATACAATTAAATCCAAAGCACATTTAGAATCTGACCCATTATTGAAGGAATGGTATTCACCTTGAAAAAACATAAAATGATTTGGAATTAATTACCCATGTATATCTGAATATAAAAAATTGTATACTTTGTTTGGGTTTAGTAGAACCATTCAAAATAAAAACCTTGAATCATTTAAACCTTAAAAATAATTCTGAACACAACATCCAGCCTTTTAAAGTATAGATAGTTTTGATTTTAAAGGAATTTAAATATATATCTATCTACCTGAATATGCACATAACTATATATTGGGTTTTTCATAAGACGTACAAATACAATTGAACCAAAAACAAAATTTGAATCAAAAACATTATTTAAGGGCTAGAAAGCATCTTCTAAAATTCATAAAATAGATTTGGTTTGAGTAGCATAAATTTGTTTATATAATTATATTTATATGATTATATAGAAAGTGTATAATCCTGTTTGAGGATATAAAAACACTTGAAAATAAATCCTTACAACATTAAAAAATCTTGAACACAAATGTCCAACATTGGAAAACATGAACTAGTTTGGATTTGAGATACTAATAAATATACCTACATATATCCGATTATACAAAAAACTGTATGATCAGTTTTATATAATAAAAAACAATTTAAAAGGCCCCTTACAAACCATAAGATCGTAAAATAAATAAAGTTTTGAGATAATCTTTTAACCCTTACAGCTTAAATATTAGGTGGAGTTGAGGTGTGCCTTGCTGGAGGTTTGAGAGGAAGAACACCAGAGAGGTTAAGGGTGAAAAGTTCACATTTGCGCTTTCAAATAAGTGTTTTTATAAACAAAATACCCACTTTATAAATAGTGGAAACAAAATAAGCTTGCTGTGCAAGCTCAAAATCATCGAAATCACACAATTAATGTAATAGGGCCAATCCGTTAGGAAATAGAGCAATGCAATGGACAAGAACATTATAAATTTTTTATTACGAACCTAGAAGATGACCAACAATAGTTTGGAAAGGTTCAAAAGTAAAAAAAAGAATAGTTCATAACATCACACAGACAAACAGTAAGACATGGAAATCGGAGAGATCTAAAAAAAATTGTTTTAGTCAACGTACTATAAATGCATACCTCGATTTCGGTCTGGCAATTCGAAACCCTAAACGATCGGAATCATTGAAAAAGAAAAACCTCAAACCTAGTTTTTCTGGTCTGAAATGAGGCACCCCAACCGCCCGATGTGGGGACTTCGACCTGACTCAACCCGTGAAAACAAACGTCATCGGACAACTGGATTCCAATTGCCGCGACGTGTGACTCTCGCGCGACATGCTCCCTTATCCCTGACTATGCCTATGATCCCCAATGCTAGATCCCGATCAATGCCCTCTTCGGCCCATCTCAAGAATTAGGCCCAGTCTCCCTCGGTATCGGCTCGCGCTATCCCGTCCTACTCGAGATCCCCGACATTGCCACACAACACCCGAAGCGCGAAGCCGATCCCTTTATGAGATTCCCTTTTTTATTATATGAATTCCTTTATTATTATTATAATATTGTTATATTATTATTACTATTTCATTATATTTTATGTCCTTATTATCATATATTATATTATCACTAATTTATAAAGTTAAAAGTTATATAAAACTAATATTCTATTAAAAATAATTTTATCATTAATTTTTAAAAATAAATGATTTTTATTGTTAAAATCAAATAAAAATAACATATAATATACTTATAACATTATAAATTATGTTAATAATAGAAAATATATTAATTGGAAAATAATAATTTTTATAATTTGATACAAAATATTTTTTAAAAATGTTAATATTACACACTTATATATGATTTAAAGAAACAATAATATTTATTAAAAGTTCATTCATATATGTAAAATTTTAATCATTCCATTAAAATAGTTTTATTATATATTCAAATTGTTAAAAATGTTATGAAACATTAATCCAATTTATAATCTAATAATTTTCATATTTTGGAATATATAAAAAACCCATATATTTATTCATATAATAGTGTAAGTAACTATCTGCATAGTTAAAATAGCATAAAAATAACATCATTAAAATATTTTAAAATAACGATTTTCAATGTTATGTATAACCGCAATATAAAATAATAATTTTATAATAGTATTTTAATTAAAATTCAATATACAAATATATATGTATAAATATACATTTCACATTTTGGACACAAAAAAAATTAGTTATTTTATTATAATTATTATTTAAAATATTCCATTAAATAATTATTTGATAAGAATAAATTAAGTCTAAAAAAATAATTATTTTGAATTATTCTTCGAACAACATGAGATAATATTTACATTGAAAACCGTACTGGTTGGTTCGATAATTAAAACATAAACTCATTATTCTTACAGGTGAAAATGTTTGGGGTGTCACATTATTCACCCCTAAAAAGAATTACATCCTCACAATTATAAAATGCTCATACACAACCATACCAACACCAGAAACACTTCACTCATGATGTCCCTTTACCGTGAACACCACTGAGGGTAGGGTGATGATGACCTCATGAGGATTCCTACGATAGTATTCAACTGTTTGATTTCATTATCCCAGAAACACTGTGAACAGCTAGGGTCGAACCTGTGGCTAAAGCACTTGGCCTTCCATAGAGAGGCACGAGAGGTATGGATGTAAGAAATTTCAGAGTGGACTAAATCCCTTTAATTACCTCGCACCACGCCATGCTTGAAAATATTGATTTCGTTGAGTTCTCTGTACATACTAGAACTCAGGACCTGGAATAGTTAGGCTGCTTGATGGTCACTATCCAAAGCAGCTTCTAGAAATTTACCTATGGCTTAGTAGTTATCAGCCAAAGTGAAACATAGAAAAAGATCTTCATGAAACATTCCCCTTTGCCTATAAGCTGAAAATTTGGAAATTTCATTATTTTAGTAGACAAGATTGGGTCCTTGGTAATGATGAAGAATATTTGGGTGGTTCGACACCTGATGGAGTTGTTTACAAGTCATACGTAAGTTGGCATAGGGCTGGTACTCCTCAGAGTACATCTTGATGATCATAGTCTCTAACAGTTCGGTAGGAAGAGATAAAACATTGGTTGGTGGACTCATGTCTTCTGTCTGGAAATTTTTAAGAAGTCAGCCTTCAGTATGGAAAATACATTTTAAATAGATCATATCAAAAAAGCGAATTCAATATCATCATTTAGACATGATTTATAAAACTCAAGAAATTACATAATCTCTTGCTCCCTCTCACAAAACACTAGTATGGATTCCCTAAAATCCTATAAGATGACTCCTCATAGATTCCACTAATGTTGGGGACTTCCCCAGTTCTAAGAAAAATGGATCCCCAAAGCAGTTCTAAATTCTTCATTCTCCTTGGTGCAGATGCAGCGTGTGAAACTAGGATCAACCAGGTGTGGACATCTATAGTTCAGATTGAGAAAAGCACGTGAGGTATCAAGTTGAGTGACATAGGTATGAATTTGATACCATTAATGCAAAATAAGTAGTCTCATTCTCAAGGTATTCAATGTCTATAACTTGACTGTGGAGACCATAGGTCAAAATTTGACATAGAAATGCTTCCTGGAGTTCACACCATTGTGCAGCCTCCTCAATTTCTTCTAGAGAAAAGAAATTATTAGCAAGGGTAAAACATTTAGAGACACCATAAAAGTATTTACCTTGTCATAAATAGAACATGAATTGAGAATTCATCATGAGGTAATAGTTGAAACATGCTCCTTGGTGAAGTTGGAGTACAAAAGGAGAGTTGGATACTCAGTAGAGGGTTTTGCATGATAAAAAAATATTCTCGAAAGTCTCATAGTTTTCTACACATGATTTTCCAACAACGGTCTCTAATACTTCTATTGGAAGAGAAAAAATACTAGTACTTTTATTTTCCATCTAAAAATTAATAAAACATCATTCTTCGTATTGCTTAAGTAAATTTATTTTTGTTCAATACTAGTTTTCTAGAGTTAACTAAACTGAA
Organism: Viscum album; assembly: GCA_963277665.1. Taxonomy (NCBI): domain Eukaryota; kingdom Viridiplantae; phylum Streptophyta; class Magnoliopsida; order Santalales; family Viscaceae; genus Viscum; species Viscum album. The sequence continues at coordinate 916,878,285 of OY728125.1, forward strand.
TCCTCTAATACCAACTGTAAGGATCCAACCCTAGAATAACTAGAGCCAGTGCCTTGAATCATGATGTGTAATTTTTTTTACAAAAAAATGCACTGATAAATTTCACATAATGTCCCATATAGGGGATCATATTTGGTTCAGGTTCCGAGAAACTATCTACTTCTGTCTTGCTTCTTCTGCCAAAACCTGATACCTGAAAAATTTATTTAAAAAATGTAGGGTGAGAATATGGATGCCCAGTAAGGGGTTTAAAAAAACATTATAAACCAGTATTACTTTTGAAAACATTCTTTAAAATTTTCCATAAAACATTTCTCTTAAAGAAAAGCTGTAACACATGTAACATATCATAATAGTGCTCAATTAAAAATATGATAACAGAATTACAAGGATACATGATTCAATGATAGACATGCTCATTTGTAGTAAAAATTAAATTACATTTTAAACATTTATGCCATATGAATATGTAAGCAAAAATTAAATAGCTAAGAGTAATGAATAATCAGGGCGGTGCGTAAAGGTAATAACTTCAATTTATTATACTGAATATTATTCACTATGTGCACATGACATGCCATAATTATTTACTTTTCTGATACTCATAAGTACTGGCTCTTAACCATGGATATTCTATTAGACGAATATCCATTTGGTTAATTAATTATTATACACAAAATGAGGAACGATATAATACCATACTATAATTTCTGTGTTAAGGCCTCGTGCTAGGACCTAGGGGCTAACTATAACCGGACCCCAACCCGGAGAGCCTCTGTAACTGAACTCCATCCCGTAGAGCCTCTATAGCTGGACTCCAACTCCGAGGGTCTATTGTAACTGGACCCCAACCCAGAGGGCTTACTATTACCATTCCCTAACACGGTACATACTAGTCCAATACATTTTTTATATGTCTAGTAATGTCTGATATTAAAGGTGTTCATACCACTAGGAATATTTAAATTTTACTTCACATTACTCAATGTGTCCCATACCACTTTGAGTAATTTAATTTCTTATCGAATTATAATGTTCGGCCACCTGCATGCATCATTGAGTGAAACTATAAATAAAATAAAAAATGAAACCATTTAATCCAAAAAATACATAATATTATAGATAACACTAAAAATATGGAAGTGACAATTTATTCGAAGGCATACATGGTTTATTACACTTTTTTTGCACATGAGACAATTACTAAAGCACATCAAATAATGGATGAGAAGGGGTTTGCTATGAGTTGTTAAAATGATAACTCTTTAATTTAAAATCCTTATTCCATGACTGAAAATACATTTTATTTAATATGCTGATAAACGTTTCAGTGATCAAGAAATTAGATTAAATCACAAATTAACTACCAATAATCATTGTAGTTGATAAAACATTAAGTGAGTAGAACATGATCACATGGTTTAACACACCATTTTATCCTTTAATATATTTTGGTCAAATGAAAAGTATATATTCTTTTTAATCATAAAACACAACAAGATCAATCATGTAATACCTTTGAAACATGATATTATAGCAAGGCTAATATCATTAAATGTTCCTTAACTAAAACAAGTTTGGCCTACTTTATGGATTAGGACATACATATTAACTTAAAAAACTAGTGGTTTGGATTACATAGAGACTGATATTCATTAATGTCTCCCAAGTATTAATTACATCAATAGATTAATTAAATTCTTACAATACATACATGAAATTAGGGTTTTGGAAACTATACACAATGTGTGTATATAATTTTTCACAATTAAACTAGTTTGAATAGATTCTCATAATTAATAAATACTTTAAAACATATTTAATACACCATTATCACTTGATTAAAATCAAAACCATGTTAGGTTTATAACATGTGTGATCATATATATATATATATATATATATATATATATATGTAAATGTTCGGGTTTTGCATACTAAATATAAATCCAATTAAATATAGAGCACATTTCAAATCCAACCCACTATTTAAAGATTGGTATTCACCATTAAAAAATCATAAATAGATTTTTAATTAATTACCCATGTATATATTAATGTACAAATGTGTATATTTGGATTTGGTTTAGTAGAACCATTCAAAATAAAACCCATGCATTATTTAACCCTTAAAAATAAATGTGAGCACAATATCTAGCCTTTGAAAGTGTAGATAGGTTTGGATTTGAAATGAATGTAAGTATATATGTATATACCTGAATATGCACATAACTATATATTGGATTTTTCATAAGACGTTCAAATTTAATTGAACCCAAAACAAAATTTTCATCAAAAACATTATTTAAGGGTTGTAAATCATCTTCCAAAATCCATAAAATAGATTTGGTTTGAGTCACAAAAACTTGTTTATATATTTATATGTATATGATTATATAAAAAGTGTATAATCTGGTTTGAGGATATAAAAACAATTGAAAATAAATCCTTACAACATTATAAAATCATGAACACAAACATCATCCTTTTTAAAACATGAACTAGCTTGGATTTGAAATACAAATAAATATACCTATATATATATATATCTGATTATATAAAAAAACAATATTATCAGTTTTATATAATAAAAACAATTTTAAAATGCCCCTTAGAAAACTTAAGATCGTAAAATAAATAAATGTTTGAGACAAATATATAACCCTTACATTTTAAGGATGAAGTGGAGTTGAGGTGTTCCTTTATGGAGGTTTGAGAGGAAGAACGCCGTAGAGGTTAAGGGTGAAAATTTCACATTTGAACTTTCAATTAAGGGGTTTTATAAACAAAATACCCATTGTATAAATAGTGGCACCAAAATAAGCTTGTTGTGCAAGATCAAAATCAGAGAAATCACACAATTAAAGTACTAGGGCCAATCCCTGAGGAAATCGAGTAATGCAATGGAAAAAAACATTATAAAATTTTGATTTTGAACCTAGAAGTTGACCAAAAATAGTTTGGAAATGTTTAAAATTCAAAAATTGAATATTTCACAGCATCACACAGACCAACAGTAAGACATGGAAATTTGAAAGATCTAAAAAAATTGTTTTGGTCAACATTGTATAAAATCATACCTTAATTTAGGTATGGGAATTCGAAACCCTAATTGATCAGACTCGTTGGAAAAGAAAATCCTCATCCACAGTTTTTCTAGTTTGAAATGAAGCACCCCAGCCGTAGGATGTAGGGGCTTCGACCCGACTCAACCCGTGAAAATGAATGTTGCCAGACAACTGGATTCTGACGGCCACGGCGTGTGACTCCCACGGAACACGCTCCCTCATCCATGACTGTGCATATGATCCCTGATACCAGACCCCACTCAACGCCCTTGTTAGCCCCGCTCGAGCATCATCCCTAGTCTCCCTCAACATCGGCTCAAGCTTGCCTAGCCTGCTCGAGATCCCCAGCACCGTGACGCAACACCCCTAGTGTGGACTCAATCCCTTTACAAGATTATTTTTTTGTTATCTGATTTCCTTTATTATTATTATTATTATAATATTTTTATATTATTATTACTATTTCATTATATTTTATGTCCTTATTATCATATATTATATTATCACTAATTCGACTGACTGAATGGCCCGAAGGCCTTATTTTGTATTGATTTTATGATAACCCCCCTCTAAAGGGATGAGGGGGAACCCTTAGAGGGCCCTTAGGCGTAGGAATTACATTTCATGTAGGCTTGAATACATTACATGACCCCTAGGTCTTAAAAAAATCATACAGACTATTACTACTTGAAACTGCTCCTCCCTAGAATCTGCATCGTGATCAACTCTCCACCTTTGTATGACTGTTCAGCTAGCATGTCCATGTGCAGGGGTGCACAAGCGTAGTATCGATGGAAAATTCCATACCCTCTCATTCTTCCAATGTCCGTTTAGCCCTGATCTGGTGGATGTGCCCTTCTCTTTCATCATCTAGAGTGGTTCCTTGTATAATCTGTCTGTGCAACTGAAAATCAGATGGCCTTAAGGTCCTTGAGGTGGAACGAAGGCCATAAGGTTGCCTGAAAGCCATACTGACCCTAAGGCCTTGTGTGGACCAAATGCCTTAAGGACTCCAAGCTCAAACCGGTGGCCCATGGTGAATATTTCTGGCTGCTACAGTTCTGAACAATACCTGCTACAGTTCCTGCTATAGTAACTGCTACAGTACTTCTACAACACTTCTATAGTACCCTTGAAATTATTCTTCCGCCTGGTTTTGAACCTGGGTCTTACAGATGCACTTAGAGAGACCTCACTAACTAGTATTCAATTAAAAATCATTTTATCATTACTTTTTATAAAGTAATGATTTCTATTATTAAACTCATATATAAATTTCATATTATATACTTATAACGTAATAAATTAAATTAAATATTGAAAATGTATTAATTTGAAAATAATAATTTTTATAATTTGTTACAAAATATTTGTAAAAAAATGTTAATATTAAACACTTATGTATGATTTAAAGTAAAAATAGTTTTTATTAAAAGATCATTCATATATGTAATATTTTAATCATTCTATTAAAATAGTTTTATTATATATGAAAAATGTTAATAATGTTATGAAACTTTAATCCAATTTATAATCTAATAATTTTTATATTTTTAAATTTATATAAAAACCATATACTTATTCATATAATAGTTTAAGTAACTATCTGCATAGGTAAAATAGCACAAAAATAATGTCATTAAAGTATTTTTAAAAACAATTTTCATTGTTATGTATAACCACAATATAAAATTATAATTTTATAATAGTATTTTCATTCAAACACAATATAAAAATATATATGTATATATATAAATTTCACATTAGGACAAAAAACTACTTATATTATTATAATAATTATTTAAAATATTCTATTAAATAATTATTCCATAAGAATAAATTTTGATTAATAAAAATAGTTATTTTGAATTATTATTTGGGCAATGTGAGATTATATTTACTTTGAAAGCCATACTGGTTAGTTCGATAATTAAAATATAAAATCATTATTATTACACGTGAAAATTTTGGGGTGTCACACCTTTGGATCATGAAATTTCTAGAAAAGTGCCTCCATAGAAAAATAACAAGAAGATTTGTTTTTAAAAACCCATTTTTTTTAAATGTAAAAAATGTGTAAAAATGTATTTTAATTATAATAATATAATATCAAAACATATTTTAATTTTTTTTAGAAAACAAGGTTTTGAAGGAACACAAATTTGTAACCGAAGAGGGAGATAAAGTCATATTTTATTAAGAAAAAATATTAATTATCTTAAAAAAGTGAAAAAATGGTACCATTAGATTAATATATGATCAATAACCATAGAGAAGAAAATTCCTATTGTTTCTTGAGATATAGGTAATAATATTTAATTAATGGTATCATAATCATTAATAAACACGATAAGTGATGTGATTGTAGCAAAAAATTATTACCACTTTGGTATCATTGAATCAGAATCCCCATGAAATAATAACATTAAATGAAGCTTAAAAATCATCAAAAGAAGTTGATTAATGATATAACATTTGAACATGATGGTTATAAATCCTTTTTAAGAATATTTGTGCATATCATGGCATGTTTCTCAAAGAAGGAAAATTGAGACAAAATAACATTAGTGATTCGGTAAAATTTTAAAGATTAAACCATGAAATAGAGATAATAAAATGGATATATAAATTCCCATAAACTTAAGTTTAATAATATTATAATATATTCAAGGTCATTATATACACCAAAAAAATAAATTATTGTTGAATAACACATAAATCTCATAGAAATAAAAGTGAGACGAGAAAAACCCTTCCTTAAGTATTGAAATTCTTTGTACACATTAAAAGCTCCTATATAAATAATATAATTTTATTATAAATATAACACATAACTATATTATTATATAACATACCATACATGATTTTATTAGGAAATTATATTACTCGTTTATTAACAACTCCATTTTTAGGTTATGTTTTGGGTAATAACCACATTGTTTTTCATACATTATTTGACTTGTAATTCTTGGTCCTCTTACTTAGATAATCATTTACGTATTTCTAGAATGTAAAACATGGTATAAATAATATATATATTTATTATTTATATATTTATAATAATCTATCAAATATATAAATAGTAAATTAAATTCACAATTCTCAAAGGCGGTAGGCCGTAAGTACGCATGAATGTTGTTTCCATTTTCTTATAATTTTTTGAGTGAAAGAAAATTAAATGATTTATATATATATATGTATATTTATATTACCTTTCTAGAAGCATTAATAATTCATATGTTTCATATAATTCAACTAAACCCATCCTTAATACATTTTCTATAATGTGTGAATGAATCACATCACTTAAAGGAGGCGGTAGTTCACACTCCCACGAACGAAGTTATTTTATTTTTTAAAAAGGGAAATCTTGAGTGTATGAGTTATATAATAATTATATAAGTATATAAATATCATAAATATCATATATATTAAATTTTTTAAAAAAATTATCATTATGCCCAACCTTGAAATTTGGAAATAGACGAATGAACGAAATCAGTTTGCGAGGTAGTAGTCATCAATACATATGAACGATGATTGTGTATCCCATTTAATGTTTGTGTGTGTGAGTATAGGTCAAATAATTAACCTAAAAACTTCATTATATTTAAGATACTATGGTTATTATATAATCATTAAACAATAATAATTTATTAGATGGATAATGAAAATAAAACAAAAGATCTTGTGGAAGGATCTTACATTTTCTTTGGAAAACATCTCTTATTTATACCAAAGGGATTAATTGGATGAATTTATAACAAAATTCAGGCCTATAAGATTTAGTATGGTAATTTGGGAGTATAATTTGTTATATTTTTTCTGATCCAAAAGGATTTAGAGTTGTAGAGAATTGATGGGGGGGGGGGGTGAGTTTCCTTTTATAGTGGGGGAGTGACATTCTTGTAAATATAAAAAGATAGGAAATAATGAGATGTATCCCTTACATTATGTTCCTCTAATAAATTTACATTCTTGATACAAGATTTTACATGCTCTAAATATGTCTAGAATGTGTCTTTTGGACATGTGTCTATGTTATTTGGCCACTTATGTTATGATTTAAGCACTAAGTAATCTTGATTTTACATTAATCGTTGTAATTAATTTTAATTACATTCACTTGTATTTTTTTTAAAAAAACGTTGAAAATAATTAAAATTATAAATTATGATTATTCCAAATATGGAATAATTTTTTTTTAAATTCTAAACATATATGTAGAGTAAATTAATTTAAAATTAATCTCATAGATGTGTTCTGATAACGGGTTTTTAAAGTAAAATATTTAAAATTATGAACAAACATTTATGTCCAATTTCATTGGGTAATTGTTTTTAATCACAAATATTCGATTACTTTATGTAAAAATGATATAATTAAAATTTAAAAAAAAATTAATATATAATATAACTATATAAATAAATTAGATAAAAACACTTTTTAATTAAAATTTAGTATTTTCATTATTCATCTTAAAATGAAATATTTTATAACACACCAGAAATTAATCCAATATAAATTTTTATATTCCTATCTCAAAAATTAATTTTTTTTCAAATAAAATTATAATAGTTCAAAAAATAGATTTAAATAGGTTCCATTAAAATGCGGTAAAATTACATTTTTGAAAAATATGTCATTTTAATTCATAAAATATTATTTCTTCTTATATTATACCTATCAAATATATTGTATGAGTATCAAAAATATTAATTTAATATATAATAATTTTGTTATTTAAATCATTATTCAAAATTGGTTTTTTTAATTTATTGAGATAAAATTGTGTATGTAAATAGAGAAATAGTTTTCTTTGAAAATGAATTTATTTATTTTAAAATAGTTATTAATTTTATTTGTAACTAATTGAAAACAAAGTGATTATTTTTATATAAATGTGTAAATAATACTTTTGTAACTTATTTAACCTTATTAGTAACTTCCATTCTAATTGATAGGTGGCAACTATAATAATATTTCAATAATAATATCGATAGTAAATTGTAGTTTGGTAAAACTATGTCTTTTGTGTAGTGAAAGATATTAAAGGAAATCGACATTGTTGTTTAACACAAGAAAAACATTGAGTTTTTTTTACTTTATGGTAATATAAGTGTTTCGTGTTGTGCAAAATGAACATGGGGTAGTGTACAATGAACGAAAAACTTGGTTCTTTCATATAACACAATCTATATTCATTGTTGTGTAGAATAAAAAAATAACAAAGAGTATAAATTAATTCGAAAAAATTCAAATAATCTCTTGGTGTTACATTGATAGAAGGTATGATGTATTGTATAAGGCCTTTATGGTAAGATCAAGATTTTCGATAATATATATTTCATAAGTATGAGATCAGTATTATTTAAATTATTTATTTCTACAATATTATGTATGTCATGCTTATGTTTTCTAATATATTTCCTTATACGTTTCCCTTAGTTGGATTTTAACCTCACCCATTATTAAATTTCCTTTCACCATGTTAGAATAAAAATTAGTACAGAGGAAATTATTTTCAGGATAGATTATAAGGAAGAATGTTTGGGAGATGTTGAAAAATATTTATGGAATAGATAGTTTCTTATATAGTGGGAAAATAATACCTATTAGTTGTGAGTGAAATGGGTATTGATAGTATATGTTTTTCAATAATTATATAAAACTCTAAACCTAAATGTTCCTAATAATGCATAAATGAAATATTTTTTTATGTCATAAAAATATGGATAGTTTTATCTCAGAATACTCATTTGATATCAAAACTAGTATATAAAGTTTTTGTTTGTGGATCGAGGATCATGAGTGTGGGTCCAAGGCAACAAAATTGGTAATAATGTATGGTTTAGATATATTTGGATATTAAAATAATTTTTAATGATAATTTAATGGTTGATAATCCATTATTGATCCTAGCCTCAAAATTATTTGAGAATATATTTGGGATAAGTATATGATATAATTTTAATATAATAATGCACATTTTATTTAGGGATTAGGGTTAGAGAACCTTAGTGAAAATAAAAGGAATAAGTCTAAGTATAGGATGGAATCATGATGTTTTGGTAAATTCAATAGATTATATGATTTTCTAAGAAATCAAATTTCTATCTATATACTTAAAGTGGATGCAGTTTTAGAATAGATGTACTTAGTTTAATAACCCCAAAGATGGAATTTTGGGTATTAAATAAAGCATGGCCTAGTGCATAATAAAGAGGCTATATCACACACATAGCTAGACACACACATAGATATTCTTTGTCCTAAAACATTCTCTTTATGAACTTTTACAAATGATTTATGAGTGATGTTAATTAATTACGTTACATATCCTAAAAAATTACCATAGATAACCAAGGATTAATTAAAGACTGTCATAGGTTGATACAAATGGATCATATATTGAACAAAATTTTTTATAAGAGAAGAAATAATCATATTTTTTTATACTAACATTAATGTTATTTATTATTTGGATTAAAAAACATCACAAAAATGAAACTTTGAAAGCTATGTAACTTGAAACTATTATGTATTATAACCGAATAAGGGATAAAATTTATATAGATGATGAAATAATTATTTTATTATTATGATGGAAAAGTGAAGTTTTCTAGTAAAACCAAAGGTAGTGAGATTTAAATTTTAACTATCATGAAACACTTAGCTATTCTTTTTATTTAGTGATATTTATTAATGAAATTATGGTATTACATTAAATTAGTGAGGATTATGTGAAAAATATATGAATTTTTCTTTAGTAGTTTTACATCAAAGGAATGAAAACATATTTTAAATAGTATTAAAATCTTGAAAATTCACTTTCTGAAATTTTTATATTTTTGTGGATAAATATTGGAGAAATCAATATTTTGGTATGGATAACTAATAAGTTTAATATAAACTTGATGTTAATATAATATATGTGTGGTTGGTGTTTGAATTAACTTTTTAGGTATTTGAAACCATGGGATTGATAATTTATTGATGTTATTTTTTTGTAAATTTCATCACATTTTTGGTACTATTATATATAGTGACTAGTGTGTGATCTTATTAACTAGTGTTTAATACTATTTGAGGGTTAAAGATAGATTTAATTTTTGGAGTAATATATAAGTTAATTTTGGTATATTGATAGGGAAATCCAAATATCTTTGGGGAAGGAATGTTATGTAAAATATATGATAGGGATATATAAATACTTGGGTATATGATTTAATGAATGTTTAATGTTGTTTGAATAATGATAGGTAAATTAATATATTTAAATAGAGTAAAACAGATCACATATTGGAATTAATATACCAAATGGTAAATTTGTTATGAATACCCTCTCACTCTGGCAATTAGGGAAATTTTCCTTCATTTTTTCATGCCTTATGTGGTAAATGAAAGCTTCATTTATTTGATACTCAAAAAGGGGATCACTCTTGATATATTGGTCTTTAGGCCTACTTCCCTTGGGAACACAATTCCCAAGCTCATTAGCAATATTCTTATGAAACAAATGGGGGAAATTGTTTATGATTACATTACCAGGAATCAATTTGGTTTTGTTCTTGGAAAATGTATTCATCATTTCTTCTTTGTTGGATTATAGGGTGTTAATTTAATGAGAAATAAAGTGAAGGATGTGAATTTTTCTCCCAAACGTGACATATTTAAAGCCTTTGATACTTTTAAATTAAGTTTCCTCCTTGGTATCCTATGAAGATATGGATTTTTAAGCATGTTCATCAGGATCATTAAAACCATTATCAATTCTTATAGGATATCCACTCTTATTAATGAATCCCAGAGAGGGTTCTTTACGTGGACTAGAGGTGTGAAACAAGGTGACCCACATATATGTATCCTCTTTTCCATTGCAAATGATTACTTGAGTATATGCATCAGTGCGTTTTCTCAAATTCACCTTTATAATAAAATCAAAGAAAGTAGAAATGACCATGTTCCATGTCATCTTTTATATGTAGATGATATAATTTTATTCATTCAAGCATAGAAATGGACTATATCTTATATTAAGGACTTGTTTTTTCATTATGTAGAAGATTCTGGCCAAGCCATTAGCTGGGGAAATCATTCATTACATTTAGAGATGGTTTATCAATTGGCAGGGAAAAAAATTATAATAAAGTTAGGGGTTTAAATATGGTCCATATAATTTTAATATCTTTGTGTCCCTATATTTTGGGTTAAGTTGAAAAGGATTTACATAGATGACATACAACCAAACATTGTTAATCAAATGGCTCAGTGGAAGAGCAAAGCCATATACGAGGACGCAAGAGTGTTTCTTATTAACTCTTTGATTACCTCTAATTTTGTCTATTCTTTCTCACTTTATATGTCACCTATGCACCTACTTAAAGAGCTATAGGGAAAGATTTGGAATTTCATATGGAATAGGTTTATTTATGAAAAGAAGGTGGTTACTTTTGGACATAAAAAGTGTATTAAACCAATTGAATTGAGAGGGATTGGAGTCAAAGGAATCAAGAACTTTAATAAAATAATAATTGGGTAATTCACTTGGAGTTTGATTATTTGTGATACTATCTCAGATTTTATATCAAATATGTTTAAATATAGACTCCTTAATGGATATAAATTCCATCTTGCATCCTTGGTTTGGACATCCTCCAGGCATTCCTTTAGCAAACCTTCTCGGGACACAAAATGGATTATTATTATTGAATAAAAGCTCAACTATTATATCACAATGTGGCTGGATAAACCAATATCATAAAACTAAACTCTTCCTCCTAAGATTGTACACATGAGAATTGATAAATTCTTATCACCGAGGCATAATTTTGATAGAATGGTTTCTAGCCAAACCAACCTGAAAATGAAAAGGTATGTATTTATTGATTGTGATACTCTTATACAGAACTCCAATCGGCATGTTCAATTTAATACCATGAATTTATATAGACTAGAGTGTGGTGGCTCCACCGGTTCACCAATATGGTTAATGTGGTTTAAAACATGTCTCATCCATCCTTCCTAGTTTTTTATCCTATGAAAATTATGGAAAAACCATCTGCCTAATCAAGATAAATTGTAGAAATATTAATAGTATATTACATTTCCTTTTGCGATCTGTATTCAGCCTAGAGAAGATTTGAACAATTTATTCACTTATTTCTGTTTTTCATTGGAACTTTGTCAGAACACCTATTATATTTTTTCAAAAATTTGGACAACAACATGTAGTGTTGTGAGCTCTTATAGGTACATTATTCTAGGTATTTCAGCGAGCAAGTTCAGAACCTGTTATATGCAGTGGATACTTTAGTTATATCATCTATATGGAGATCATAGAATGATAAAACATTTGTTTTCATATGAGAATTATCATGATCCACAAATATGTTTACACAACCTATATGGTTCAACCAGGAGAAATGAATAATACTATGCATGATTTAAAAATTCTAAGAAAACTGGTTGTTTTTGTTTGACAAAGGAAGCCTAAAATAATAAAGTTCATTTACTGGATTACCCCAATCAGCTCATGGATAGAAGTTAATGTTCACAGGGATACCTCTAGGAGGCATGGGCCTTCAGGTTGTGGGGGAGTCTTTAGCATGCACCATGGATTTTTCAAGGGATGTTATTATCATTACAAAGACATTTGGATAGAATATTAAGAAAAAACATTTGGCTATGACTTATGATTTTGGGTATGTTATCCAATATAACTAGAATTTTTTGTCGCTTGAATATGACTAAGAAGTTATTGTGAAGTATTTAAAAACTAAAACTTAGGATGTGCATTAGTGGGTATAATCTCGATGAATTTAATGTCTCAAAAAGGATGCCTAACTCACTCTGGTTGTCTCACACACGTACTGGTAAGAAAATTAGGGGGAAGATATGTTATCGAAGAAAGTAATCATGGAGACGAATATGATGTGGCCCTTCAAGATCACACTATATTGTGACTCTTTTTTAACAACAGATATGTGGGGTATGATGTATTATTATTTTTGTAATAATCCCATGTACCCCTGACTCTGCCTATCTAGTGTTTTATATATTTTCTTTAAGAATTTTTTTTTCTGGATCCTTCATTTTTGAATAATATAACACACAAAGATTTTAATATATTTTTGCCTTTAAATAATTCATTGTATTTGATAGCTTTGTCCATATGAAACAAATAACATAAACAAAACATTATTATATTTAGATAAAATATAAATATTTTAATATGATTATTAACACCTATCCATTGAATTAGTGGGAATGAATAGGAGTAACTATTTTATGGAATATATATAGAGAAATTAAATACTATCTTTAATATGAATAAATTTTAATTTATTTACCTAAAAGGACTAATATTATCTTTTATTGTTTAGGAAAAAAAATATTTCAAAAAATTATTTTCTACATAATATAATTTTATATGTTGGGAAATGTATGATTACTGATAATAAATTATGTTTGATATTAAAAATTGGTTAAAAAATTTAATTAGTAAATTATATGAAATAATAATCAAAATATTTCATATTTTAAAATTTAATATTCTAATGAAAATGTTTTTTCATTATATTTTTCTATTTTATTCATAAATAGATTTTATAAATATTGTAAATTATGTTTAATAAATTTAACACTTAATTTTTATTCTTTTATCATTATATAATAATTATTTATAATATTCTAAAACCTTCTTGGTGATAAAATATGAATCTAGAGTATAATAATTCATTTTAAAATATTTATTGAACTTCTCAAACATATGCCAAACATTTTTGGAACAAAATTAAAATGTTACTTTAAAAAGTTATTTATGATCTTTCTTCAAATCATGCATTTTCCTGAGGAAATTCATATTTTTCTTGACATTAAATCCTCATACATATTGTTAAATAAACCAAAATATTTTTTAGGGATTGATAATTTTAATAACTATATAATACACATAAAATTTATTCTTAAAACCCAATTTTTCTAAAAAAATTATTTTTTCACATTTTATGCACTAATTTTAAAATTAAAAACTCAAAACCATTGAAATATTATTTTATAAAATTATTCCCAAATTATAAATCATACGAATTTGTTTAGGAAAAATAATCAATATTAATTTTTTTCATTATAATTAATTGCTAAGGTTCAAAATTAGTTTATACACTAAATGTAAATTTCAATCTAAGTAAAAATAAAATACATAAAATAATCAATATTTCATAAAAATAAATTATAAATGATATTTTATACTCAAAATCACTTTGCACACATTTTTTTACGTTCTGGATCCATTGAAATTGGTATAGTAACCTCCCCACATTTAAAATATAATTTTCACCATTAGTCACCATAAGGTCTTCATTTCCAAGGAGAATTCAATGGATAATTCAAGTACACGACATGAGTATTATCAAATAAATAGTTTTTATTCTTAATTACCATATTATAATTGATTATATTTATCCTAATATAAGGATATTATTATGATTTATAAACTTTCAATATTTTTATCTTATGGTTATTATAATTTCCTACTCATATATTCCATCCATCCATCAAGAAAAATGAAATCATCATTTGTGTGTACATATGGACAACTACCGCATTGAGAAATGAAATTCGTTTTTCATAAACAAACATAATTAATGGCTCCAAGAATAGTTTAATGATGAAATATTTTTTATTATATCATTATGTTTCTTATATGAATATTTTGAGATCCTATTAATGATATGATCAACAAACGATTATCGTCAATTCAATCATTTAAAATAAGCAAACTATAAGGAAAATTATATATTCTTTCTACATTATGAAATTAAATAAACTATTTAATATATAATATAACTTCTAATTTTGATATTAAAAACTAATAATCACTAAATAATATCATTATAATTATCTTATAATTATATTAAAACCAAACATCTCATAATCTTCTGTTAATCATGTGAGCTTCATGTTTTGGTCAGTTTAACCACCTACCATAAAAATAATATACATTTATATCCTGAATGGAAATGTGAACATATTTAATGAGTTAATATCATATAAATATTTAATTTTTTTTCTTTTTAGTATGTTTATATCAACATTTAACCTGTTAATTATAAAGACACATTTCATTCATTAAAAATCACCAAAACATGATGGTCACAGATTTAATCTTCACGGATCGTAACCAAAAATAACATGAAATGAAATTATATATTAGGAAAATTTATTGGAATATATATTCTAGTACCATATGTGATATAATAAGTGATATAATTTGAAAAAATAATAGTTACAGACATGACTTTTATGAAACTAGTTCAAATCGATAAAGATTACTCACACTTAGTGTTGAAAATATATAAAAACTAACTAATATATAAATAAAATGATTATAAATGGGGAGTATGAATGTTTATAATTATGAATTAGGTTTTTTTTATTTATTTAATTATCTTATTTAATTTTATAGGACATTTGTTGATGTTGCACAGAGGATCAGGGTCATGGTAAGGGTTTCTATCTAAAATTATTCACTATGAGACATGGCTATTTTTATGCACCTTATTTCCTTTAAGTTATGTATATACTACTTATATTATATATCATATAATTAAATAACATTTAATAATTTTATTTAACTTTAATTAAAATCCCTCTATTTTGTGGTGTTTTGATTTGAATTTTTCTAAATCCATAAGGGTTTTCCTGGTCTGAATTTTGATTCTTTTAGAAAAAATTCATTTGGTGCACTCTGTTTTCTTTTTATGGTGTATTCAATGCCCTTGGATATATTTTTATCATACTATATTTATTTTAAGTTATTTACTATAAAAATAATTTCCCCTATTAATGTGCCTTTTATTTTAGTTTTCTTACACATATGTAAGAATTTTTCATATCTCAACATTCATTCATTGAGATATTATCGTTCTCTTGATCGTTTTTCATATAATTTGGGTACATTATAACCTTTAATTATATTACATGGTTTTATATCCTTTATATCTAGGGATACAAATTCAATCCACATAAACTCTTTGGAAAATTTTTATCACATCTTGGGTTATGTTCTTTTATAACAATCCACCTACTTTCTCTAGTCAGCTTATGATCATATTATTCATGTATTAAATTATCAATATACTCAGTGATATTTTATGTTGTGAACATCACATTCTAGATAATTCAGATTTTTTGATGTTCACCTATGAATAATTTTATTTCATTTCATGGTAAATTTTTTGGCATTATATATATTGTTATTCCAATATGGATTATTATGGATAAGTTGACTATGCATTGTTTAACCATACACATTCTTCTTAATGATGGATTATGATAATTTTATCTATTTTATTGATGTGGGTAAATGTATTTACATTATATATAAATGATTATTGGAAGGTTTACTATGTATTTTTTATCCATCCTCCTTCCACCAGATAAGTTATGATCATGTTATCCCTTTTATTGATATGGGGAAGAGTATTGTAATTTCATATGTAATTATAATAATATAGGTTAGTATTGGAATGTTTAATATTATTTTTTAAACCTACCCCCAAATTCTACAAGATGGGTTATGATAAGGTTTTCACTGTTATTTATATGTGGAACATTATTAGAGTTTTGTATATTATTATACGAATACATATTAATATGGAAAAAGTTTATTTTAAATTGTTTATTAATTATATCACTTGATAAAATAATTGGAATTAAATAATATAGTTTTGGGGTTTAATATTACATATCTCCTCTATGCATTAGTAGGTTTCATGGTACAAACATTTTTGAGTATTTGGTGCATGGCTTCCTAATTCAGAAAGATATCATAACTGTGGACTTGATGAGAAAAAATGATGTGTAATTTATTATAATGGATATAAAATGTTTATAGTTTCAGATTATTATGTCATTAAAAATATTATTTATTTTTTACACATTTTTTTTAATCTTATGATTTTTAAAACTTTAGTTATATGTTTTCAATATAGATAGTTTGAGTTCTACCGTTTTTTATGTTTCCATTATATAGGTTATAAATAAAATTAGTACAAATGATAAGTTTATAAGGATATAAAATGTGGAAAAATTTATGAGAGATGGGGAAGTATCATTATGTAATAGGTATATTATTATATTCAGTTAATAAATCTATTAGTTAAGAAATACATGTGTTTTAATAGTTTATGTTTTTTCTTAATTTTATAAATCTAAAAATCTGAAATGTCTTGCGAATTAATGTAATGAAATATTTAGTTATGTTATGTAAATAGGGATAATTATATATGGTAATCTATAGTAGTTATTGAAGACAATATGTAAAATATATATTTTTGGAACTCGTATCACACATGCGGGTCCATTGTGTCATATTTTGGGTTGAATAGTTATAATATTCCAACATTGACATTTACTATACACCTAAACGAAGTAACATAGTTTTTGACACTATTAGATGAAAAATACCTTATTTGGATGTAAATGAGGTAAAGGATGAGTGAAACATGATATAATTTGTTTCCTAGATTCACGTGGCAGTTGGGAAGAGGAGTCTAATAATTTTCTTGCAAGTGTTCAAGTGAAATTTTATCTCTTTGAGATTATTCTTCAATAGAAACAACATGATGATGTGTTTTAGAATTTTTTGGAATCTTTATATGGTAGGAGAAGATAGGTGAGTGGTATCTTTACTCTGAGGTTATTCTTTTATTCATGAGTAGATATTTTTTTACAACGTCTACAAGAGAAGCTGTGTTAGGAGGTTTTCATCATTCTTTCTGAACTATACACCTTTCCACCACAAAAATGTTCTAAGACATAAAAAGTCCCTTTTAAGGGCCTTGAAAAGGAAATACATTACCACATTTGGGACTTTATGATATAAATTCCAATTAATTAATGAAAATCTCAAGAAGCCTTCATGTTTGATCTGAACTCTTCTTAAGACTCTACGGAAGTGGAGTGAAATTTTGATCAATTTCATTATTGGCTTAGCTAAAACATCACAAGGTAAGAATTACATCTAGGTAGTAATCAATATATTGAACAAATAAAATCATTTCATACCTATTCACGATAGAACTAATGTGGAGGACCTATGAATAATTTATGTTTAGGTTATTATAAGGAAGCGTGGAATATCTATGGTCATTGTCTAATATAGAGACCATGATTTTATATCATTTTTTAGAAGGGCCTCTAGGAGGCAATGAGATCCCATGTCAGGTTGAGAACAACATATAATCCTTATATGGATATGTATATATAAAGGGATAATAATATTTTAGAAGATATGATTTAATTTTAAATGTTAGACTTCAGAGGTGTTTAGGATAGAAATTTGGGGATGACTAAATTTTTTTATTATAACAGTTATATGTTAGATCTTAGAGTTGTATCTATTAAAGCTTTGTATATCTATTCTTATAGCACTTATATTTATTGTTCTAATTCTGGAGAAGCTTACATGTATAATATTTTATTCATAATAAAACCATGAATATCCAACTCGTTCATCAGTGTTTGGTAAGAGATTAGTTCTGCTAAAATCCTATATGGATCGATGTTATTTTATTTTGGAGTTTTTGGTTTGTGATCATGTATTCTTGAAATTATCTCTTTTATTGGGTCACCAATGGTTTAGAAACTATGGGAATCTCACTCCTAGTTTTGTGGGAGTATTTGAGAACCTTAAATGTCTTATAAAGGTGTCATATCACTTGGATTTACCACCACTATTGTCTTTGGATTAAAATGTTTTCCATGTGTCTCAACTCAAAAAGTGGTAGTGTGAATCTTCAAATATTATGAATTGGGAAGAATTCACATATAATTTGATATATTGGTGATTGAGTAATGAATTGGAGTTTTTGATTCTCTAGGGAAGGTTCTATATGGGATGTCTATACATTTTTTTTTGAATTCTATACTAGCATGGTTATGATTCTCTTGAGACTTGGAAGCATGATCCTTAGATGAGGGTGTATTAGTATCAATTCTTTGGGGGGAAAATTTATTTGAAAAATCATTCTAGGTGAAGAAATCAATATGCTGGGGGGATTTTCACATATTGGTGTTTCTTTCAGGTACACAGTTTTCATTTTTTTGACCATCACTCTTTAGGGTTGTATCTTGGATTGATTTAGGGGAATATTAGAGGTTTTTAATGTATTTATGGATTATTCACTTTTGGAGCACGATTAATGTAAAATGTTCAATGAGTTATAAATGAGGGAACACAATTAAGTACACGACCTGTCCAAACCATTTGGAAATTCTTTCCAACCATGTGACTTGCTTTAGATTATTTTTTCATGGTTAGTGTATCATCCCTAACCCAAGAGCCACTAAACCATTTCTTGAGCCCATGTACCAAATTAAATCAAGCACACCTCCCCATACACCATAGGATTCCGACTAGAATAGAGGGTTTAAAATAACTACTACAACACCAGTGTTTAACAATGATGGTATTTATCAGTGCTAGAAAAAATATTGAAAAATGGAATGTTTATCAGTACTACGGAAATAGTTGATAAATTCAACCTTTTATCACCACTTTTTTAGCAATGATAATGAGATTCATTATCAGTGCTTTATTTTTATAATTGATAAATATTTCTTTCATATTCATTTTTTAGCACAGATAAAGGTCCAACTAAATAAAATTAAATAATTAAATAAATAAAAAATAAAAAACAAGTTTACAACAAAATATTAAAAATTTTATTTATTAAATAATTATTGATAAAAATAATAAATTGATTATACATTTTTAAATGTTAAATTTTTTATTAATTAGATAATTTTGATAATTAATGTTGTTAAATTATATATATTAAATATATAAATATATATTAACGTATAGAAATTTTATTTATATTTTACAATATATTTATGCACTTTACATAAAATAGTAAAATATTTATTGAATAATGGTTTATAATTTGAAATTAATATTAATAAATAATATTTACTAATTACATAGTACTCAACATATAAATGAATTTCATTGATTTTTAAATATAAGATCGATCAAATCTGTGTTATATTGATTTCACATATATATTAGTAATGTCTTTTTATATACAATGCACACAGATAAAACTTATCAATTTTTCCAATATTGTTAAAGTATACTTATTCTAAATTTATTCAATTTCATTGATTTTTAATATATATGCGTGAAATTAAAATTAGATATTTTTTATTAATGTTTAAAATATATTTATAAAATATTATTTAAAAGTATAATATATTATAAATGTACATTTATTATATTTATACAATTATATATTTATAATAATAAATTAGTTATTATTTATTAAGTATTTATATAATTATAAATAAATATTTATAAATATTTAAATAATTATTCCATTTATAATAAATTTACTCAAATAATGAATATATTTATTATATATATATATATATATTAATATATATGCATAATTATAAAAATATATATAATGATATAAATATTATATTTTAAAAATATTTCTATAATTATAGATAAATAATTTTAATATTATAATAAATATATTTAAAAAGGAATATATTTACTATATTTATATTTATATATATTTACTTTGTATATATAAATATTTAATTTTTTTTTATAATTATAATTATAAATCTCTTATTTTTTTGACACTAATAAAAATGAGGACTTCTCAGCGATAAAAACAACATTGAGAAAATAAAAATTTATCAGCATTTATAAAATTAACATTCACCAATGCTGATAAAATTAACATTTATCTGCACTGATGAAGATTGATTTTGTTAGCGGTTTTTTAGCGCTGTTAAAGACCCACCTTTATGAGCACTAAAAAGCATTGATAAAGAGTCCTTTTATCATCACTTAAAGAATATGAGCTGATAAAATGTCTCTTTTTCAGCTCTTATTTGTAAGTGATGATAAAAGTTTCCCCATATAATTAAAAAACCCTAACCATTTGTGAACCCATCATGATATTAGAATCATTCCACAGAATCCACTTACTGTCAGTGCTCCTCCTTGGTGGATCGAACCTCGAATCATATCACTTGACTTCCTCTTGAATATCTCATCTAAAATACGGTGCTCGATTTACATTAGGATTTTTTAAGAGTGTTTTAGAATTTATTCAAACTAGTAAAGTAGGCCATCCTATTTTATTTATGTATTTTTGGTTTCATTTTTGATTTATTTCTTGACGATTTCATTATTTGAGTTCCGGTGATTGTATACTGGCAAGGTAGGGCTTCCTATTTTCTTAGTTAACAATTTTGATTCAACTCTTGATCGCTCGTGGAGAGTTTATTGTTTCTAGACTCGATGGTGACACATGAAGTCCCATGGAGTTTAGTTGGTTATTTTGTTTTGTTTACATTTTCTCGATTGATCACTCAAAGCTATCATAAATTTTTTTCATCCTATATTTTATCAATGGTATTCCATACATGTGAAATTTTGGAAATTAAAATTGAGGATTTTTTGTGTGAGGGAGTTGAAGGTAGGCTAAGAGATATATTTTATATTATATTGATTCATTTCTTTTTTTATACTTATTTGGGTTAGTGGTGGAATCCAATGTATAGATGCATCATGATAGTTTTTATTTAATTTTTATTTCTACTAGTGGTTTTTATTTTGGTCCAAATCATGTCACTATATTATTTTTCATTCATCGGTTATAATTTCTATCTTGAGGGGGGTAAAAAATGTCCCTTGGACACTATCATGGTTCAGATCGTGTGTTGGATATATGGTTGTCTTGGGTTTTCTTTGGAAACTATATCAATAGTTAAATGTGTTATACCTTTTCTCAGTAGTCCAAATTCTTATCTCTATAGACTTAAAAAAATCTATTTTATATTTCTCCCTATTTAGATTAATCCAACATTATTTATAAATCCTTTTAATAATAATATATAAAATATTATACCTTTATGTTATGTACTATTTTCCAACTACATTATAATTTTTCATCATCATCCTACTCTCATATCTCAAGAAATTAAAAAAAATAGCCTTTTAAGATTACCCCATTCTAGTTATACTATTTTTTAAGACCTGTATGCAAATATAAGACATTGTAATTTCTTGCTTGAAAATGATTATTTCCATGAATTTCACCCCCCTTTTTGAGTATTTATTTAACTAATAACAAGTGGATTTTTATAGAATCACCTTGATACCTATCTATATGACATGCATAAAACTAGAATGTTAAAAATTTTATTATAAAAAAGTTGGCATATAACAAATCTCCCATACTCCATGATATAGATTGAGTTTCCATCCACAACATTGTAAAATTTTATTCAATTTTCAATGGGTGTAAACATGGGTTTTCGATATTCCTTTTGAAATATATAAAACACTTCCCTCACATACATGGATTGGGAAATAAATATCCAATTAATTCCATGAGTCTCCTATAAACTAATGAAAATTTCAACTCACTAATCATCAATATTTAAACATTGGTAATTTTTATTGTAGAAAATTATTATCATCATTTATCTCTTGGACCTCTAAATATTATGTCATCCACATTGATAAAAAATTTCAATCTATCCATAAAATTAACTTTTATATAATGATTATGATCAATTCCCCATTTTTTAAATTATAGTTTCTTTAATAATTCATCTATCCTTCAATACCAATCTCTTAGTTCTTGTTTCAATTCATACATAATTTTTTTCAACTTACAAAAATTATTCTTATATTAAAGAATGAGAAAAATATCTTTTTGTTTGATGTAAACTTCCTATTCCTGTAATCTATTAGTAAATTCTAATTTTACACCTGGTTGGAGTAGCTCGAATTTTTTTTGAGATGGATCAGTGTGGTGACATGACATCCCAAGATTCTTAAGATGTTTTCAAATATTGATATACTATTAATTTTGAATTTAATAATTACTTATCATGCAACATCACTTATTCAGATACATTTTTATATGTTCTAGTTGATTTAATTATAGTTTATTATTATTTCTTATCATATTTGAGTTTATTATTACTTCTTTATTTCCTATATTATATTTTTATTTATTTATAGGATTAAATAAGGATTTAATGTAGAGTAATTATTTTCATAATTTCAATTACCCATTTTCTTCAACATATTGAGATTATTTGAAGCAATAAAATGTTGAGTTTCCCATATTATAATTTTCTATAACATTTAATTTTGATAATAAATATCTTATGTGTATTTATTTATATATTGTATAAAATTATTATTTTATAAACCCAATATGATAGGTATGAACTGAAAATAGATAAATTCAAATATTCTGAGAAAAGAATAGGAATATAGAGTTATAGATTTCATCATGTTCGCAAGAGAGCATGAAGATGACCCCTCTAAAATCCTTTTTCTGTGTTTATGTCATTTTTATTTAAGAAAAATTAGTCCAAAATATTTGGAAGAACATTGGGTTTGTCACATAACAAATCGAAGTTGTAAATATTGGAGTAAACATGGGGAAAACATAATGTTGACATCGATTTTGACGATACTACGATATAAGAATCATTTGATATAAATACATTTGTAAAGGATGATAGAGATCCCACATAAGAAATGAAAATGGAAATTTAAGATTACCTTCATGATTGTACAATGTTGTTTTAGGAGTTTAATAATTATTCTATGAAACCATTGTATACTGGTTATACTAAATACAAAACATTTTTAGCTATATTGAAGTTATATAATTTGAAATATGGAATCAGTTTTAGTGACACCAGCATTACCAAAATACTTCAACTTCAAAAAGATATTATAAAAGAATAAAATGATCTACCATTATGTAAATATGACACTAAAAGTATGTTACGTTCAATGGGAATGATCTCTAAAATAATACATGCTTATCCAAATTATTGTATATTGTTTCACAAGGATCCTGAATCACTCATAAAATGCACTAAGTGTGGTGAAGATAGAGACAAGAAAAAAGAATCAAGTTCTTAAAAACCTGTATGGTAATTTATTATGATTCCATACTTTGGAAGACTTTATAAGAGTTAGAAAACTATGAAACAATTAACATGACATGCATATATAATAATTAAAGATGAGAACCTATGTTATCCAGCATATTCTCTTTAGTGGAAGAAAAATGATTACAAGTTTTCTAAATTTGGTGATGAGACAAGGAAATTTCAAATTTATGTTATCTATAGATGGTATCAATAATTTTTATGTATAGGTTAGTACACATAGTACATTGCCCATCATGTGGGTAAATTATAACTAACTTCCATGGTTATGTATAAAGCACAAATATATTATGTTGTCTTTGCTTATATCTAGACCAAATCAACCAGCATGTGGTTTGGATTTCTATTGGCTCTATTGACCAATGATAAGAAATTGATGTGGGATACACATATTAAAATGAATGATGCACAAAAAAGTGAAGAATTCACATTGATAGAAATATTGTATGGATGGTTAAATTACATTCCTACTTATGGAAATTTATCTGGCTATATCATTAGTGGATTGTTAG
The DNA here is from genome assembly GCA_963277665.1 of Viscum album. NCBI lineage: Eukaryota > Viridiplantae > Streptophyta > Magnoliopsida > Santalales > Viscaceae > Viscum > Viscum album. Next base: position 916,902,874 of record OY728125.1, read on the forward strand.
GGTGTCCCATTTTTGAAAAACAAACATACTAAGTTTGGTTGAAGCAATCATTAAAGACTATATTTTTATGAAATAATAAATTTTTACCTAAACAACATAAAACCAATCCTGGACGTTAACATTGAATGGGAATATAGAACATGGGAAAACACCGTCTCTAGAATTGGGTGATCAACTGTACAAAAAAGTAAAAAAGAATGACACTATTTTTGGTAAACCATTTTCTAAAAACCATACAAAATCAGTTTGGTAGAAGATATCAATTTTCTTTGAATTATTTCATTGAAATTTTTTGTATGTCAAGAATTTTATTGATGTCATTCATGTAGAAAAAATATATTTGATAGTGTAATTGGAACGTTACTAAATGCTCCGGAAAAAATGAAAGATGGAAACATGGATAGATTGTACTTGATTGGAATTGGGATAAAAGAAAGATTTAGCACCGGTGAATAGTTAAAGGAGGAAGTTTTTCCTCCCACAACATACAGTCTATCAAGAAAGAAAAAAATTCAATTTTTCCTTTTCATTACTAGTGTAAAAGTTCTAAAGGGATATTCGTCAAATATCAGGAATGTTTTTTTAATGAATAATTTGAAGTTACAAGGAATAAAATCACATGTCTATTGGGTTTTTATGTAAGATTTAATGCATGTTTCTTTCTATTGAATTCAACCTCAAAATTTATAGCATAAATTAACTAGACTCTACTTAGTTTTCAAATACTTATGCAATATATTTGTATACCTAGGGATGTTTCCCATCATGAATAAAAAGGTTTCAATCATATTATGTGGATTAGATATTTACTTCCCACCATTATTCTTTGTTATAATGGACCAACTGATGGATCACTTGGTTAGAGAGGTTTAACTATGTGGTTCTGTCCATTACAGATGGATGTTCCTCATTGAATGGTATATGAATATTTTAAAAGTGTATATCAAGAATCTAAGTCAACTATAAGTTGGTATTAAAGAATGATATATTGTTAAATAAATTATTTAATTCTGTATCAATTACTGATTAGATGTTGAAAGAATCAGTCTCCCAATGTTTTTTTATTGAGAACACCATATGGGATAAGTGATTTATGGAAGAGAATTTTTTACAATTACCTTGATAGAGTGGGACCAAGAACATCTTTACTAATGATATCACAGTGAAGAAGTTTATCTATAAATTAGATCCCACAAAAAATACTTAGAGAACTCAATCCATCATCGGATAAAGGATGGAAATCAAATAAACATAATCAATAGATTATAGGATGGTTCATAGATAAAATTTATAAGGAGTTATATGAAAATATGAATTGAATTACTGAACGACTTCAAAGGTTAGAGAATGGACCAAATGAAAATATTATATATTACACTTGTTTATTAATCAATGGTTATACATTCTATACAAAAGAAAAAGAATATTTCCTTATGATTCAAAATAGTGGTTTTATTCTTGTGTATGAAGAGATGCATGTATCTGGATCCAAGGATAGAAATCTAATTTATTCAAATATGTCATGTTTTGGAATTATCGAATAGATATACGAGTTGGATAATACAACATTTCAAGTGCTGATTTTAAATTTTAAATGGGGTATCAATATCAATGGATTGAAAGTTGATGAAATGGGATTTTTAAAGGTTAATTTCAGTGTGGAAGTGGAAAAAAACAAACCTTCCACAATGGTATCACAAGCAGTGTAAAGTATTTTCTAACTCTGATCCAACAAAGAATAATTGGTCAATTATCCTACTAGAGACTAAACAAAATGTTGAGTTAGATGAAAATTCAATCTAGTATGACCCTTTAATTGGGACATCACAATTAGTTCATATTGGTCCTAATATATAAAATATATTTTACGTTAGAGGGGACCACAAAGAGGGGGTTTTGATTCTTGAAAGAGGAACTAAATATTTGAAACCATTAGAAAAAGAAAGAGGGTTTAATGAGAAGGTACAATCCTTTTTTAATATATTTTCTTCCTCATAATATTATATGTTCTCTACTACATTAACATAAAAAAATTAATTGTTTTACTACTCATATAGACTTTGTCTTGTACACATGATAGAAGAACACTCTAAAATTAAGGAAACCATTTGGAAAGATATAAAGGTAATGTTGTTATATACTTTCTCTATTTTACCGAATTATTATATAATGATACTTTGATTCAGTTTTCATTATTTCTTATAAAGTTAGTTAATTTGAGAATATGTATTTCTATGCGTCATTCCATTGCATAAAGACAATTGACATTGTCTCTGCTCAATCACAGAGATAATCTTGATGTTTACATAGTAAAATCATTATCCATAGAACTATTATATTGTATCATATTTATGTTTAATTTATTTTTTTATTATTACTCACATAATAATTGTTTTCTTATACAGGTGGATTTTTTTGTTTGAGTTGGGGTGCTCTGTCCAACATTAATGATTCTTCTCCCTTAAAACCTTTACTCCTCGACATTAGTGTATTTATCACATTATTTCAAGTTAGTTCTGATACCTTTGTAGGAAGGGAAATCATGCTTCATATACACAGTAATACATTTAATAATGATGTTTTCATAGTAAAATCATTGTCTATATAATTAATGTATTATTTCATATTTTTGTTTAATTTATTTATTTTTAGTATTACTTATATAATAATTGTTTTCCTATATAGTTAGATTCTTTTGTTCGAGTTGGGGTTCTTTGTCTGAATTTCATGCTTCTTCTTCATCAAAACTTTTTCACCCTTACTATGTTTAATTTATCAATTTCTTTCATGTTATCTTCGCAGCCCATGCAAGAAGAAAAATGACACTGTATTTACTAAATTACATAGGTAATCTTTATGTTTTCACTATAAAATTATTTTCCATTGAATTAATTTGTTATTTAATAATTATGTTTAATTTATTTTCTTTTTTCATTACTCACATTATAATTTTTTTCTTATATGGGTGGATTATTTTGTTTGAGTTGGGGTTATATGTCTTTATTTTATACCTTTATACAACAAAACATGTATAGACATCTTCTCCCTAAAAACCATTCACCCAGGAAGTGTTGACATTTATCACTTTCTTTCACATTCTTTCTACTACTCAATCCCCGAGGTAATTTTGATATTTTCACAATATAATATGTTTTCATAGAATTAATGTATCATTTCATACTTATATTTAATTTATTTATTTTTAGTATTATTCATAATAATTGATTTCCTATCCAAGTGGATTTTTTTAAAGTTGACGTCGTTTGTTTGAAGCTGCTCATGCAGTGTTGGCAGTTCGATAAGAAAAATTTAATTAAATAATTGTAATATCGATAGTTTGGATTGGTTTTAGACTTTTGGATGTGTAAGAATCAGTCACATATCAATCCAACACATGATGGGACCAGTATGAATCCAGGAACACATTTATATTTTAAATGGACATTAATTTTAGTAAAAATGAAAATCAAATTTATGTGTTTGTTATCAGTTTAAAATCAATATTTGAATTTAAAAAGTTTCACTAAATTAAAACCAAGAAAAAATTATTGGATTTTCTCAATAATTTAGGGAATAATTTCAAATATCATTTGTGACGTGTAGGAATTAGTCTATCATAAAACTAAAACACGATGTGATCTATACGAGTCAAAGTACTTGTTTTATGTATAAAATAAAATTTCAGTAAAAATGAAAAGTGACATACTCAAAATGAAGAAAGATAATTAATACTATTTTGATACTTTAGGAAAATAGTAAATAAGTGATTTGGAATGTATTGGAATAAACCACACCTCAATATAATTCATGGTTTTCCTAATATGACTTTAAGTGCATCTTTATTTAAAATTGACATCAATTTTAGTAAAGAAACAAATTGATGTACTCAAAACCAAAATAAAATTCAGATTGTTTTGATAATTTAGGAAAATGATTTATAAGTTATTTTAGATGTTCATTAATCATCTACACCTTAATAAAATGCATGATGTGACTTATATGATTCCATGTGCATATTTTTATTTAAAATTGACATCAATTTCAGAAAAAAGAAAAAAATGACCAACTCAAAACTGATAAAACGCATTCAAATTATTTAAATACTTTAGGAAAATGATCCATAAGTCATTTAGGATGTGTAAGAATCAGCTTCATCTTAATCCGATTCATGATGTGACTGGTATGACTCAATTTTATGTTTTTATTTAAAATTAAAATCAATTTTAATAAAACTAACACTTTCTATTTATTTATTTATTTATATTATTACTAACATAAGAGTTTTTTTCTTATACTAGTGTATTATTTTTCTTGGGGAGATTTTGTTTGTTTGATAATATCATGATTTTAGTTTGGATGAATATATAAAGCAACATTGGAGTTTTTTAATGTATTTAATAATTTATATTTATGTAATCGTATGAACCAATGTTAAAAATATCTACAATATAATGTTTTTTATTGTGTTTTTTTGTTAATTTCATTTCATTTAAATCTTATATTGAGACATTTTTTTGATATCTAGTGTGTTTATGGTGTGGTGGTGTGCTGTTACAGCACAATACAACATTGACCTTTATTAGTGCTTTTAAAAATGCCAATAAAGGCCAAATTTATCAGTGGTTTTAAAAGCACTGATAAATGTCTAATTTTTCATTGATCATAGAAGTGCGGAAAAAGTTCTTTTTTATCTGGGATTTTATAAGCACTGATAAATGGTTCTTTTAGTGGTGATGAATTAAAGCACTGATAAAGGTCCCATTTATAACACCCCAAGATTCCACAGTATGTTTCCCTTTGAATAATACAATAGCTTGTGTTGTATGAAACTTCGAGTTTAAACACACCACAACCAAACATGAGGAAAAAGTGATGGCTTGAACTACTCAAGGATTATCATTCCACAATACAATACCACATGGGGAAGGAAAATAAGGTGGAAGATGATTCGATCAGAAAATATCATGGAGTTTTTAACAAGATCAGAGTTGAAAGGGATCCTATTTTCATGGATCTAGTAAAGATGGATATAGGAATAAACATGGAAGGTGAAACATTAGAACTTTATCAAATGGTTTCCAAAAAATCTATACTAGAATGGATAAAGAGTTATCGATTGATGATGAGGAGTTTCAAAAGAATATTAAAGATGTTAATGACGGGAGATTTAGTGACATCATATATGAAGATGGAATTTTGAAATTTGGGAAGAGACTTTGTGTTCCTAACCTTACTAATATAAAAAGAGAATTGATGGATGATTATAATAGGTCTAATTTCTCTATACAACATAGGAGCACCAAGATTTATAGATATTTGAATGAAAATTTTTGGTGGGACAACATGAAGATTGAGATTGCTGATTTTATTTCAAGATGTATTGTTTGTCAACAAGCCAAAGCTGGAAGGAAACAACCTGGAGGATTCATGCAGCCTCTTCCAATACCGGAGTATATGTGGGATAATATTATGAAGGAATTTTTCTTGGGGATACCAAAGACTCCTAGAAGGAATGATTCAATATAGGTCATTATTGATCATCATACCAAGTAAGCACATTTTAATTCTATAAGAGAAGATTTACCACTTGAACCTCTGGAAAGACTATATATTAATGAGGTTGTAAGGCTTTATTGACTACCCCTATTGATTGTTTCAGATTGTGATCCCTGTTTTACATTAGGATTCTTGAAAATTATTCAGAAGGCCCGGGATACTGAACTTTATTTGAGCACTTCCTACCACCCTCAAACTGATGGACAATCAGAACAGACTATTCAGACCTTAGAAGACATGTTGAGATCCTGCTCACTAGACTTTCAAGGTATGTGGGGTCAATATTTACCTCTGGAAGAATTTTCCTATAAAACTGGCTTCCATTCAAGTATTCAGATGGCACCATATTAAGCATTATACAGAAAGATATGTCACACACCAACTTGTTGGGATGATGTTGGTGAAAGAAAACCCATAGGCCCAGAAATTTTTGAGGAAACGATGGAAAAGGTGAAGGTTATCCAAACCCACATCAAAGGAGATCAAAGTAGGCATACGATCTATGATGATAACTGAAGAAAGGATTTTTAATTTCAGGTAAGAGATCATGTTTTCTTAAAGGTATCTCTACAGAAGGGAGTTATACGATTCAGTAAGAAGGGTAGACTAAGTCCCAGGTACATCAGACATTTCGAAATTCTTGATTGAATTTTTGCTATAGCTTACCATTTGGCAATGCCGCCAAGTCTATCCAATGTTCATGATGTGTTCCATGTATCAATGTTGATAAAATACATGTATGACCCAATGCATGCACTCATCTATGAAGAAATTGAACTGGAACCTGATCTGTCTTATTGTGAAGAGCCTGCCATGATTCTTGATAGAAGGTAACAAGTGTGGAGAAACCGGAAAACTCGTCTCGTAAAAGTTCTATAGAGAAACCATAAGATTGATGAGGTAACATGGGAACCAGAGGAACGTATGATGAAGAAACACCAGATTATTTTTATGTAGTAATAATCTAGAAATTTTTAGGATGAAATTAATTTAAGGATGGTAGAATGTAACACCCCAAGCTTCCACGACATGTTTCCCTTTGAATAATACAATAGCTTCTATTTTACGCAACTTCGAGTTCAAACACATCACAAACTATAAAACTATCAGTTATGAATCTTAATACCCACTTTTTGAAATTTTATAAATTTTATCTTTCAAAATGCAAATCATTTTTGCATTCAGAATATTGAAATTAGCTTAGGGTGAATTTTTGGTATTTTTCTGAAAACTTTAAATTATTGATGAATAGTGAAAAACAATGAGTTATTATTTAAAACCGACTATTTATTTAAATAATTATTTATTTTATTTAATGTTATTTTAGGTAAAAATAGATATATAATACCTATATAATTTCAATTTAATTAATTGGAGTCATTTTATAATGAGTTAAGATATATAAAATTTTTATTAAACTTTTTACCGTCTTTTACCCACCTCCTAGGAGCATTTAAAAATTTTCATAAAATATAATTTTACCGCTTCTGTGAGTTAAATTTCAAAAATATGAGAGATACGGTTAATATCAGTATGTAAAATTTGGTTCAATAATATGAAAATAATTTTTGTTGAATAGTTTTTTTTTTACTTTTATTTACTATGGTTAAAAGTAAATAGGGTAATTAAGGGTAAAAGTGATATTATAATTACCTTAACACAAGTCCTAATTCTATTGGATAAGTGCAATTCGACAAAAAACAACCTTAGGAATAAAATATGACCCCTTTGGTCCACTTGTATTTGATTAGGACATTTATTATTATTTTATTTGATAAAGATTTAAAAGAGTTAAATTCATAGTTTAATAACTAAATCATTTTTAATATCGGGTTACACACAATATTTATTCTACTATAAATATTCATTAGGAAGCTAAACAGATTTACTACATAATGGTATTTTATTTATAATTTTTAAACATTTAATAATTTAATTCATTTATGAAACAATGATGATGCAGTAATTACTTTATTAATGAAAGATTAAAATAATTGATATTACAAATATCCAAATAAATATAATTTGACACTTTTAATGAATTAAAATAATTTTACAGGATAAAATTCCAAGTTAGGGTTGATTAAATAATTATTTTTGAAGTAATAATGCTGTTATGATTTTTACAATAACCAAATACTAAATAGTGTCAAAATTGACATAATTTTGTTTTAAAAAACAATACAATATTATTAATTGATATAATGTTACTAAAAATATAATGGTCATCCAAATGACTTATATAAGGATATATATATTAATAAATAACTACTTTTGGTTATCTTGGAAGTTTATAGTATGTTTTTTAACCATATAATATAAAAATACAAAGAGACATAGTAAATGTCAAACTATTTAACTTAGAGTAAAATCTAAAAGATATGGTTATTATAAAGGCATAAACCTATCTAAAACCTATTGGTTGAGACTTTTTAGTCCCATACCCACCTTAGTTTATAAATAAATCATTTTGGAGCAATTATAAACTGAAAATTATTTCACTATAAAATAATATTTCATGCTTTTCCTAAAGTGACTGTCACCTCTCTTATAAAACGGTACTTCCCATTCTCTTAATTTAAAACCTCCAAATCCATTTTTATCATCCAAACCCTACCCAAATATACTACCAAAATTCATCCCTTAATAATATAGGCCTTACTTTGGTCACAAATCCAACCTAAGGATCCATTTTTATCAAATCAAAAGGAAGAACCAGAAGAAGAGGTATATATTTCATCACCTCTTTCAAGTTCTTTTATTCTTCCACCTCTTCTTTATTTGTGGTTTCCATTATAAAATAATAAATCAAGTATCTTCTATATACTGTGATGTTATTATAAAAATGGTACAACCATATTCATTATTCTATCCATCATATGAATGAAAAAGTCACCATACGTGCACACGTACGACTAACCGTCTCCACATCTTGGTGTAGTTTGTTATTCAAACACTTCCTTTTTTGGATGGGTATAATAATGAGTATAACTAATGTAAATAATAAATATAAAATTTTAATTATTATGTATATATGATATACCATCCAATTACATATGATTTCACCATCAATATAATGATATTGTCGCTCGTGCGTGCGTACATATTACCATATCCAGGAACCCAATGAGATTCATTCCCCATCGTAATCATTCAAGAATAATTTTCATTTTATCATTAAAAATAATGTTGATGAACATAATATAATTCAATATATTAATCAAATATATACTATCCATAACAAACATGTCTTACGTAACCAATCATATAAAGTAAAATGAATCAGTTAACACCTAAAATGATGATACTACTGAAATATTATTAACAAAGCAATATTAAAGGATCATATATGATATCATATTTATGTATATAGTTCTTGTATAATTTAATAACAATGTTTTATCTATTATACAGGAGTTTAATATACCATCGACTAAGGAAAATTAAAAGGTAAGGGTTAATTATACAATCTCTTTACTTATCCAAGGTTGTTAATTCATAAGTATCTATTGGGACCTCTTTATCATCGACATCCATGTTTCTAAAAAATGTATTTTAAAACATTTTTTACTATTTACTATACTTTGATTTAAATTATTTTATACCCTTTTTTAATTTCTATGAAATGTTTTGAAAGGATTCTTTTCATCGTTTTCCAAACAAAGTAGTTTATGACTTTTTCGAAAAAATTAAGGTAAGAATGGTTTCTTAACTTATATGACGGGTGTGGCTGTTTTTCACCGTTATATCATCATCAAAGCTTCTCATACAAGATAATAAGAATATTTTTCGAGATAAATGTTTTCTTTTATAAATAGGTGACTTTTAAAAGATTTAAAAATAGAATGAAGTATTTATTTCAAATAGTTTTCATTTCATCTATGTAAACATCCTTTGATGGATTTTAAACTTTTTTGAAGTTGATTTATTACGATACCAATATTCCATATTGTATTAAAGGTTTTGTGATATGTTTGACTATGTATGAGTTATTTTTACACCATTAATGGTTTATGAATTATGTATTGACATTTCATATGCCAGTTTTAATACGAATTTTTATGCTATGTTTAAACCTTTTCATATGAAGAATGCATTAGACATAGTAAGTGACGGGTGGAGCCCACTATAGATCATCGATGCATCGGTAGGTCTCAAGAGAAAAAATAGTGTCTTGTCACAAGGCCTTGACAAAATATTATTAGTAGTCTTGGAATAAGGCATTGACTATTTGGTTATGAAGTATGGCATTATGCATTCTAACATTATGAAAGTGGCTATTGATATTGCATATAATTATTCCACTAGTAGAATATCCATGTGTTTAAGTAATGGAATTGTTTGATTATATATTTTCCATAATTTTCTAATGGTTAATTTTTTAAAGGCTTTTATTTTAGCCTTATACAATGGCTTAAATGTTTTTTCCTATTTATAAAAGTTTTTTCTATATTGTTATCCTTACTGAGCATCTGAGCTCACCCTTTTCTATGATTTATCTTTTCCCAGGATGTTGAGAGGTATTTTATAGTTGACCAGAAAGGATAGGATAAGGAATAAGTGTTTTAAACAGGGGACAAATTTTTTTGATGTTTTTATTTCACGAAGTAATGTACAACTTATGAATGTTTCTAGTACTTTTAAGGCTAGTAAATAGATCGGTATTTCAGGATTTGATCCCTTATGATCATGAAAATGTTATGTAATAATGATCCAACTCTGGGTAACGGGGGTCAGTGCATTACAATTGGTATCATAGGAAGTTTAGTACAAACCTTGGAAGCTATATTTTGAAAAACTATGATTAGAGAACATTACCCTAAGATAGACTATGAGGATTAGTATAGAAGAACTTCCTATAATTTCGGTACTGTAGATATTTTGTGAGTTTTCCCAGCAATACATCCCTTTCTATATACGAGCAGGTAGTGGTGGCTCTAGCATAGATGTACCTAGGGGTAAAACCTAAAAACACTGATTTGAGCTAGATTCGAACGGGAAATGGTGCACGAAAATGAGCCTTGATAAACATTTGGTTACGACACTCCCTGGGGGATATGATTAGGATAATTATCATTTTCTTTACATACCATTATGAAGGGTTTATGAGTATATAATTCCTCAAAGAAAACATTTTTATGATGTTGGATTATATCCTTAAACTCTTCAATTTATGTTAATTGTTTTACATGTTTGGAATTATGTATTGTGATTCATAAACTAATCTAGTGTATTCCATTGTTTAGAAATGGTGCCTAATGGAAGGAATGGAAACCATATCAATGCATGTAATCCTTGTAGGGATTTCCCTCCTACTCAATATAATTATAGTGGAGCTGGTGAAGCAACTGGTGTGGATCAGCTTATCCTCAAACAAGGACAACTCACTTAGGTTATGAATAATAACCTTACCCGTCTGGAGCTCCCTGATCCACAATGTTGGGAATCAATGTTAGACCGCTTCATGAGGAAAACCGCCAACATTAAATGGGTCTAAAAATCCATTTTTAGATGAACAATGCATAAGTTCTTTAGAGAAAATATTTCATGCTTTGAGGAGTAGTAAAATAGAAAAAGTTTTCATGGCAGTTTACCTCCTCACTAGAGATACAGATCAATGGTGATCAATTAATTAAAAATAGAAAAGAGGATGAAGAAATATCAAGTATGGAATTGAGTTAGTTTAAAGAGATTTTCTTAGTAAAATACATTCCTCGTGACCATCAAGCAGATATGGAATGGAAATTTCTGAGTCTGAGTCAAAATGAGGATGAGAATGTCATGAAGTATGAAGCTAACTTTACAAGGTTCGCAAGGCATTATGAGTGTTATATACGTAACCAAATAATTAAGATTGATCCTTTTCTTATGGGTTAAATCCATTTCTCAATTGAGCATTAGTATCAAAATCCTTCTCATCATACGATGATATTGTCTCATGCGCTATCAAGATAGAAAATGAATTCTCTAAGTCTTATGACTTCAAAGAAAAACAAGAGAAGAAGAGATCTACTAAAAACTCTAAAAATAGAAATAAGAGGAAGAAGGGAAAAGTTTAATATCCATCCTGTTGTAAATTTGGGAAGAAACTCCCTAGAACCTGCCTGTAGGGAATGAGAGTCTGTTACAAGTGTGGTTAAAAAGGCCACCGAGCTCGTGATTGCAAGGGGAAGAAAGAGGCTGTCAATGTTGAATGATAAAATTTTATAGAAAAGGGGAATTATGAAAATGAATGTCTGAAGTGCCAAGGGAACTTTCCTAAGAAAAGACCAAGGGAGAAAGTCCAAGCTTATGTGATCACTAAAACTGTGGTTGAAGCTCCAAAAGACGTTTTGGCAGGTAATTTAATGGTTTCCTCACGTTTAGCCAATGCTTCATTTGATTCTCGTTCATTGTGTTATTTCACATCTTCCCAGTTTGCTAAGAGAATTAGACATTTCCAATTTGATTTAGCAAGGTAGTTGTCAGTCAAAACCCAAAAGAGAAGTATCACTGCATCAATGTTTTGTGAATCAGTTCCCATTAGGGTATATAAATGTTCTTTATCTGTTGATCTCATTGTCATACCCATGATTTAATTTGGTATAATCTGTGGTATGGATTGGATTTTAGACCATGATACAAAAATTTATTGTAAGAAGAAGGTGGCTACAATTATCGATAATGAGAAGGAGTACATTATCTTTAGAGTAGAAACTTCACCACCTGATTCTTATCTAGATCTACCCCCCATAGAAAAACTAAATTCAATTATTGAGGAGGAAGAGACTGAAATATATACGGGCGAGGAAAGGAATGTTCAAATAGATGATGTACCAATTTTGCAAGAATATTTTGATGTGCTTCCAGAGGATTTAATTAGACATCCTCCAGAATGTGAAATTTAGTTTTCCATTGATTTAATTCTTGGTTCAAGGCCCATATAGAAGACCCCTTATAGAATAGACACTGTGGAATTAGTGGAACTAACGAAACCACTAGATGAATGGAGTTATAAGGTATTTATCCACCCTAGTGTTTCTACATGGGGATCCCCTATCCTTTTTGTTAAGAAGAAAGACAGATCTATGAGGTTGTGCATTGACTATATAGAGATCAATGCTATAATAATAAAGAACAATTATCCCCTACCTCACATTGATGATTTATTCAACCAACTTCAGGGAGCTCAATATTTTTCAATGATTTACCTTTGATATGGACATCATAAATTATGTTTGAAGAAGGAAGACATTCTGAAAACAACATTTCGAACTAGGTACGAGCATTACTAGTTTATAATAAAGCCTTTTGGATTTAATAATGGACCCTCTATCTTAATGGATCTAATGAATAGAGTTTTCAAGGAATATCTTGATGACTTTGTAGTGGTATTTATTAATGATATTTTGGTATACTCAAAAAGCTATGAAGATAATGAAAATCACTTGCACATTATCCTAAGTACTCTTAGAAGAAATGAATTATATGGGAAATTTAGGAAGTGGTTATTCTGGATTTAGGAGATTTCTTTTCTTGTCCATATTCTCTCTAAGGATGGAATTTATATTGGTCCATAAAATACCAAGGCAATCCAAGAATGGCCAGCACCAACAAGTATAACTGAGGTACACATTTTTATTGGTTTAGCAGGTTATTATCGATGTTTCATCCCGAATTTTTCCTGGTTGGATATCCCATTATCCAAGATCACACGTAAATGGGTTAAACTTGTTTGGACAGAAGAGTGTGAAGAATTTTTTGAAGAACTGAAGAGAAGATTAGTCAATACTCCTATCTTGACTCTACCATCAGGTACTGATGGGTTTGTTATTTATAGTGATGCTTTAAAGAAAAGACTTGGTTGTGTCCTTATGCAGAATGATATAGTTATTTACTATGCATCACAACATCTAAAAAATCATGAGCAGAACTATTCTACTCATGATCTAGAGTTAACAGCTAAAATTAATACTCTGAATATATGGAGAAACTGTCTCTATGGTGAAAATTTAAGATTTATACTGATAAAAAAAGTTCGAAGTATATTTTCTCACAAAAAGAACAAAACATGAGGCAAAAGAGATGGATTGAACTACTCAAGGATTATTATTTCACAATACAATACCACATGGGGAAGGCAAATAAGGTGGAAGATTCTTTGATTAGAAAGGATCATGGATATTTGAACATGATAAGAGTTAAAAGGGATCCTATTTTCATGGATCTAGTAAAAATGGATATGGGAACAACCATGGAAGGTGAAACATCAATAATTTTTCAAATGGTTTCCAAAATATATATATTAGAAAGGATAAATATTTCTCCAACTGATGATGCAGAGTTTCAAAATAAGATTAAAGCTGTGAATGATGGGAGATTGGGTGACATCATATATTAAGATGGAATTTTGAAATTTGGGAAGATACTTTGTGTTCCTAACTTATCTAATCTAAAAAGGGAATTGTTGGATGATGCTCATAGCTCCAATTTCTCTTTACACCCTAGGAGCACCAAGATGTATAGGGATTTGAAAGAATATTTTTGGTGGGACGACACGAAGAGGGATATCGCATATTTTGTTTCAAGATGTATGGTTTGTCAGCAAGCGAAAGCTAGAAGGAAATAGCCTGGAGGATTCACAAAACCTCTTCCAATACCTGAGTGGAAGTGGGATAATATTATGAAAGAATTTTTCGTGGGGTTACCAAAGACTCCTAGTTGGAATGATGAAATATGGGTCATTTTTGATCATCATACCAAGTCAGCATAATTTCTTACTATAAGAGAAGATTTACTACTTGAACATCAAGAAAGACTATATATTAATGATGTTTTAAGACTTCATTGAGTACCCATATTGATTGTTTCTGATTGTGATCCCCTTTTTACATCAAGATTCTTGAAAAGTCTTCAGAAGGCCCTGGATACTGATCATCGTTTGAGCACTAACTACCAAAGTCAAACCAATAATCAGATCAGAGTATTCAATCCTTATAAGACATGTTGAGATCCTACTCACTTGACTTTCATGGTATGTGGGATCAATATTTACCTCTGGTAAAAGTTTCCTATAACACTAGCTTCCATTAAAATATTAAAATGGAACCATATGAAGCTTTATATGGAAAGAGATGTTGCACACCAACTTGTTGGGATGATGTTGGTGAAAGAAAAATTGTAGGCCCAAAACTTGTTGAGGAAATTATGGAAAAGGTGAAGTTTATCTAAACCCACATCAAAGAATCTCAAAGTAGACATAAGAGAAATGCCAACAAGCAAAGGAAGGATTTGGAATTTCAGGTAAGAGATCATGTTTTCTTAAAGGTATCTCTATGGAAGGGAGTTATACGATTTGTTAAGAGGGGTAAACTATGTCTGAGGTACATCCGACGTTTTGAAATTCTAGAATGAATTGGGGCTATAACTTACTGTTTGGAAATACCGCCGAGTCTGTCCAAAGTTCATGATGTGTTCCACATATCACGGTTGATAAAATACATGTCTAACCCAATGCATGTACTCATCATTGAGTAAATTGAACGAGAACCTGATCTGTCTTATTGTGAAGAGCCTTTCAAGATTCTTGATACAAGGGAACAAGTGCTGAGAAACCGGACGACTCGTCTGGTAAAAGTTCTATGAAGAAACCACAAGATGGAAGAGGCAATGTGGGAACCCGAAGGAAATTATGATGAAGAACCACTCGAATCTTTTTATGTCGTAATATTCTAGAAATTCTGAGGACAAAATTATTTTAATTAGTGGAGAATGTTACACCCTAAGCTTCCATAATACGTTTCCCTTTGAATAATACAATAGCTTCTGTTGTCCGCAACTTCAAGTTCAAACACACCATAACCAATCAAATTAGCAGTAATGAATAGTATTACCCACTTTTTGAAATTTTAAAAGTTTTATCTTTCAAAATAGACTTCATTTTCAGATTCAGAATATCAAAATTACCTTAGGGAGATTTTTTGGTATTTTTATGAAAACATTTAATTTTTGATGAATAGTGAAAAACACTAAGTTATTGTTTAAAACCGACTATTTATTTAAATAATTATTTATTTTATTTAAATTAATTATAGGTAAAAATATATACATAATACCTTTATAAGTTCTATGTAATTCATTAAAATCATTTTATAATTAGTTTAGATATATAAAAATTTTATTGAACTTTTTACCGTCTTTTACCCTCCTCCTAGGAGCATTTCAAAATTTGCATAAAACATGATTTTACCACTTCATTAGGTTGAATTTCAAAAATAAAAGAGACACAGTTAATATCAGTAAGTAAAATGTGGTTCAATAAGATGAAAATAATATTTTGGTGAATAGTAACTTTTGACTTTTTTTATCGTGGTTAAAAGTAAATAGGGTAATTAAGGGTACAAATGATATTATAATTACCCTAAAACATGTAATAATTCTATTGGATAAATTTAATTAGACCAAAAAAATATTTTGAATAAAATATTACCCTTTTTTCCTCTTGGATTAGATTAGAACATTTATTATTATTTTATTTAAAGAAGAGTTAAAAGAGTTAAATTCGAGGTTTAATAACTAAATCATTTTTAATATAAGGTTACTCACAATATAAATTCGACTATAAATATTCATTAGAAATAAAAAAATATTTTCTACATAATAATCTTTTATTTAAAATTTTTATACATTAAATAATTTAATTCATTTATGACACAACAATGATGCAGTAATTACCTTATTAATAAATGCTTAAAATAATTGATATTATAAATATCCAAATAAATGTAGTTTCAGACTTTTGATAAATTCCACTAATTTTATAGGTTAACATGACATTTTAGGGTTGAGTAAATAATTTTTTTTAAGTAATAATGATTTTATGATTTTCACAAAAACCAAATACTAAATAATGTAAAAATTGACATAATTGCTTTTTGAAAACAAATACTATATTATTAATTGATATAATATTACTAAAAATCTATGGTTTGGGAAAAGGACTTAGATAAGGTTATATATATTAATAATTAACCACTTGTGGTTATTTTGAAAGTTTATAGTATGTTTATTAACCTTATAATATAAAAATACAAAGAGACATGGTAAATGTGAGACTATTTAACTAAGAGTAAAATCTAAAAGATACGGTTAATATAAATATCTAAACCTACCTAAAACCTATTGGTTGAGAGTTTTGTGATTCATCCCCACCGTATCCTATAAATAAATCATTTTGGAGCCATTTTAAACCAAAAAGGATTTTATTATAAAATAATATTTCAAGATTTTCCTAAAGTGACCCTCACCTCTCTTATAAAAGGGTACTTCCCATTCACTTAATTGAACACCTCTAAAGCCATTTGGCTCAGACAAAACCTACCCAAATAACCTCCCAATATTCCTCCCTTTAACCTAGAGGCCTTACATTGGTTAGAAATACAACCTAAGGATCCCTTTTGATCAATTCAAAATAAAGAACCTGAAGAAGAGGTAAATATTTCCTCACCTCTTTCAAGTTCTTTTATTCTTCCACTTCCTCTTTCTTTGTGGTTTCCATTATAAAATAATAAATACAGTATATTATATATACTGTGATGTTATTATAAAAATTTTACAACCATATTTTATTATTCTATCTATCATATGAATGACAAAGACCCCATACATGCGTACGTACGACTTATCGTCTCCACGTCCAGGTGTAGTTTGTTATTCAAACATTTAATAATTTGGATGGGTATAATAATGAGTATAACTAATTTAAATAATAAATATAACATGTTAGTTATTTTTTATATATGATATACTATCAAATTACATATGATTTTACCACCAATATAATGATATTGTCACTCGTGCGTACGTGCGAATTACCGTCTCCACAAACGCGATGAGATACATTCCCCATCGTAATCATTCAAGAATAATTTTAATTTTATGATTAAAAATAATTCTTATGAACATAATATAATTATTTATAGGAATCAAACACATCCTATCCATAACAAACATGGCTTACGTAACCAAGAATATAATTGAAAATGTACCAGTTAACACCCGGAACGATGATACTACTGAAATATTATTAACATTGCAATATTAGATGATCATATATGATATCATATTTAAGTATATAGTTCTTTCATAATTTAATATCTATGTTTTAACTATTATATAATTGGTTAACATATCATCTACTAAGGGAAAGTACAAGGTAAGGGTTAATTCTACAATCTCTTTACTTATCTAAGGTTGTTAATACATAAGTATCTACTGAGATCTATTTATCATCCAAATACACATTTCTTAAAAATTTATTTCAATTTTTTTTCTATTTACTAGAATATGGGTTAAATTCATTTATACCCTTTTTTTAATTTTTATAAAATGGTTTGAAAGGAATCTTTCCATCATTTTCCAAACAA
The DNA here is from genome assembly GCA_963277665.1 of Viscum album. NCBI lineage: Eukaryota > Viridiplantae > Streptophyta > Magnoliopsida > Santalales > Viscaceae > Viscum > Viscum album. The sequence continues at coordinate 916,920,834 of OY728125.1, forward strand.
TGTACTTTATGACCTTTTCGAAAAAATTAAGGTAAGAATGTTTTTTTAACTTATACAATGGTTGTGGCTATTTTCCACCGTTATATCATCATCGAAGATTCCCATACAATATTATAAGAATATTTTAAAAAATTATTTCTTTTATAATTATGCGACTTTTAAATGATTTCAAAATAGAAAGAGGTATTTATTTCAAATAGTTTTCATTTCATCTATATCAACATCCATTGATGGATGTTAAACTAGGTTGAAGTTTATTTATTATGATACCAATATTCCATATTGTATTAAAGGTTTTGTGATATTTTTTACTTTGGATGAGTTATTTTTACACCATTCATGGTTTATGAATAATGTATTGACATTTCATATGCCAGTTTTTATACGAATGTTTATGTTATGTTTAAACCTTTTCATATGAGGAGTGAATTGGACTTAGTAAGTGATAGGTGGAGCCTGCTGTAGCTCCTCGATGCATCGACATGTCTCATGATACAAACTAGTGTCTTGGAATAAGTCCTTGACAAAATATTATTTGTAGTCTTAGCACAAAGCCTTGACTATGTAGTTATGAAGTTTAGAATTATGCATTCCATCCTTATGAAAGTAGCTATTGATATTTCATGTGATTATTCAACTAGTAGAATATCCATGTGATTGAGTAAATGACTTATTTGATATTATATTTTCCATATTATGCTGAAGTTTAAGTTTAAAAGGATTTTTTTATCCTTATACATAGCCTTATATGTTTATGCTTATTTATGAAAGTTTCCACTATATTATTATCCTTACTGATCATCTGAGATCACCCCTTTCTATGTTCTTTCTTTTCCTAGGATGTGAATAGTTTTTTTATGGTTGAGCAACAATGATAGTATAAGGATATAAGTGTGTTCAAAAGGATACAAAATGTTGTTGAGGTTTTTATTTCATGATGTAATGTAAAACTTATAAATATATCTAGTACTTTCAAGGCTACTATTATGATCGGTCATTTGGGATTTGATCCATTGTGATCATGCCAATGTTATGTAACAATGCACTGACTCTGGGTAACTAGATTCAGGGAATTACAACATTTATCAGGGCATTTTTGTGTGTGAAAATAATGGAATCCTTTATCAGCACTTGTTCAGTGATGATAGAGACCATATATTTTATCCTCACTCATATAGTCAGTCATTTTCTAGAACTCATAAAGGCCGTTTCTAGCACTATTAAAGGCCAGATTTGTATTTTTGAAGGTCACGCGGGGAGAAAATACCCTCTCTATCTGAGTAAGACATAGTATAAAATAAATAGAGCTGTGGAAACAAGATGTAATAACCAGTGAACAACTATCCCTGAATACTGGGTACAAACATAACCAATAGTAATAATGTCATATCATGCTAATAGTGCCAACTGAACTAAACCCAAAATAAATACAAACAATAAAATCCCCCAAACAATACGGAATAAAATTCTATAACCACATATGTGGATATCTGAAGCCGGACTTAACTCCCAAGTATGAGGACATTTCCCTAATCTTGACCTATATGCTCGAAATCTTCTTGGGTACACAATGGTGGCTCGAGAAGTATTTGAGTGCAACTTAGGAGTCCAACACCTGTGGTGTCTAAAATATATTGAGTCTAAAAATATATTGCATGCATGTACTTAATAAATTAAAAGTATAAAAACGACAATTTGGGTTTAATTAGTTAACAAAATTTATTTTAACTATTACTAACCTTAGTACCAAATTAATTATTTTCATCTTCTTCATTATTATATTCAATATAAATGTGCATTCCATGGTTTAGCCATTTACATCATTCACACAAGGGTTCAAGGAATACATCACTATGCATAAGTAAAGAGTTAAGTACCTATCTCACTATGGAAATCACATCACAGTAAACACATTTTCATCACCTTGAAGCCTTAGCCCAGGTGGAAGGAAAACATTATGGGAATAGAAATTCATACCCTTCACTAACCCATGTGTTGTGGGGAGGATTTTAGAGCATCATTCTAACATGACAAGTGGGTGTAGAACATCAGTCATTACCACAATTTACCAAGTCATGTGTACATGCTTATTTATCCATTCACCACACACAAACCATATCAAAACCAAACATACCCAATAAAAATATAAATAATAATCCATAAAAATCAATATGGGAATTAATATTATACAATAACCCATTAAAACATTCCCCATTTACATTACATACCCCATTTTTCTAAAATCCCATTCTCATTCCTAGATCACATAGCATATTCAAAATTTCCCTTATGTCAATCCATTTCACATATTCATAAATTTCTTTAAAAATAACTATTTACCATATTTCTCATTTCACACACTATTAGCAATTTACCATAGTCATCATTTCATATGTACTAACTCTCTTAGGAATTTCTAACATAATTCCTAAGCCACTTGAAACAATCTTAATTAACCCAATCAACCCATTTATGGGACATACCAAACAACCCCTTAATCCATTATTAAATCTAAGAAAACTACCATTATTAAATTTTCAATTCAAATAAAATATCAACATGCCCATTAAAGGATTTATGTTATCACACATTTACCTTGCACTTACTTGACCAATTCCTATGTTCGCGAAAGTTAGCACACCCCATGGGTGGCCTCAAGTCTTTCGAATCATCCCCGATGCATCCCACATGGACCATGAGGGGTTAAATTCATTATTAAGATGTCTAATTTACCAAATATTACAAAATATATAAAAATAAAAATAAGGAATAACCAAGGAAAAATTAAACATGCACAAATCTACAACAAAACTATGGGATATAACTTGTTGACCACCTACCTTGAATACATTGGTGAACAGACATCTAATCATGGAATTAGATCCAGATTCAAATACCCATTTAATACTCAACCTAGAAACCACAAATGTAAGATGTTTTTAAGGATTAATAATAATATTTCCAAAGATCTAATCCCTAATCCAGAAAAGAGAAGCAAGAGGGATATTAGACTTACCCGGAGCTTTGATCTGCGACCAAAAGTAATCTAAATGGACATGAAATGAGAAAGATTGACCCTTAGTAGCCCTTACAGGTTCTATATCATCACTAGGGTTTTTGGTTGGATAAAGAGGAAGAAAATTAGTAGGATGTTTAAAATCTTGATGCGGAAAAATTATAAATTTTCTAACTTTTAAAGGGGTTCATAGTTTACCTACACGGGCTTTCAAACCACGCATAAACTGTGCCAAAGTCACTGTACATATGGAGTTGGATCACATGGTTTCTATATATGATAATTTTTTGAAATGGTCTCAATATAGATCAATTTTCTTTCAATCATGAACTTGATCATTCTTTTACCAAAAATAAGACATTGACCAAAAATAAGATATTGAAACAAAATTTAAACATGGACATACCTCCATGATATCTGGAATCATACAACCTCCACTCTTGTAGCTGTGATCCTAAGAGTCATTGAGTTTCTAAAGATATGAGATTGGGCCATTGGTCCTACACATCTAACTATCTTTCTATTTTTTCATCCTTTACATTTCCATGTTTCCATAAAACTCTAACTAAGGGAATATTCTTACCTTAAAAGAATTTCTCAATATGAGCGATGATACAAATCAAATTCATCACAAAGGATGCATCCTTATATAGTACTAAATCATCAAAATTAATTACTTGAGATTGATCATGATGATATTTCTGAATCTATGAAGCATGGAAAATATTAAACATTTCACTATACCATTGTGGATGATCGAATTGGTAAGCCATCAGTTTGATCCTCTCCACAATCTGAAATGGCCCCATTAACCTGGGTGAAAATATTCCATGTTTCTAAATTTGATGGTGTCCTAATCTTTGTGACACCCATATAAAAAAACAATCAACCCCCATAAACTTATGAGGTTGATGATGCCAATCTTTATATGACTTCTATATACTTTAAGATGTTTACACGTGTTTCTGAATCAATCAAATCTTTATGATGTCTCTAGAATGTAACTTTGTCCCAAGAGCTCCCAATCCCCAGCTACTAATGAACATAACAGATATCTAAATTGTCTCCTATATAGTTCCTAAAAAATATCCACCTAAATTGTATCATAAAAACTATTATCTTTGGGAAACACAACAAGCGATAAGTGTTTTCCGATGAACCACTGGAATCAAGGACACAAGACCTCAACATATCTTCCAACACTTAAATATATTCTCTGAATACCCATACATTTGTGGGTGATAGGCTATACTAAAAAATATCTAGGTACCAAGAACCTTCTATAATCCGTACCAGAATAACAATTTGAAATGCATATAACGATCTGAAACAACAGTTCTCGGCACACCTTGAAACCTCATAATCACCAGATCATATAACTCACTCGACTAATTAGTAGTTAATGTATCCTAAATCGGTAAGAAATGGGAGACTTTTTTCAACTGATCCACAACTACACAAACTGCATCATTCTTCAGTGGTATCCTCAAAATACCCACTACAAAGCCCATCGTTATTTTATCCCACTTTCACTTTGAAATGGGTAATGGCTTTAACCAACCACCATGGCACTGATGCTCGAACTTCACCCATTGACATGTAAGGAATCACACAACAATGACCGCTACCTCTTTCTTCATTCCCTCTACCAATAATACCTAATAATATCATGATACATCTTAGTCAAACGAGTATGACCTACCCACTTCAATGCATGGAATTCACGCATAAACTCTTCTCACTTTCACCTTCTCATAACCACATGACCACAAATAATGAAAATTCTAGAATCACCAAAAACCCAACTAGAAGGTTAATCCTCAACATTAATAATTTAGTTCATTTCCAAACACTTCAGATCCTCATGCTTACTCTCACTAATCCAAATCGAAAGTGCAGACTAAACTACTATGGGTTCAAGGGTTATCTACCTGTTTCCAACCTGCAACTCAAGGATAATATCATAAAATAAGTTATTCATAATACACATGGAGATGGATTACTAAAACACATAACTCTGAGTCTTCCAGGTAAGATCATCCACAACTATATTCCCTTTTCCTAGTGTGTAAACCAACACAATGTCAAAATACTGCATGTATTCAATCCATATTCACTACCAATGATTCAAATAACATTGAGAGAAGATCTACTTAATAGTTAAATGATTTTTAATCAATGTGAAACACTCTCCCAACAAGGTATACCTCCAACACATTAAGGAATAAACCATATAAGACAAATCAATATCATGAGTAGGGTAATTAATTTCATGAGAATTCAATTATCTTTACCCATATGATACCACATGACCATCCAACATCAACACTACCGCAAGTCCAACACTAGATGCATCCCTGAACATGGTGTATATTTTACCAGGTCTGGGTATGATTAGGATTGGCGCAGTCATCAACCGCTTCTTGAACTCTTGAAAAATATTATCATCTGACTTGTTCAAATCAAACATAACTCCATAATTGGTCAAGCTTGAGAGTGTTTCTACCAAATAGGAGAAATATTTATTTAAACTTCTGTAATAACCAGAAAATCCTTTCAAACATTGAACATTTGAAACATTCTTGGGATACATAGAAGAAACAACAACCAATAATTTTCTTGGATCCACTAACACACTTGACTCAAAAATGATTTGACTTAAGAAATGAAAATTTTCAATCCAGAAATGACAATTTGATAGAATGGAATTGTGATAATTCTATATTAATATACTTCCAACAATGTAAAGATGTTTATCATGATCATCTATAGTTCTTGAGTACACCAAGACTTTATAAATGAAGACAACCACAGAATGATCTTGGTATGGGTAAAATTTTCATTTCATTAAATTTATGAACATGTCTAGTACATTGGTCAACCCGAATAACATCACCACAAACTCATATGTTCCATACCTGCTCATGAAAGATGTATGTGGTATGTAATAAGGCATCACCCTAAATTAATGGTATCTTGTTCTCAAATCAATCTTGGAGAACACAAAATAACCACTAAGTTGGTCCAATAGGTAATTGATTCTGGGAATTAGGTATCAATTCTTAAAGTTCACCTGATTCAATTTCATATTGTCAACACATAACCTTAGTGATCTATCATCCATGTTGGAAAAAAATGGGAGATCCCAAAGGTGATGTATTAGGATAGATGAACTCTTTATGTTCCACATATTATAACTGAACCTTATGCTCCTAGAGTTATTTCAGGGCCATTCAATATGGAGAAATGTTAATTGGTTCTTCCCGCAGTAGCAACTAGATTCTAAAATTAAAATCTCTCTTGGGAGGTAGCCCCAAGAAGTACTCAAGAAACACATTTAAAAATTGATCTTCAATGGGAGGAAATACTGGTTTCTCCATTCCTCCTTCATCTAGCATAAGACAATACAGTTAAGCCATGAGTTCTCCCATTTACTCGAAAACGTGCCCTCCATGGTCTACTCGAATGTCCCACTCACCACAAAAGACATAAATGTATCTTCCGGGAGATGTGAATGTAACTCGATTTTGGTAATAGTCTTTAAGGGTATGGTACAACATTAATCAATCCATTCCGAATATCAGGTCAAATCATAAAATTTCAAGGATAAATATTTTTAATAGAAAAATGCACCCACCAACCTCTAATGAACAACCTTTACATTGTCTAATATCCTCTACTTTCACCCCCAATGAAATTTCAATTGACATAACCCCACATACACATTCCATGGATAGGCTTAACAAAACTACAAACTATGCAGAAATAAAGTAATTTGGGGCACTTGTGTCAAGTAAAGCACTAGTGAGTGTGGAAGCTAAAAAAATTGTACCTAAAATATTAGATGGTACAACCTCAAAATCTCTAGGTGTTGAATGAACTACATGAAGATGACATGACCCTCTACCCTAGGCTCTAACCTATGCACCTTCCACTTCCCTACCATGTTGGTATGGATGATCTCACCCCATTGTTCCACATCCATCACCTATACTGGTACAACCTCTATAGATATAGTTGTCTTAGTTATATAGGGTAACCAACCCATAACCTATACTAGGCATCTTACTCTACCCTCCATCTATTATCAACTGTCGAGGGTTACTACAAAAACACTCTATATTTTCCATCCTTCCACACAACCATCACTTGTCTACTGGTTGGGGACACTATCCATGCATGTTCCCTATATTTCCACACTATTAATAGAACAAATGATCACCACCTTGAGAGACTAGACCTATCTTATGACTTATCATTAAACATTCACGTTGAGGGAAATTACCAAAACTCTACTTCCTTTCCATAGAAGACATACCACTCACCCACCCGGCTGACACCACAAGTCCACAACCCGAAGCTCCCTTTAGGATCACTTTTGAGATTAGGGTCTAATCGACTACATCTAAATACTTCTTGAATTAGTATATATTCAGCGAGGAACTGATCTGATATCTAATCCCATCATGAAAACATTTTTACAAAGTCTCCTTGTCTCCTACCAAAATCTGGGAGAAGTGGTGCAAGTCATCAAAACGACTGGCATAATCCATCACCGACTGAACCCATGGGTCAAAATACTAAACTCCAAATCCTTCTCCTACCTCAAGGTATCTAAGTAGAAGTATTGTCAAATTGTTTTCTATAAAATCATTCCATATGATCCCTTCAGCTTGCTCAATATGAACCATGTTGTCCCACCAACTCTTTTCTGGATCTCAAAACATATAGGCTGCTAACTTAACTTGCTTCTTGGAAGGAGTCTCTAGATTAACAAGGATCATCAAGATGTAATCTATCCAAAAATCATCCACATCTGGCCCACCCTCTTTGTTAAAGGTCAGAGGGTGATGCATCTAAAATTCCTTGGCTAGCTCAAACATATTCGATAGAGCCGGCCCTGGGTCCCATTTCATCATATTTATGAAATGAGAAAATTTCTCAAAGAACTGTTCTTCTCTATTTCCATGAATCATTAGGTCTTCTTGATCTACTAATGGGTGATCAATCTAGAAAAAATACTCTTGTCACCCTATCGGCACACGTATTTATGGTGGCATTTATCTACAATTCCAAATAGGTGCATTATAATACATAACAAAAATATTATACAATTCATATAAAAAAGCTATCTACTGTTTATAAAAAATCCATTTTATAAACTATTTCAAAAGTTATCTTCACATCACAAACACTACCCTCGACCATCCCAACTGAGGGTCATGGATAACATGGGTAAAAAATCCTAAACAGTTCCAAATATTAGATGATACACCATTTCAAGACTATTTTCAAACTCACCAGGCATTACTTACCCCTAGGCACATTTATTATTTTGGAACATACTAAAACTATCATTTTTACCCATATACAACATCGTTTAAACATAATTAATTAATAATTATTAATATTCAATTATACGTTTTAAACATTTTCATCATTTTAGTAGACACCATTTTCATCAATTTCATAAAAATAAAATGCATTCTACCCTTTATGTCCCACACACCCATCCAATGTGTGTGCTTATCATAAGGCATGTCACATATATACGTTCGTTCCAAGAATGATACTTGAATTAAAAACCTCATTTCATTCCAACCATGAGAAAGATATCATAAAAATCTTACATCACACAATAATTTCATTACCCAATGCTGAAATATCAATAAATGAGACAAGACAAAATATGAACAACAATTCCCACCTAGGGTGACTTGGATTTCCCTCATAAATGTGTTAGATACTCCCAAGAATGAGATTATTTTAAAGGATTGATACCTTCCTAACCTCCTATATATCATCCCCAAATAGTATGTCACAGAAAATATATCCTCTAATAAAACATTGTAACAACCTTGACCTAGTATCGACTAAATCAGGTGCCTAATCCGGGTCACCACATGACCTCAAGCATGCCTCCCCGTATGCCAGAGGTTGAAGACTAGTAGAAAGTGTATAAAAGGTAATGTGTGGAGACTGTAACCTCTTTTCTAGAGTAATATATAATATAAAAAATAGAACATCAGAAACAATATGTAATGACCAGTGAAACTGCATAAAAAATATCTTCTAAAATTGGGTATAACCATAACCAACATTAATTATGCCATGTATTTCTAATAGTTCCAAGCGAACAAAACCCAAAATAAATATAAATAGAGAAATCCTCAAAATGGTATTTAATCCATGTCCATAATCTCATACATGGATATCCAATTCCCGAATAAACTCCCAACAATGGGGAATTTTCACTTATCCTGACATTCAAACATGAAATCTGCTAGGGTACCCAACAATGGCTCGAGAAGGGCGTGAGTACTACTCTGTATGCCACCATCAATAGTGTCTATAAAATATCCAGTCTAAAAAGAGAGTGCATGAAAGTACTGAATAAATGAATACTAAATAAAATATCGTTTGAGAATCATTTTTTAACAACCTTTACGTCAACTGTTACAAACCTTAGTACCAAATTTTTTATTTAAATCATCTTTAGTATTTAATTCATTAACAATGTGTGCTCCATGTTTTATGAATTTACATCATTTTCAAATGTGTCCAAGGAATTCATCCCTATGCATAAGGGATTAATTTTAGTCCTTATCTCACTTGAAAAAACACATCACAAAAACACATTGTCCTCACCACTTATCCTTAATCTGAGAGGAATGAAAACATTAGGGGAATAGAGCTCCTTCCCCTTCCTAACTCCATGAACTGTTGGGTGGCATTTGGAGATTCAGTGTAACTCGACCTATGGATGTAGAACCCTAGTCAACACCCTACACTCCAAGCCATGTGCACATGATTATTTATCCATTAACCACACACAAACCATATCACAACCAAACACAACTAATAAAAATACAAATCATAATTCATAATAATAAAAATGTGAATTAAATAATATCCCTTAACCCATTAACATATTTTTCATTTACATTACATATCCCATTTATCCCAAACCCCATTCTCATTCCTAGATCATAAATAATATTCAATAATTCCCTTATATCAATCCATTTCACATATTCATCAATTCCATTATGAAAATCTATTAAACATATTTCTCATTTCACATACCATTAAAAATCTAACATATTCATCATTTCATATGCACTAACTATCTTTATAATTTCTAACATAATTAATAATCTACTTGACATGATCTTAACTAAGCCTATCAATCCATTTCCATGACATGCCAAAAAACACCTTAATCCATTACCAAATCTAGGAACATTAACAATATTACATTTTCCAATGAACTAATATATAAAAATTATCAATAAGGGATCTATGTTATCACACATCGACCTTGAACTTACATTTCGAATTCTTAGGTCCAGGAATGTCATCCCACCCTATGGGTGGCCATAAATCAGTCAAATCATAATCAATTCATCCCATGGGGACCAGGAGGTGTTAAATTCATTATTTAGATTCTAACATCACCAAATCTCACCAAATTAATCAAAATAACAATAATTAATAACAAATAACAAAACTAAACAGGCTTAAATCTGCAAAAAAAAAAAAACGGGATATAAATTGTAGACCACATACCTTTAATCCGTTGATGAACACACTCCTAATCATGGAGTTAGATTTGGATTCATACACCCATTAAATCCTTAACCTAGAAACAACTATAATAAGAATTTTTTTTGGATTTAGAATATTATTTCCAAAGATACAATCCCTAATATAGAAAATATAATCAATATGAAGATTATATATACCCAGAGCATTGATCTGGAATCGACAGCTCTCCAAATGACCATGAAATGAGGGAGATAAACCCTAGGAAGCTATTGAGGGTTATAAATTATTACTTGGGATGTTGTTAAGTGAAATGGGAGGAGAAAACTAGGTAGAAGTTAAAAACCCCAAGCTGAAAAAATTGTAATGTTTCCAAATTTTAAAGGGGTGCATGGTTTGTCAAACCATAGAAAAACCATACACTCTCCACCATCCTTGAGTAGTTGGGTCACATGTTTACCTGGGAAAGACACAAGGGTTTTCCATACATGCTCCAACCATGTGATATGCCACTATGTAATGATGCGTGGTTTTCCTAGGAAGTTTATATGGTTTACTTAACTAAGAAAAAACCATGCACCTTATATAGGTTAGAATTAATTTCATTCCTTTCATGGTCTAAACCCCTAAACCCCCCATAAGACCCCTCATACCCCGAGAAGAATTTAATTAACAAAAAAATATATTGAAATGAATGTTTAATCATGTAAATACCTCCAAAAAGTCTAAGATATAATAGTAAGTACATGGTTTTTCAAATAGTCTGGCCAAATTGTGTGTCTTCTATAGCAGCCTAGAATGGGTCTTCCAGTTAGCACATGATTTGAAAAAATGATTGTACAAAACATATTTCATGAATTAATTTATATGAATATGATTTTAAATAAATTAAATTCATTAATTTTGGATCATTTACCTTATTTTGGTTTAGGGTCTTGAGCAAGGATGTTGCTTTTGAATATTTTATAGATTCCTTGACTTTTTGTGATCTTTTTTCATTGACCTTTGCATGCTGGATCTATTTTGTAAATGTAATGTCCCCATTATTGTTATTTCTTTATTATTTTTGTATATAAACTCTTATCTCCATAAATGTTACCTTATATCAAGGTTTTAGATGCTATATCTGAGGTTTATGACAAGATATAATTGTGTTTCTTATGGATCCATCATGGATTTTTGTTTATATCTCTATTTTTCATTATACGTTATTTAGGAATTAATCTTTTAACTACATTCTATCTATACTATTGTTCTAATAATGATGAATTAGAGATTCTTATTTCCAAATTATTTATTTATGATCCCTTATTTATTCCGAAGACCATCAACTCATCTTGGAATGTTGTGTTCCTGTAGGAACTATTATTCTAAGTGTCTCAAGAAAGGTGGTTTCATGAATTGGATTTTTATGATTATTTCTTTTTTAGTACATGAAATTTATTTCTAAACGGTTAGAGTACATTTTTAATGTAAATATACTAGAAATAGATTTTGGAATGATTTCTAAATGCATGAGAAATGTTTTAAAAAATGTGTTTTTATTAGAAACAATTATGAAAATTAGTTTCTTCATTAGTGTTATATAGAGAATTGTTTTTAAATAATTATTTGTATGATTTCAAAGATAAAATTACCTTTGAATGATTATAATTTGGTAACACTGATTGTGATCGATGATGAGGTAGGTATCCATTCTTTGGGATGAGATCTTTCCCTATAGACTTGTTCTAATAGGGTAATATATACACAATGATTCTTATGTTATAACATATCTTAACTCTAAAACATAATCTTACCACCTATTCATGTTTTTCTAGTGTAATGTGAATATAATGTGGCAAAAGGATAATTTTTTTGGGGATCCTCATTAATTAGGAACCAATGATACTCTTAGGCATATTTTCAATCTGATAATATTTGAATAGTATGATTGGAATGATTATAGAAATGGATAGGAAACTGGGATGTTGGTATTATTTAAAAAATTATGAAAGGGTTGATTTATCCATGTTTTATATTAAATTTTGTAATATTATATATCATTCCTTATCATTGTTTACTTAGTAATAATTAGTTTATTTTATAAATTATACTTTTTAAACACTTAGTAGGATCCTATTGGCATCATTTTTTTCACACCCTGCATAAACATTTGGGTGTATATATACATTGTTTTATCTAATAAAATTAAGGTCAAGGTGTCAGATGGTGGTGAGGGGTTTATTCATTAGTAGGTTGTGTGAGTCTGTAGGCCATTTCTTGTCACATTGAGCTCGATATTAGTAGAAAATGGTGTGTTTATGTAACTTGGAACTTGTTTTACAAAAGTTTTTCCTACTATTATATTTATTTTTCATAATTACATATTAATGTATCTTTTATAACATTTTTATTGTTTTTTGTGGATTTATAATTTATAAATGGTTGTTCTGGATTATAGTTAATTTTCACCAGCTTATGGGGACTAGGAATTTCATTTGAGCTATGTTCGGATAATTTTGGGTTATCAATAGTTGGGAAATCCAGGTTGGTTTGTGGAATGAATCCTAGTAAAGGGATATATTTTCATAAAAATCACATATTTATGTTTATAGAAATTAACAGAAAGACAAATAATCCCACCCAATTTATTTTTAATGAGTTCTAGCAGTGCCCAAGGAGAAATAGAAGGATGAATAATTCCCTTATCCTCACAATCCTCATGATAAACCATTAATTATTTCAATTCACTGGGTTCTTTATGATATAAAGGTAAAAAATTATCCTCATCCCTAAACGTTACTCTATCATAAACATACCAATCCCTTGATTTGATAAGCTATAAAATTCATCTATAAAAACAATGGGATACTTACTCACCACCATATAAATAGGCCTAATATGATTTCAATTGAGGACATCAAGAAAAATATTTTATAACTGGAAGGAGATAATTTTAGCACTAGGGATAATGATAATTTTCTCCTAGATCTAGGATCCCACTCACATTGAAATACGTGAGTGGATACATTAGAAAAATGAAACTACACACCATAATGATAAAGAAAAATCTAGAATTTATACCTAATAATCCAATCCATAAAATAATGAGATCAAATATATAATGATAAAAAACTATGAAATCCCATACATTTTTATAGAGAATTATCAAAACACATCATTTTGGAGATCTAAAACCCTACTCCAAATTTATTCTAAAAGGAGTGGAAAGAGCCATCATGAAAGGAACAATCTCTTAACACATATTTAAAAATAATAATTTTAGAAGAGATAAACTATGGATTGGAACTAGTATAAAATAATTATATAACCATATAAGTTGTTATAAACACCATACCTCGAAGTCTATATGATCCAACCTATGAATCATCTAGTGAACACTTCACTAAATTGATACGTCCAACCTCATTATTCATTTTTTTGTAACCTAAGGACCACTATTAGAAAGTTATTAGGATCTACCAATTTTATGAATTAGATTAAAACTAATAGTCCTTGGTGAATTTTGATATATCTCTCCTTCCCTGGGATTATCTCCAATAAAATACTAAATATGACCTGATTACCAACAAATATGACACAACATGGGTGCTATATTACAATAAATTTTGAGGTGTCAATTCCTTTCACTCAAATAATAAAACACCTGACCCAAAAATGACATATATTATACACCCCTACTGTCACCTTAGCATCGGTCACCATTCTTCCTCTTATGGACAAAAAATAAAATTTAGATGCCTTCTATTAACATTGATACTCTAAGGAGTCCTTTATTTGAAGATATGTCCATCTCAACCATAGTTGTTTTGGTATAGAACCAATTCTAAGGTGGGTGGGAAGATGAGAATTGGTATAGGCTGAATATCAGTCCAAAACACAATTTACACCCCCACACCTTGAGGAATTAAATATAAATTTTCTTTAGAGAAAGGTGTACCAACTCAGCAAACCTAGATAAAAAATCCATGATAGAATGGTCTCCCTACACCATAGTAGCAACCTCACATTCCTTCAACACTTTTTGTGTATCATGACATAACTATTGATTGATTTTTTTTATAACAGTATTCAAGGTGATATGTTCATGTAACATAGTTTTTAAAATAGATTCCAAAAAATTCTTTCATGGAACCTAAAGCAAATATATGAAAAACCGAATCATAAATTGTTTTATATATTTTACGAATGGAAAAATTATCTCAATACTAATGATCTATTCTTATAATTCCCATGATCCCATTTGATCATGAAATATCAATGGTTGTTTCTTATTAATTTCGGAATAATTCTCTACCTTCAATTCTGGTTCAGCCCCATCTATACAGACTATAGTATAGATCATTTGGACTATAGTTTCCATCAAATCAGAGTCAAACAGAGTGTTATGTTATGATTATTACTTCTAAGATTCATCTTTAGATTTAAAATATAGTCTTTTTATAGGAGGAATATTTTGTAGAATAATGTAAATGAAAACCCATTAGAATAAAATTTGATTCATTTATCATAATATGACTTTAGATAATTAAAACAAAAAGGATGAAATTATAAACAAGGATTCTAGAAAACCCTGTACATCTAATGATAACTCAAGGTTTATCATGAAATTAAGCTGGCTAGGAACACTCCCACACTGCCTCTTGAGTTCTCATGGTCATTTATTTAGTCTATCAACAACCCCAAGTTTCAAAATGGTAATAGAAAAACAAGATAAAATGATTTTAATGGTAGTGTAATTTTATATCAATTTTCAATAGATGATCCTGGGTCAACACAAAATGTTTCCCAACATGGCCTACCACAATAATAAAAGCATATTCCCAATCTACCTGGGTCAGTGATAATATCCTAGGTAACTTATAATGAAAAGTGGGAATGATTTCACCCATCTAAAGGCTTGTTATTAGATATATGAAATTAGAGTATAAAAAATTATCCAAAATACAATATATAAAAAATAAACCAATCCATATTATAATATCCAACTATTGGATTAAAAGGTATAGATTAATAAAATGTATTACCATCATCATGAAACCTGAATCAACTCATGGTTATATCTCAACATGACCACATATCACCACTATCTCCATACACTACAAGGGAACATGATTTTGGAGTGACATCCTCTAGTTGATCCCCTTCCCTTTATATGTATCATGTAAAAACAAGTCTATATATACCCAAAGTCATAGTAGGGTGTAAGGAAAATGATCCCATTAGGATACCACCATGAATATATACAACTTCTATCCACATGAATCTATTTTTGTATAAAAATATTTAATAAACAATTTAGAATAAATAATTTTTTCAATATAAAACCACCCATTGGTTTTATTTTATAAATCATTCCATATTTAAGTAAGAAAATATTATGACATAGATTTTATCCATGATCCACAAGTAGATAATAATCGATACTATAATTATTTTATTTGTATATCAAGTTTTTAAATAAACATATCAAATAAACCTTCACATACTATACGCAAAACAAACCAAAGATAAATCGAATACATGTGGATGTACACAAATACAACACACAAAGTAACACTAGAAGGCATAATTGAGTCCTAAATTCCATGAATCATGGTCCCCTTGTAATGTTACCAACTAGAAACCATGGCATCACATGGATTTACCATAGTGATAGCTTCCTCCACTAAGGTCGAAAAATATTTAGTATTCTCCCATACACCATATTATCCCAAGTTGATATATACCATTATTATGATTCAAGAAATACAATTTCATATGTAATAAAATATCTTCAATTGTGATGACACACCCCTACAATTAATAATAAAATTACAATTGAAAAAAATCTTTGAGGAATTCTTTTAAACACGTAATGTCCATAAAATATTATTTTCAATGAAAACTCATTTGGATAAAATTTCCATTGCCACTAAATATTGAGTCTATAATTCATGAGTGTAAAATATTAAATTTCACAAATAAAAATAAATGGAGTGAATCATAAGAATTGTTTTATATTAAGGGATTTAAAATATCATAGATACATCTATCTCACTAATGGAGAGACTGATGCCACCTTTGAAACCAATTTTTTTTAATAAAATAGATTGGATTCTTATAATCCTAGATCCAAGATAAACACGATCAATTCCAAAAAAATGAACTTGATATTACTATCAAATCTCATTAGGGTTCCAACTAAAAAATGGTAAGTGTTATCAACAGAATATCTAGAAACATTAAGAGAAATTGGTAGGATATCCTAATATACATTAGAGGGATCCACCCAAATTGATCAATAGTCAACAAGGAACCAATGGGAGAGTCATCTAGAGATTTATAGAGGAAATGGTTTGATATAATAACGGGTTATGAGGTGATTATATAAAAAATTGAGCAATGGAATTAGGGTAATATTTCTATTAAATATGTTTAGATTGGTTCATAGGGTTATCCAACATGGTTAGAAAATTTAATAAAAAACCTTGTGGTAGGAAATATCCTTTGAAAACTAAGATTAATAGTTTCATGGAAATACAGGCAGAGTTTGAAAATCCACTCGATAGTCTATAGACCCAAACCCATACATCAACACGATTTTCTAGTTGACTCACACAACTAGAGAAACGGTGAAAATCACCACTAGAAC
This sequence comes from Viscum album, assembly GCA_963277665.1. NCBI lineage: Eukaryota > Viridiplantae > Streptophyta > Magnoliopsida > Santalales > Viscaceae > Viscum > Viscum album. Next base: position 916,938,032 of record OY728125.1, read on the forward strand.
AAATTGATCCATATCATAGTGTTACCACTAACCAGTTTCCTAAATCCTGCACCTTGAATATTTCCTAAAAAACTCCATAGTTTCATACCCATAACCTAAAAGACATTAGAACCTAATTTTTTTGAATCATAGTCAAACATAAACATATATGTGACTCAGTGGTCATCACATCAACAACCAAAACTACCAATCCACAGTGTCAAGTCATGTACCTAAGGACTCGATGTCCCCAAATTCATTTATGGTTCACAATTTCTTATCTTACTTTAATTAATGTTTCACAAATTATTTATAATTAAATAGTGCTATCTTATGGTCCCTAATTACTTTCTAAAGACATATATCAATTTCCCAAGAGGATTTACTTTTTATGTAATTATTTTATTTATCAAGTTTCCATATTTCATCAATTGAACATTTATTTGGATAAAACATTCTAGGTTTAGTTGGATATAATTATATTCAAAATTTATAAGGGAAACACATTATATATTTCTTAATAACTCTTTATTTTACAAACACTATCATTCTAATTATTCATTTATATCATTCCTTACATAAAGGGATCATCTAGAGACTTGGCTAAGTAATGTTTCATTATAATATCAAACGAGAAAGCACCATATAAGGTGATAATGGAACCTTATATTACCAAAATTACCAATAATCTGTTATAATCATAAGAAAATATAAATTAGATAAAAATGAATCATAGGCCAATTAAATCATACAAACTATTCTGATGACATTTGAATCGTATGCCCCTAACATGATGCATTCTATGTAAATCACTACAAACCAAAAATAATGCATCTATATGTTATTACTACAATACTAGAAAAGAGTAAAAATTATATAAAGCGATAAAATATTATATTTAGTGTCTCACTTAAGGTGAAAATAAAATAAAACTATAAAAAATGAATTCCAAGAACAACATTTCCCTGCCTTTGGAAACATGGTCTTTCCTCCAAGTGTGTGTTAGATACTCCCAGGAAAAATCTCATTAACATGACCTGATACATCCTATTATCCTATATAACTTTCCCAATTAGTAATACTAAATAAAATATCATATACTACCACTTTGTGATGTCCCAAACATAATGTAACTACAAGTTCACCTTGGATTGGTGGCACTATATAACCTAAGTTTGTCCTGCACATTCCAGTGGCTACCGAATAGAAGTCAGGGTTTAAGGTACTTGTTAGGATTCTATGACCATAATGACAGAGTGAAATAACAATATAACAACATCAATAACGTATAATATCCTAGAAAAACATCAAATCCAAGAAGTTGTAGTTAAAATAAATATAGTATCACATGTGATTAAGAATGAACATGCCATATATTCTAAGATAGATCCTCCATGGGAGGATCACACAAAAAATAATAATAAAATAATAAAATTAAATTGATTCTAAAATTTCATCCCCAATAAGTCCAAATTTTATCCTAATCATGTTATCCATAGTTTATCATAGGAATGCAAACAACATCATGTAATGGGACTTTTTTCTCAACTGATACTAATAAAATAATAGTGATATATACTAAGGTATACAAGTTCCTAGGAATAATAATTAAGGTTTGATTAAAAATTAGCTATACACCACCAATGAAATCCCTAAATAATTAGTCAAAACCAATTTTTTTTAAGAAGTGGTGTAATTAAATAAATTAACAGTTTAAAAGTTTAATTTGAAATTACTAAAAATTAGATGATACCCCAGCTCAATAGTGAAACTTGATATCTGAATATACCTCCAAAGAAACTTCTTCCCATGACCCTAATATACCATACCATCATATAATAGTGTTGGAGTGTCCATAATAATTTCCCAATGACCATTTCAATAATCATATCACAACCTAATGTTCATGCGTTTTCTATGTAAGTATCATGACCCCCACAAAGAGTGTTTTGATGACCTCCACAATAGAATTTTTTAGGACCATCCTTATGTGGATTTTCATGACCACCCCTTTGTGAGTTTCCAAACATCATCATATGGATTTTACAATAAATTTTTCACAAATTCCTTAAAAGTAATTTTCCAATTCCATATAAATCACATTCATAAAGATCCATTTCAATTATTCATTTCAAAAACTATTTAACAATTATCTTTAAAAATTAATTTAAATTTCCAAGACAATAATTAATATCATAATAGTAATTATACAATTCATAAAATATGGTTTACCCATTATGATATTGATACCAATTCATGATCTACGAAATTAATTTCATAGAATCCATTCCTTCTATAAGGCCAAAACAACTCACAACGTCAACCCAAACCCTTAATATTCAATGAAATTTCAAATCATGGTTCATCCAATATATCAATTTACATTTCGGATGTATCTTTTTGAAATATAATTTTATACCAAATTTTGAGAAATTACATCGGGCTTTGGGATCTCCTTCATAATTATTAATTTAAAACTCAAGACCCCATTGTAATCATTTTGAGCACACTTCACCTATTTAACAAAAACAACTTAAAGAGATTATACAACTCCACACATTCATACATAAGTGGATATAAAATTTCATTAGTCCAAGTTAGGGCCAATTTCTAAAACTTGTCTTCGGATTTATATTTCATTTTGAGAGAGACCATTAATGATTTAAATATGGCTTCACTCATGTATATAACTATAATTAATAATTTAAATTCATCCAATTCATTGTAAGGATGAAATGTAAACACAATGAACCAAATAAAGAGAATTAATAAAATGGGTTAAATTATGGGACCATCTATTTTGACCTTAGATTAGTCCAATCAACCAAAAAAAATCTTCTGTTTGTCCTAAAATAGATGAAATTGAGAAAACAGATAAAATCCCTTAAAATAGGTAATATTAAAAAAAGGAAGGACACCACTTATTAGTGAAAACATGGGGAAATTATGTAAAAACATGATAGATTTAGAAGAAACCATTTTCATGTCTTATTAATATACCTGCATTAAAATTCACTTCAAGAATATTATGTTATTTTATAGTAAAAAAATAAATAGTTTTATTCATACCAAATGTTTTAATAAATATTAAATGGTTTTTAGAGACTTGATTTCCAAATTTTCTAATTTTAATTTTAAAAAATTAAATTCATTTTTAAAATTATAATATCAAAATTATCTTCTGGTGAATTATTGTGAATTTTCTAGGAAATTTATTTTTCAATGAATATTGAAAAATATTAGTTTTTGTAAAATTTTAATTTCCTTTCATTAAAAAGTTCCTTTATTCTATAAACTTTAACTCAAATTACCAAAAATTATAATTTAATTAGATATAATATAATTAATTACATTTTATTCCTTATTATACTTGATTTTGGTATAATTTCTTTTTGGGGATTAAAAATTCATTTTTTTAAAAACAGTTGTTCGTTGTGTGTTTCATTTTAATTCTGAATTAATTTTTTCTGCTTCAAAAAATTGAATCTTGAAAAATGGATACCATATTTGGAATTAAGAGGTGCAAATTTGGAAGACATCACTCTTTTATTTTGAATCATTGTGAATTGTGACCACAGTAAATATTTGTTTCCTCTATATTGGTAAAACATTTAATGAGTAAAGAAATGGTCGTTGTCCAATGAAGACGTATAGTTTTTAACTGAATGTTTTAGTTTTATTTATTCTTATAAATCCATAAAATATTATTCAACCATGGTAAAATAAAAAAATCATTAAATTACATAAACTAATATGTTATTATGTTAATGTATTAATCTATATCAATCTCTTGTTCTATAAAATGTGAAATGAATCCATTGTTCGTATGTAAAGAGGACTACTGCCTCACAAAGCGATGTAATTAGTTTCCATATATGCCTATCATGGATGTTCTAATGAATAATTTTAAATATATATGATATTAATTATATAATTATTAATTTGTAATGTAACACCCCAAGCTTCTACAGTACACTTCTCTTTGAATAATACAGTAGCGTGTGTTATACGCAACTTCGAGTTCTAACACACACCATAACCAATCAAACTAGCCGTTATGAATCATAATACCCACTTTTTGTAATTTTATAAATTTTATCTTTCAAAATAGACTTCATTTTTGGATTCAGAATATCGAAATTATCTTAGGGTGAATTTTTGGTATTTTTCTAAAAACATTAAATTTTTGATGAATAATGAAAAAACACTGAGTCATAGTTTAAAACCGAATATTTATTTAAATAATTATTTATTTTATTTAAATTTCATTAAGTTAAAATTAGATAAATAATACCTATATAAGTTCAATGTAATTCATTAGAGTTAGTTGAAAATAATTTTAGATATATAAAAATTTTGTTGAATTATTCACCGTCTTTTACCCAACTCCTAGGAAAATTTGGAAATTCCCATAAAACATAATTTTACCGCTTCTGTGAGTGGAATTTCGAAAATCCAAATGACATGGTTAATATCAAGGAGTAAAATTTGGTTCAATGAGATGAAAATCATTTTTGGTGAATAGTAACTTTTCACTTTTATTTACCACGCTTAAAAGTAAATAGGGTAATTAAGGGTAAAAATGATATTAATATTACCCTAACACATGTTATAATTCTATTGGACAAGTTTATATAGACCAATAACAACTTTAGGAATAAAATATTATCATTTAGGTCTTCCTGGATTAGATTAGGACATTTATTATTATTTAATTAAAAGAAGAGTTAAAAGAGATAAAATCAGTGTTTAATAACTAAAACATTTTTAATATAGGGTTATAAATAAGATAAATTAGATTATAAATATTAATTAGAAAGATAAAAGGATTAGCTACATAATGGTATTTTATTTATAATTTTTAGGCATTAAATAATTTAATTTATTTATGACACATTAGTGATGTAGTAATTACCTAATTAATGAAATATTAAAATAATTGATATTATAAATATCAAAATAAATGTAATATGAGAATTTTTGTGAATTCCAATAATTATATAGGTTAATATGACATATTAGGATTGGTTATATAAATTGTTTTCGAAGTAATAATGTTTTTATGAAATTATCAAAAACAAAATACCCAATAGTGCCAAAATTGACATAAAATAGTTTTTAAAAAAAATATTATATTATTAATTGATATTCTATTCCTAAAAAATCTAAGGTTCGGAAAATGGACTTATATAATGATAGGTGTATCATTAATGGACCACTTGGGGGTTTCTTGGAGGTATATTTTATGTTTATTAACCACATAATATAAAAATACAAAGAGACATGGTAAATGTCAAACTATTTAACTAAGAGTTTAATATAAATGATAAGGTTAATATAGTGACCCAAACCTATCTAAAATCTATTGGTTGAAAGGATTTCGACCCATCCCCACCTTAAACTTTAAAGTATTTACTTTTTTCCATTATAAACCGAATATGAATTTATTATAAAATAATATTTCTAGATTTTCCAAAGGTTCCCCTCACCCCTCTTATAAAAAGGTACTCGCCCTTCTATCTAATTTACACCTTCAAAGACTTTTGGCTCAGCCAACCCCTGCACAAATATTCTCTAAAATTCCCTAAATTCATCCTAGAGGCCTTATATTGATCATAAATCCAACCTATGGAGCACTTTTGATCAAATCAAAAGGAAGAACCCGAAGGAGAGGTAATGTTTTCACAACCCTCTTTCAAGTTTCTTTCTACTTAAGCTTCTTCTTTCTTTGTTATTTAAACTCTAAAATAATAAATCTAGTATCTTTCATATACTATGATATTATTATAAATATGGTACAACCATATTGAGTATTCTATCCCTCTTCCAATGTTTTATTTTTTCCAGGATGTGAAGAAGTAATTTATGAATGACCTGCATGGATAGTATGAGGTGATACGAAGAAAAGATGTTGTTGTAGTTTTTTTACTTTATTATGTAATGTAAGACTTATGAATATATTTAGTGTTTCCAAGACATCTAAGCTAATCAGTATTTCAAGACTTGATCATTTTTTATCATTCCAATGTTATGTAATAATCCACCGACTCTGGGTAACTGGGGTCGGGGTGTTACAGTTGGTATCAGAGGAAGTTTAGTACAAAACATGGAAACTAGATTTAGATAAACTTTGATTAGAGCACATAAACCTAAGATAGACTTTGAGTATTAGTATAGAAGAACTTCCTAGAATAATGGTATTGTATAGATTTTGTGAGTTTTCAAAGCAAAACATCCATGTCTAGATTCGAGCAGGTAAAGGTGGGTCTGGCACAGATGTACCTAGGGGTAAAACTCGAAAACACTACTTTGATCTAGACTCTAACGAAAACTAGTGCACGAAAACGGGCCTTGCAGTACTCTTGGTTATGACACTCCCGGGGGATATACTTAGGATAATTTAAATTTTCATTACAAACAAATTTGAATTATTTTAATATAATATGAGAATAAATGACCTTGCTTAATCTTAAGGTGCTTCAAATTGAGAATATGGAATCATGATATTCTCTAAATGATTTTATTACTACTCTTACTCACACAATGCTTTCTGGTTTTAGTCAATGGCTGGAGTCCAAGGACGTCATAGTAAATTTGAGAATTATGTACAAGGTGGGAACAGTGGTGGAAATGTGAAAAAAATGGAATGTTGATAGGCATAAAAGATATCGTGTTCATACCAAATCAGTTTTCCAAAAATATGATCAACAACATATATATTTACCAACTCCCGGACACAACAAAGAAGAGAAAGGTGAAGAAAGATAAGAGCTCTAGTAGTTGAGACATTAGATAATAGAATCCTAAATTTCCATCATAAAGGAAATGTGGAAGGAGACACCAAGGAAAGTGTCTCAATGGAACAAAGAAATGCTTCACGTGCGGGAAAGAATGAAAAAAAGTGAAGAATTTACAAGGAAAAATAAAGAGTACTATGGAAGAAAGTAAAAATGGTCCCAAAAATCCATTTACAGTTATTTTCCATAAATATAGGGAACCTGGCCATTACCCAAGTGAATTCCTTATTCTATAGGATATTTTCTTGGCCAAAGAAGAAGCTATGTGGAAATAGATGGCTGAAGAAATGTTTAAATGTATTAGTGCTCTTTGTTGATGGGATTACTTTGGAATAATTTCCTCTTGTATTTGTAACCCCACAGTTTTCTATGTGAGAATGATATTTGAGGAAGAGTTATCTTTTCCCTTGTGAATATATTTATAAATAACCATTTGATTTGAAATGATCATTAGGTTTGAGGCAATTACAAGTTATTATATTTTGGGATGAAAATTCAAGGTATGAGATAACATTTATGGTTAGAATTATGTTATAGTTATTTTGAGGAATTTATCTCATTTTGGTAATGTTATAAAATATAGTTTTTGAGAAAGGACAACATGCAGACCGTGTGACAACCCGTCACTACGGACAAAGCTGTGGGAATCGTACCCATAACCAATGTGCGATTGGGATTTATCGCCTACCACTAGACTACGTGAAGTCCCAGGTTAGTGTGACTAATTATTTTTAGTTAAATGATTTTATTGATCAATAATAAGTTTATTTGGGTTTTTAATTCTTATCAAAATGAATACCCTTAGTATAGGAAAATGATTTGGTGATTAGGTGATAAATGTTATTTTTGAAGATGTTCACTTTGTTGGGAACATTATATGCCCAAGGAAACTAGAATACTATGGGATTTCATTTGAGGAGTAATGTTGTATTTTCATCTATGTTTTTATTGTGGATTTATAGTTATTTGTGTTATTTATTGAAATGATTAACCTATAATAGAGAATATGTGATTAGGTTAATTAATTTTCAGTATGTGACTTTAAGAGTAGTTGATGTCATTTGGAGATACAATTTAATGTGGAAGACTACATAACCAAATTCTTCTAGGTTTTGGGTTTCAATATTAGTGTGGATTATATTGAAGGATTTTAATGACAATTGTTTATTGAATGATATTTATTTAACTTTTTGGTATTGTTGGTTTAATTTTAGAAATTAATATTAGTTTTTATTTCTCTAATGGAATATCCTTTTGGGGGATGATCAGATCTTGTACTAACCGTTTTAGTTTTCATTAATCTCTAAAGATAAGGTAAATATATAGTTTATCCTTCGTGGATCATGTGATTATATAGAAGTTTATTCTAGCTCTTCCAGTGTGACCAAGTATTCTTGAATACTCATCATTTAAAGAAAATGAGTTAGTAGTGGAAATTTATTAACGAATGTAACTATACTTAAAATGTAAGTATATCTCTTTATTTTCTTAGTCAATCTCATAAATGAATTCCTCATCTTTATATAATGTAACTTAAAAAAAATGTTGTCTCTATACTTTTCCTACTAGGAAACTAATGACCATTTTCCCCAACACATGTTTGTGGCTTTCTTGTTGTTAACTTTATCATGATCATGTTTTCTATCCCTCTCCTTCAGAACATGACACTTAGTTTATCTTCCATATCAGTGTTTTCTTATATGGAATCTTAGTATGAGTTATCTTGGGTGACCTTTGTACTCCTCTTTATATCTTTTAAGGTGATAGTTTTATTGAATCATTTTCCAATGTGGGACATTCCATTATATTCCCAAGACAAATTTTAAAAATTTATAGGACGAAATTATTTGGAGGGGAGAATGTAACACCCCAAGCTTCCATTGTACGTTTCCCTTTAAATAATATAGTAGCGTGTGTTGTACACGACTTTGAGTTCTAACACACACCACAACCAATCAAACTAGCCATTATGAATAGTAATACATACTTTTTGAAATTTTATAAATTTTATCGTTCAAAATGGACTTCATTTTTGGATTCATAATATCGAAATTAGCATAGGGTGAATTTTTTTTATTTTTCTAAAAACATTCAATTTTTGATGAATAGTGAAAAAACAATGAGTTATAGTTTAAAATCAAATTTTTTTTAAATAATTATTTATGTTATTTAGATTTAATTAAGGTCAAAATAGATACATAATACATATATAATTTCAATGTAATTAATTGGATTTAGATTAGAATTATTTTAGATACATAAAAATTTTATTGAACTTTTCACCGTTGTTTACCCACCTCCTAGGAGAATTTGTAAATTCACAGAAAACATAATTTTACCGCTTCTGTGAGTGGAATATTGAAAATCCGAGAGACACGGTTAATATCAAGGTGTAAAATTTGGATCAATGAGATGAAAATAATTTTTGGTGATTAGTAACTTTTTACTTTTATTTACCACTTTTAAAAGTAAATCGGGTAATTAAGGGTAAAAATGATATTAATATTACCTTAATACAAGTAATAATTCTTTTGGACAAGTGTATATCGACCAAAAACAACCTTAGGAATAAAATATTATCATGTAGGTCCACTTGGATAAGATTAAAACATTTATTATTATTTAATTCAAAGAAGAGTTAAAAGAGATAAAATTAACGTTTAATAACTAAAACATTTTTAATATAAGGTTATACATAAGATAAATTAGATTATAAATATTCATTAGAAAGATAATATGATTTAATACCTAATGGTATTTTATTTATAATTTTTAGACATTTAATAATTTAATTTATTTATGACACAATGGTGATAATAATTACCTAATTAATGAAATATTAAAATAATTGATATTATAAATATAAAAATAAATGTAATTTGAGACTTTTTATGAATTCCACTAATTATATAGGTTAATATGAAATATTAGTATTGGTTATATAAATTCTTTTCAAAATAATTATGTTGTTATGAAATTATCAAAAACAAAATACCCAATAGTGTCAAAATTGACAAAAAATAGTTTTTAAAACAAATATTTTATTATTAATTGATATTATATTCCTGAAAATATAAGGTTAGTCCAAAGGACTTATATAATTATATGTGGATAATTAATGGACCACTTGAGGGTCTCTTGGAGGTATATATTATGTTTATTAACTATATAATATAAAAATAGAAAGAGACATGGTAAATGTTAAACTATTTTACTAAGAGTTAAATATAAATGATAAGGTTAATATACTTACCCAAACCTGTATAAAATATATCTGTTAAAATGATTTCAACCCATTCACACCTTAACCTTTAAATAATCTACTTTGGAACCATTATAAACCGAATATGAATTTATTATAAAATAATATTTCTAGCTTTTCCAAATTTCCCCTTACCCCTCTGATAAAAGGGTACTCCCCATCTCTATAATTTACACCTAAAAAGCCATTTGGCTCAGCCAAACCCTACCCAAATATTCTATAAATTTCCCAAAATTCAACCTAGAGGCCTTAGTTTTATCATAAATCCAACCTAAGTATCCCTTTTGATCAAATCAAAAGGAAGAACCTGAATAAGAGGTAATGTTTTCTCAACCCTCTTTCAAGTTCCTTTCTTCATCAACTTATTCTTTCTTTGTTATTTCCATTCTAAAATAATAACTATGGTATCTTTCATATACTGTGATATTATTATAAATGTGGTACAACCATATTCAGTATTATATCCATCCATTGAATGACATGTCACCATACGTGCGTATGTACGACCTACCGTCTCCACATCGTGGTGTAATTGTTATTCAATACATTATTATTCGGGTGGGTATAATAATGATGTAAAATTCATGTAAATAATAATTATAACATGATAATTATTCTTTATATATTTTATAACATCCAATTATATATGATTTTAATATCAAAAGAGTGATATTATCGCTCATGCGTATGTACGGACTACCATCTCCACGAATACGATGAGATTCATTCCCCATCGTATCCATACAAGTCTAATTCTTCTTTTATGATTAAAAATAATGTTTAAGGACTAATATAATTCTATATATGAATAAGATACATCCTATCAATAAAAAACACGGCTTATGTAACAAAACATATAAATGAAAATGAGTAAGTTAACACCCGAAACGACGATAATACTAAGATATTATTAACAAATCAATGTTAAAAGATAATATATGATATCATATTAATGTATATGATTCATTTATAATTAAATAAAAATTATTTCACCATTATACAGGAGGATAACCTACTCTCGACCAAGGAAAAATTACTAAGTAAGGGGTTTCTTATCTCACTTTTAATTCCGTGAGATTTCCATTGTTCGCTACTTATTTATTGAATGTGGTGTGTGTAATGCCCATGTTTGTATCCATTATGTAATATAATTTTATTCATGTATATTTACATCATAATTGTATGATCCTTCTTTCATTGGTGTATGTTTCGTAAGTTACCAAATCAATAAGGGAATTTGAAATTTTAATTTCCACTCATTCGACTTTACACATACTTCATTGATTATTTTACTCCAAAGTTATGTGTAGAATCACTATCCATTTTATTATGTCATAATTTCCACTCCCCTTTCTGTGGATATACTTTTGATACACATAATCACTCCATTGATAAATTCTCAATTCATCGGTATGATCTTGATAAGAGTAATTTTTACTCAATCTCGATTTGTTGAGTTAATCATCCAATTCATTGGTGTTGTTTTTACAAGAATATGTGTGAAGGTCCTTTGATAGTTTTAAACTAAATATCCATTCATATTGAGTGTATTTATAATTTTCACACATAATTATGTCATTGATTTATCCTTAACCTAATGATACAGCCTTTATGATAGATTTCATCTCAATTTACATTCCATTGAGACTCCTTTGTTGTTATACACCAAATTACTTTTATATGGTGTATATAATGTACTTTGACATAGTATATCATGAATAACTTTATTCTCATGATATTAAAAAGTTTTTATTAACTCAATTATTTGTATTCAAGTGTCTCTCTTTTGGTTAGGAACTCTAACTAAAATATCATTTTAAATTTTTTTAAATATTTATTATTCTAAATCTTTATCATTAATGTCCATGTTTTAAAAATAGTTTTAAGGATTTATTTATTTGGACATTAAAGTTTTCAAATAAAAATTCCTTTTAAAAGTTTCAAAGAGGTATGGGACACTTTGATTTAGAAATCTATTTTTAAACATCTTCTTGACAAAAAGTTTGACTTTTAAATGCTTTCAAGAAAAAGGGGGATGTTTCTCTCAAATAGTTTTGATGATTATTTTCATCTATGTAAATATACTTCATTATTCTCAATTGAGGTTAATATATTACAATTAAATCTTAAATGTTGTATTGAATGAGTTATGTATGACTGTGGATGTGATATTTTATACCATAAATGGGTTGTGGATAAAGTATTGACATTTCGTATGCTAGTTTTCATACAAATGTTTATGTTATGTTTCAATCTTTTCATATGAGTAATGCATTGGACTTAGTAAGTGATGGGAGGAGCCCTCTATAGCTCCTCGATGCATCGGTAGGTCTCATGAGACAAACAAGTGCCTTGGCAGAAGGCCTTGACAAAATATTATTTGCAGTCTTGGCACAAGGCCTTGACTATGTGGTTAAGAAAGTCTTGCATTATGCATTCCATCTTTATGAAAGTGGTTACTGATATTGCATGTGGTTATTCGACTAGTAGAATATCAATGGGAATAAGTAAATGGAATTATTTCATTTTATCTTTGCCATATTATGCTGAAGTTCACGTTTAAAAGGCTTTTGTTCTAGTTATATATTGCCTTAAATGTTTATGCTTATTTCTGAAAGTTTCTGCTATATTCTAATCCTTACTGAGCATCTTAGATCACCCCTTTCAATGTTTTATTTTTTACAGGATGTGGAGAAGTAATTTATGAATGACCTGTAGGGATAGTATGAGGGGATATGAAGACAAGATGTTGTTGTAGTTTTTTTTACTTTATGATGTAATGTAAGACTTATGAATATATCTAGTGTTTCCAAGACTACTAAACTAATCGGCCTTTCGAGACATGATCTTTTGTGATCATGCCAATGTTATGTAATAATGCACCGACTCTAGGTAAATGGGTTCAGGGCGTTACATATAAATATAAGGAATCATTTATTTTCATACATTTCCATCCATTGAAAAATGACAATGTTATTCATGTGTATATATGGATTACCACCACTATGAAGTGATGCAAATATTTCTCAGCACCAAATCACATGGTTGGTATATATAATTTAATTTAATGATATAATATTATATTAATGATATAATCATAATTTTAAAAAAAAAAAAAAAAAGACATACCTTTTTTCCCTCATTTTTATTGAAAAATGGAAATGTTGCTCACATGTATGTATTACCTAGAATATTTATGATTGTAATGTAATTCATTTTTCATAACCATCATTCATGGTGACTTTTAGAAGTTTTATTAATGTGTAAAAATGATTATTATTTAATGGTTATTATTGTGTATATGATGAAATGATAGAATATTTGACCATATTAAACATAACAAATTCATTTTGGACATATGAGCCGAATATCGTCAAAACATCCGACTTCAACTTAATCGATTGTTAAATTTTTTATAAATTGGTAATAAATAAAAAAAGGAATTATATATATGAAAAAGGTTCTTAATCATGTAAATATCTAAAATAATATTAATATTTATAAAAATAAATAATATATGTGATTATTTAGACTCTAGGTAAGGGATAATTTACTTTGAAAACCTCATAATAAAGGATTATAAATTTATTTTCTAATTATTTTTCTTCTGAGTAAAAATTTTATATTTCAATTTTTACATATTTATATGGAAATAAATGAATTATAACAAGAATTTTATGAATTTTTTACTTTCTTTCAAATTATTTCAAAAGTATAATTTTATATATTTTATTTGTATATTTTTAATTTCATTACAAAAGGCAAATGGAATGATATATTTTAAAATATACAGAGTCAATATATTTTCCATCCACTGAAAATGATATTTTATTTTTACATTCCAATATAATATACCATGATTTCTTCAAATAAAAACACTCCATCACTCTTTTGGTAATTTTAGTTTTACTTTTATGTGTTTTATTCTTATTATGGTCCTTTAAAATTATTTAGTATAATCTGTGGGGCTAATATATTAAACATACTTAGGTTTTTGAATATAAAAAATTTAATTAATATCTTTCGGTGCATGCAATACTAAGCTTAAACAAACCACACTATACTTGTAAATAATATTATTTTTGATCCACCATTATATTCTAGCCATTCAATTAGAGGGTGTGAATAAGATTAAATATATTAATATATATATATATATGAAGGTAATATTAAATGAAAATTTATTTATTATTTCTCAGAAATAAACACACAATGTTTAGTGCAATCATTTTTTCTTCAAATATCTATTTTCATCAAAAAGCGATTTTATTACTTTCTAGGATAAAATAAAGATAATTAATTTCTAAAATTTTAGAAAAACATATTTTATAAAAATAATTTATTTTTTTATATTATCATATCACAATTAACCTATGGTTTATTTTTTGTATTTTTCTAAAAAATTGATTTTTAGTGAATAGTGAAAAATACTTTTTTTGAAAACTCTATTTCTATTTATAGAATTTATAAAGTAATGTTTTTTATTAAAATTATTCCAATGAAATATTTGTTATATTATTTTATAAAAATATAATTAGTATTATTGGAATCAATTTTATTTCCGAATTTATATATAAACCTTTTTTACTTAAAAAGGTTTTTTCTGAAAAATTGTTTTTTGTTGCATTTTATATTTTAATATTAAATTAATTTTTACCATTTATTGAAATTTAATAATGGAAAATTGATTACATATATCTATTATGTGGGTAAAATTTTATAAAATAGAACTCTTTTATTTCTGTTCATTTTGAATCGTAGCCCTAGTAATTGTTTTTTGAATAGTAATGTGTAAATCTGGGAATTAAGGGTTAAAAAATATCTAATAGACTATAAAATGACCTTAAATCGTGCTAATTTTTTTGGTTGTGTAATTTTCTTCCGTAATCATTATATATTTCTTTATATTATCATTTATGAAAACTTTTATATGATTATGACCTTATGGTATTTTATTTAATCTAGTGTCAAATATGTCACACTCTTCTTTTTAAATTGTGTCAAAATTTTAATATGTTATAATATAAAGTACGTGATTGAATATAAATATTCTTTAGGAATATAAAATATTCAACTAAATAATGTTAATTTATTATTAGTTTTTAGTGATTAAAAATTTCCTTAAATTCTTACACAACACTAATATAGTATAAATTTAGTTAATAGAAGAAGAACATAAAAGTTTTTAAATTTTTTTGATATAATTTTAATGAGTTAATAAATCAGGAAAATTTTATAGATCAAAATGGTATATTATAGAGTTTTGAATTTATTATATTCTAATTCCCCCTTTTTCCTATTGTATTTGATGTCAAATTAAATGAATAGTATCAAAGTTGTAAAATTGCTATTTTATAAAAATAATATATTATTAAATTATTTAAAAATAAAAAAATATTAAATATTAATTAATGGAACAATATATTTTCAAAACATTAACCCATTATTCAATTATAGGACAATTGGATGAAATTTTCTCTAGAATAGTCTTATTAAATTTAAATATTTTGATAAATTCTAAAAGTTCCCCTCCCATCAATTATAAAAGGTAACCCCTTTCTTCACTTCCTTATACCACCTTGAGCAATCTAGATCAACCAAACTACACCCATTTATCTTTTATAAATCCTAATATAAGTTCTAAAGGTTATTATCCATCTAATAGACCAACCTTATCTCCCTTATTGGGAGATCTAAAGGAAGTCCATCAAAGAAGAGATAATCAACTTTTCCCAACTCTTTCTACTTTATTTCTTCTCATACATAAATTTTCTTTCTCTTCAGATAATAAAATAATAAGTTCAGTTTTATCAATATAATGTGGTGTTATTATGATAATAATATAACCATATTCCACTTTGTATCCATCCTTCAAAAAATGAATGCATCGTACCTGTATATGCACTCTTTACCATCTCCATGAAATGGTGTAATTGTCTTTTCATCACCACTTTTCTTGTATGGTTATAATGATGGAAATAATTGATATAAATGATAATTATTAAATTTTATTTATATTAAAAATTAATATATCATCCATTTCCCATCCTAGTCAACATTATTAGAATGATATCATCGCTCATGCATACGTACGACCAACCATTTACACGACGTGATGCATTTTTGTTTTTATGGTAAAAATTTTATTATGGTTCTAAAAATGTATTTGATAATTAAATATGATATTTATAAAATTAATATCATTTTAGATATGATGGATCTATATCATATTCAATATAACTTTGACTTTCATGACAATACATGAGTGAGAAAACAAGTAAATTAACACTTAAAAGTGGAAATAGAGAAACATAATTAATAAAAAGGTGGGAAGATGTTATAAAAGGATTGTATCAGATTTTATAGGTATTAATATAGTTCTATTATAAATTAATAACATTTTTAAAACCTTTTTAATACATGTATCATATCATTCAAAGAATTTTGAATCTAAGGAAATGGATTTCGAAACTCAATTTCCATTCATTAGGTTAACCATCTACTTTATAGATTATGTCATGATAATATTATGTTTGAAATAAAGTTTGATTATATTTATTTTCATTTACACCTGTTTTATGTGGATTTATAGTGTATACACATAATCGATTCATCTAATTAATTTTCTGTCCAATGATTTTAACTTTATAAGGGACTTTGTCTCAATTGTTTTTTATTTGAGATATATTTTGATGTTATGAACCTATATTATTTTATGAGGTGCATATAACAACCCTTTTACATTTAATAACATCAATTTTCTAATTGTAATTAAATTTAATTTTTTATTATATGGTAATCAATCATGGGGCATGCAATTCAACTATTTACAAAGTGGAACGAGATTATCGTATCACTTTTATTTATATAGGAAACATGATTTATACACTAATTGTTTCTTTTTTATTGTGTATATACCACCAATGATTTTATTTATTGATTATTATCAAGAAAATTAATATTTTATTATATCGATATTTTTTTTATTTATGTCACTGGGAGTACAATTAAAATTATTCCAAAGTAGTAAGGGTTTATTTCACAATCTCATCATTATTTGGGATTGTTTATATTTAAATATCTATTAGTAAATACTTTTCTTCCCTATCCATAATTTATAAAAATATTTCCAAAAAGGTTTTTAGTATTATCCTAAAATTCAATAAAATAATTTTTACTGACTTCTTACTTTTTACATAAAAATTGAAAGGAATCTTCTTGTTGTTTTCTAAATGAGGTTCATTTGGTATTTTTTGGTAGTAATATATAAGGAATATTTTGTTATGTTATACGAAATGAACAAAATTTTACACATTCATGATAACTTAATAATTTAATATTTCCTTTACATGTTTAGAAATATTTTTTTTTCATTGAAAACTATTTATTTATTAAGTGCAATGTTTTTAAATGTTATAAATTATTTTCAATGTAAAAGGGTATTTTATTCATGTAATGTTCCAATAATATCATTATATTATTTTCAATATCGTTTATTGAATATTATGTTGAGTATGTTAACTAATAATACCAATCATTATATTTATTTTGATGGTATATGATCAGTTTAAATGTAGAAAGAATTCATATTCTATATCACTAGTTCATCAAATACATGCATTTATTGATGTCGATTTAATTGTATTATTTATTCATATAAGGAATGTGTTAGACTTAGTAAGTGATGAGTGAAGATTGATATATCCCCTTGAAACATCTATAGGCCTCTTGAGACAAATCAAATTGGGTTTTGGCCAAGGAAATATCCGTTTTTCAGATTTCATGACATAAGGCCTTGACAGTATTTTCAGATGTCTTGGATGAGGCTTCGATAATTTGTTTTAGATGTCCAGAATAATTCATTACATCATTTTGGAATTATTTATTAATATTAAAAGTTATTATTTGATTAGTTATAATATCAATTGTTAATATTCATGCCCATGTGTTTATTAATATATAATTACTTGATAATCATTTATTTCATCCTTATTAAAGTCATGTTATTCTTAAATGGCACATGTTTTACTTGTTAAATTTTCCATATTTATTATTCATTTTCTTATCATGATAGTAAAATTTGTTTATATATATATATATATATGTTTGTCTGTTTTCAGTTATATAACTTTCAATGATGATAATTATTATATATTTATTATAGCTACTGCTATACATAACCCTTACTGTGCATTTGTGATCACCCTTATTTTTTTCTTTTCCCTAGGAATCCATGAAGTGTGATATGATTATTAAGTAAGTACATTTTAGAGAGAATAATTGTATTCAAAAACAATTTAGGTTGTAATTTTTCATTTGAAATATAATAATGTAATCATGTATGCATATAGTTTATAATGAATACTAAGCTATTAGGTCCTTAGGTATGTGATTCCTTATATATTTTACCAATGTAGTAAAGTTAACACTTACTCTGGACTACTAGAGGTGGGGTATTTATAGTTGGTATTATAGGAAGTTTTTTATAAATCTTAAGAAATAGATTTAGGAAGACATTTTCTAGGGAATGAAACACTACAAAAGACTTTGAGGATAAGTCCAAGCATAAGATTAAATAATATAGATTAGTAATGACCATGTATAACCTAGGTTAATAATAAGGTCCCAAAGGTAAATAAGATGATGTAATTATTTAGGCATACATTGAATAATGTTTCATGGTTATGTAATATATCACTCTGATTATTATATTGTGATGCATACAATTTTCTTTTTAGTATTAGTCAATAGCGAGAACAAGAAGTAACTAATTTCACATTGCATGGGATAGACAATGTTTTGATGAGAAGAGAAATGGGATTATGACTAGAGTAATGAATATTATAAATAATCCTAATCACTTAACGATATACAAGATTAAAAACTTATAACTTTAAAAAAATTTAGACACAACAAGGAAGATACATATAACTTTCATTGAGAGCACGTTTGGTAGAGACCAAAGAGGAAAAATGATTCATTTTCACATATTCCAAGAAAGTGAGAAGGATCACCCACGTGAATGTATTAAAGGATAAAAAGATGTTTTTATGTTGAAAATAGGGATATAAAACAAATAATAGAAAATGAAAAATGAAATATTTGGTTAATGAAATAGATGGTAATAATGGTCTCCCTAATGTATTATTGATTGCTGAATGTGTTAAAATTACGAAGAATGAGAATTATGAAAAAACTTGTCCTTGGGGGGAAATATAATGAATAATGATCAGTATGGTTATACAAGTAATGGTTATACTAATGATGATAAAGATACTAAAAAGTACATATTAAAGAAAAAATGTATTGGGGAATAACATAATAAAGTTTAGTTAATGGTTTAAGAATGAATTGGAATGAGTAAAGTGATTGGATTAAATAATTATTTTGTAAAAGTATTATAACAATGATATTTTTGTTATACGAATCATATAAGGGTTTTACTTCAGTACTTATTCTATAAGTATTTGGAAGCATGTGATGAATAATACTAGTGACCAATAGTATAGATTATGTTACATGATGATCTTTTGGAAGACACATAATTTGGGTAAGATATACCTAAATATGTTCTTGATGTTGTGATAATAATGATTAATATATACCTTGAAAATAATGTAATGGTAAATATATATTAATGTGAAATATTGACGACATTAAAAAAGAATAGTGATTTGATGAAAAAGTAATTCATGATGGAGTTGACTAATTTTTTTGGATTTATTAAATATATTTGACAATCTAAGAAGAATAAATTCATAGTTAATTGTTGAAAGAATGAATATTTTCATTATTGTTTTATGGTGATTAAAGTCATTACCATGTTTTAGGAGAAATGTGATCAATGTATAAACCTGTTTGGAATGTGAAATGATTAATTAATTCATGTTTTCTAGGGATAAATGTTTGATCAAATTTTTGGAATTTGAATTTAGACAGATGTATTTTGGATGAGTCTTAAGGCTAACTATATATAGTGTGGAATAAGTTTAACATTTTATATTTTTTTTGATTTATTATATTGTATAACATATGCTAACTATTTTGGGTTTAGAAAATATTTAGAGGTAGAAGGAAGTAATTATGTATCTTTTGACTCATAAAAAGTTCTTCTATCATTAAAAACTCAACTTGAATATCCATTTCATGGAGTAATATATCAACTATAAATAGATCAAATCATAACCAAAGGATGAAATTATTTTTATGAAATTGAAAAACTCAGCTAATGATATTTTCTTGAGTAATTTATTTATATAGTAATAGAAGTCATAGTCTTTATTAAGATGACCTTGAAATAAAAAATTTACCCGATTAATTTTCGTACTGAGAAATCAAAAAACTTTTTAACGCATCATAGATGTTCTGTTTTGTGCTGGTTAAATTTATCATTATCATGTTTTTATCACTTTTCATCATACCTTGATAGTTGGGTTTCTCTTCCATGTCCATATTTTCAATTCTCACTAATTCTCGTCTATTTGGAATCCTAGTATTGTGGTGAGCTTCACATTTCTCTTTCCCACTTTTAAGAGGAATTTATCTAACCCCTTTTATAATTTCAGATTTCCATAAATGATTTTTCAAATGTCAAATCTTGATTTTAGAAGTGAAATTTAAAATTTAATGGAAATAATTTTATGAAAATTGATAAGGTGTAACTTTATGATATTTTATAATATATAAAATTTTATCGATAGTTATAACTTATTTATTATTTTAACATGATAGTTATAACCTATTTATTTAATATGGGTAGGGGTGTTTAATAGGGTTAGAAATATAATGAAATATGTATGAATGTAACATTCCTTAAAAATGTATTTATTATTTTTATGAAATAAACACACAATGTTTTTTAAATTCATTTTATTCTTCAAATATATCTTTTCTTCAAATGGTTATTTTTATTTCTTTTTATGTGAAAATAAATATAATTAATTTCTAACAATTTTTTAAATTTTATTTTTATAAAATTATATTTGTTTTTAATGATCATTTTAATAATATTTTATGGTATTTTTTTATTGTTCTTTAATGATTGATTTTTTTCAATAATGAAAAATACTATTTTTATTCAAAACTATATTTTTATTTAAAAAAATTACAAGGCAATAGTTTTTTAGGATGACTAAAAAAGAAATATTAGTTATATTATTTTATAAAAAAAATTAGGTTTATTGGAATCAATTTTGTGGATGGATTTTGTATAGAAATATTTTTATACTTAAAAAGGAATTTCTCAAAAAAATTGTTTTTCATTGCATTTTGTGCTTTAATATAAAATTAATATCCACCACTTATTGAAGTTGAATGTAGAAAAATGGATTCCATATTTGAAATATGGAGTTTAAAATTTACTAAATTTTTCATTTTTATTTCTTTTGAAATTATGAATAGTAACTATGGTGTTTTTTATTACCATGATAAAGGGTAAGTCAGGTAATTAAGTGTTTAAACAAGATCATAAGGACTATAAAACTACCATAACACTTTTTTGAAATTTATTTTATTATAAATTTACATCCATAATCATTTAAGGTTTGTTCATATGACCATTGATGGATACTTGGACAAGATTGTGACCTACATAATATTTTATTTTTAGAAAAGATAAATATGTCACACTATTATTTTAAATAAGTGTAATTTTTAAATATGTTGTTATAAAAAGGATATTATTGAGTATAATTATTATTCTTATATTGAATATAATTGTCTCTTTTATGGTAATTTATTTTTAATTTTTATTGAAGAAAACATTACCTTAAATGATAACCTTAAATTCTTGTACCTGATTAATATAATATTAATTTAATAAATAGAAAAATAAATTAAATTATTTTCAACATATTATTTTTTATTTAATATGAAAAAATCAATGACCTTTTTACATATTATCCAGGTTTTAATGCATTATATTCTAATTATCCCTTTATATTTATGTATTTGAAGTCAAATTAAATAGTTTCAGAGTTGACAACAATGGTAATTTATTAAAATAATTTTTTAATAATTTTTTTAAAAAACATAAAAAAATAAAAAAATAAAAAATTGATAAAAAATGTTCAAAAATTTAACCCCCTATACATTTATATTCCATTTGAAATCATTTGGATATATTATACTCTTATTATATTTTTATATTGTGTGAAATTATGAAAGTTCCCGAGACTTCAATTATAAATGGGTACCCCATCGTTACTTATTTACACAATTGAGATACATATATCTCAACAAATATATGTCCATTTATCTTATAAATATCATTATCCATGTTCTAGAAGTTATGGTTCTTCTAAAAGACCAACTATAGACCCGTTATGAAGAGATCTAAAGGTAGGTTGTCAAATAAGAGGTAATCGTATTTTCAAACTCTTTGAGGTTTATTTCATATATTACTTCATTTTCAAGTACTGTAACTATCATAAAATTATATTTCTAGCATAATAAATATTATGGGATATTATTATAATTACGAGACAACCATATTCTACATTTTATACATCCTATGAAAAACGAGAGCACCACTAGTAAGGGAAATGATATCGTCGCTCGTACGTACGTATGACCAACCGTCTCCACGATGCGATGTGATCCATTTAATGTGTTCAAAATTAATAAATGGATATAAAAATGTATTTATTGATTAAATATAATATTTATAAAATTTAAAAAATTCTGGATATAATTTATTTATATCCTATACAAGATAAATATAACTTTCATTATAAAACATTCACAAGAAAATAACGCAATTAACATGTGAAATAGTTGACATAATGAAATATTATTATTTAACGGGTGGTGATATTTTATAATAGGATCATATTAGATGTTATATATTTGAATATTATTATTTGATAAATTCATATCATCATTAAAACAACTATACGTGAGGGTTGAAGATGTTTGATGGAAGTTGAACCTGAGGTAAGGGATTTCTTAACTCAATTTCCATTCATTGGTTTATACTTGTAAATAATTGATTATGAAATGCTGAGATTATATGTAAAAATTATTTTTATAACATTATAATTTATTTAAACTTTTTATGTGTATTTATATTTGATATACCTAATAGATTCATTTGATCATTTCTAACTTCAATGATCTTGTCTTTGTAAGGGTATTCGTCTCAATTTTAGATTTTTTGGAATATTTAGACGTCATGATCCTATTTTATTTTATGTAGTGTATATAATGCCACATTGATCAGGTAGGCCCTAATAGGAAGGCCAATGCTCTAGTTTTTCGTTTGGGTTGTTGCGGTCTATGGCACGTGAGAAACAGTGTCCGGTTTGAGGGAGGTGTCTATGTTTGGAGGGCATTGGTTATCAAATTAAAAAACATACTTCTAGATCTAACCCAATCTACAAGGAACTAAAAGGATAACCCCACCTTGTCACTACTTATTTATGCTATATATCCTCCCCACTCCATTGGTGGTGCTCTGTGGGGACACTAGGTACGATGTAAACCGCATAACTCTAGCTTCAAACTCCACAGAGATGATTCTTTTTTCTGATAGTGTTGTTCATGGTAGATTTGTGGTTTGTGGCCCCTACACCAATATCATCCTTGACTTCTTAGTATTATTTGGTGTAGGTGGATACCTCAAAGATGAGTCACTATCTTTTCTCTTAGGTCTTCTAATATTTAGGTAGAGGGAGGTTAGTCTATTGGCAGTTTAAACATACTCTTTAATCCTTTAGAATTCCCTAATAAAAACCCATGATACCCCATGGTAAATTGACTATATACTTCAAGGATTCATGAGAATCATGTGAAACTCAGAAGATATTTTACATACCTAGTGATATGGTAATAAGCTGGTAGATTATCTTGCTTCCATATCTAATATGGTGGTTGACATTATACTCTATCATAATGAGAATGACCTTCCTCCCAAGGGGGTGAATCTGATGACAGGTGATGCTCATGGGCTTACTCATTTCAGAACACACTAATTGGGATTTTTCATATCTTTCTCTTTCTACTCATTCATTTTGTTGTAGTTCTTGTACTTATCTATAATAAATAAATAACGATGACGATAATGCCAAAGTGGTAAGTGTTTATTTCACAATATCATCATTATTAATGATTTTTTATGTTTAAGTGTCCCCTAAGGAATATTTATATTCTATATCCATGACTTATATAAATGTTTTCAATTTTTTTAATATTATCTTAAAACATTTTAAAATTATTTTTTATAATGTTATTTTTTTTTAGAAAATAGTTTGGAAGGAATCTTACAACCATTTTTAAACGAGGTTCTTTATGTCATTTCTTACAAGAATATTTAAGGAATGTTTTTTTACAATGAGACATGAAAAAATTTCCTACAATTATGTCACTTTAACAAATTATTTTGTTCCTCTACATATTTACAAGGATTTTTTAGAAATAAAATTATTTTGTTATTACATACATAGTTTTATATTTTAAAATTCATTTTCAATGTAAAAAAGGAAACTTTTCCCAAGAAATTATCTAGTAATCAATATACATTATTTTCATCATCCTTTATTAATATTATGTTTAGTTTTTAGATTAACAATACCATTCATCATATTTATTTAGATGTGTTCTTATTAGATTGTCTAGGGAAAGTGTTTATATTTTGTAAAACTAGTTCTTCCAATAGAGATGGTTATTAATTTAAATTTAGTTTAATTATTTATTCATATGAGGAATGAATTGGACTTATTAACTAATGTTAGTGGCCTACTATGGCCCCAAGATGCATCGTCTTGTCTCATGAAGCATATCATATTGAATTTTGGTTGAGGCCTTACACTTTTATTTTCATATTTAAGGTCATAAAGCGTTGATGATATTTTGAGATGTCTAGGCTAAGGCATCGATAATATGTTTCAAATGAATGAAATTAATAATTCCATAATTATTATTCTTTTATTGATTTTCCAAGTGATTATTTTATTTTTTAAAATATCCATAGTTAAGAGTCATTCTCATGTGATTTTTTATATAAAATTAGTTGATAATAAGTTATTACTTTTATATTCTACTATTTTTATTTATTAAATGACATGTTTTTTAGTTATTTAATAAACCATATTGATAATTACATATCTTTTCATAAAATAAATTGTTTTAAATGGGTTTTTATTCAGTTATTTACCATTATATAATGATTATTCTTGTTGATTTAGTATAGATTCCCAAATACTTAACCCCTACTTTGTATTTGAGATCACCCTTATTTTTTTCAATTCCCCATGAATCCATGCAGTATAATATTATTTTTTGAATGGATGTTATATAGGTAATAATTCTATTATAAAAAAGTATATTGAAATTTTCATTTTTTAATTTAATATGGGAGTCATGTATGTATCTAGTTTACCTAGATTACTAAACTATTCATTCCTTATGGATGCATTTCCTTTTATTTTATTCAAATGTAATAAAGTAACCAATGATTTTGGGATACTAGGTTGGTGATATTTTCATTATCTACCACGATGATGGGTGAGCTTGATAAATCTATCCAATAAATTTAGAAATGATTATTTTCATTGAATAATTATGTTGGAAGTTGTCCATATTGGTTATTCTAGTTGTATGTATTTTTAATGGTTATTATGAGGGATGAATGAAGTTGATTTCCTAAATAATCAACATGAATTATATATTATTAATAATTAAATTTCATATTTTTTTTATCTCAAATGGTAAGGTAATGATATTTTGTATGCAAAGAATGATTAATTCCATCATGGTTGAAAAGTTATGTTTTATTAAAATGTTTTCAAGGGTTCTGATGTCTTCTATAAATCCCTAATGATTAATATTTCTCTAATATTTTTCCTTATAATGAGGTCTAAGAAAATTAGGGGTAGTATAATTTATTCCATGTGAATGTAAATGGATTTTTGATCTCCAATTTTATTATGTTAAAGGAAAACTCTATTTTATAATCTCATGGTTTTAAAATTGACTAATATATTTTTTTCTTTTTCATATCCCTTATTGAGTTTTTTATGTTCCTATCCTACAATTTTAATGTTTTTTATAGTATATATGGATTAGTATGGATAAAGAATAATTCAAGTTGGAATCCATAAATATTATAATGAAAATGATTTCTATTAGAAAAGTTTTAGACTGTAAAAAATTGATTACAATGTGGAAGTGTCAACTTTGTAATATTTGGGTTTATTATGTAATATTTATGAAAAAATTAAAAAAAAAAATCTAAACTAAAAATAACATAAATATTAAATAATGTTATTCTTTTCTAAATATTCATTTTATATATTGTTTAAAGATTGTATCCATATAGTTGGTATCATAATGATGTATTTGTAATTTTAGTGGTTTGGATAATATAAGTAAGTTCCCTTAAACGATTCTGATTTACGTTTATCATGGTATTGTAATTGATGATTAAAATGATTCATCATCTAAAACATGTATGTTGGAAACTAATTTCCATGAGTAAACAATGAAGTTTAAGTAGGAAAGAACTAAAAGGATAATAATATTCCAAATCAGCAACCTAGAATGGGTTGTATTAGAACAAAGTATTTTTTTCAATGATTGATTAATTTAAACATTCTATAAATAGATATTATATCCAGGTGAGAGAGAATCAAAATTCACTGTATACGAACATGTATATAGTGGAAAATTTCATGAAATATCACCTTCCAACATTTAATGGATCATTTAACCCTATGATAGTTCTGGGGTGGGTAAATGTTTTGGGGAAGTTATTCAATATCATGGGTTGTTTAAATCATCAAAATGAAACACTTTTTGTTCAACATTTTCAATGTGAAGCTAAAACATGGTGGAAAATGGTTAAGAATATTAAATAAAGAGAATATGATAAATCTAAGAATATTTTCCTAATAATCTAGGACTTATGTTGGAAACAAATTCTTGGAATTTAGACATAAAGTGGAAGATTCAATGGAAAAATACGAAGAAAACTTCACATGAGTAGAAAGACACAGATTATATTTTATCCAGGATATTGACATTAAAATTAATTGGGTTTAATCTATATTGAATACAAGATATCAAAGGGAATCAGATTTGAAACAATAAATTTTTTTTCATAAACATTTTTAATGTTTCAAGAAAGTATAAATGGATTGTGCTAATAATTATGTATTCCAAGTCATTAAGAAGAATATAAGGAGTTGATAAGAGAAATTGGGTAGAATCTATAAAATAAACATGGAGGAAAGAAATTGATGTTCTTATATTGTGTTATTTTTGGTAAAAATTAACATAGAGAATGTCTTATAAAATCTTTGAAGTGTTTATGATGTTGAATTTTTGGATATTTGTCTTGTGGATGTATAGTAAATGATAAGATATGTAATGAAAATGTGACTGTAATATGATTTAATATTAATTATATGGATCGTTATGTGAGAAATTTTCCAAATACATGAATGATGGATGAAAATAATCAATATCACAAAGAAAAAGGTGGGGCTAAATCCCTTTTAAAAAATTTATAATATTTTAGAACATAAAATGATATGATGTTAAGAAATTACCTATTTATTTAGATGGTTTGGTGTTTGAACAGTATTTCATTCAAGATATTGTTTTGATAAATTTAAAATTTTACCCCATGAAATAAAGCTAATATTTTTTGTTTGAAAACCTAGGGAAGTATAAATGAAAAAATAAATTATGTGAATCTTCCTTTTGTTGTCTTAGGAAAGGCTTTACCTAGAAAAATTATTGTCTTGCATCTTGTAGAGTTTCATGTTTTTATGAGAATGTATTCTATTCATATTTATTATTATAATATATGTTTTAGAGAAAATTTAGTTATTTTACAGTGTTTTTTAGTTTGTATACAAGAATTAATTCGCACCTTTGAAGAAATATATAAATGATTATAAATTTATTAAAGCTAGTAGTAAATGTTTTGTAATTAATTTTTTCAGGATGCCAAAAAACCAATCATCCATTCTAGCCTACCATAGGGATGGAATTGAATTCCTGATGCCTATGTACTAGAAACTAGTGTATGAGAATCACTAGAATCCATTTGGGAATGATTTCACCCATATTATAGATAAAGGATTTTGGAACAAATAAATACGTGATCAAAAATAAAGAAAACATGTCAAATAGGTCATAACCCACAATACAAATCTAACCCATCATTATAAATATAAATATTATCCCTAAACAAAAGATATCACATGAATCGTAGATATAAAATATTATTGAAAAAAAAAAGAAAAAAACTTGATCTAAGATTAAAACCATCACTATGAAACATCTGGTCACTCACCACCATCCAAATCACCCCATATCAGTCTCATGGAATAAAGAATAGATCTAACTAAAAACCTTGAAACTAAAATATATATTCATGATCTAAAATGACAAGTATATCTCCACAACCATCCAAAACTATGAAATATGTTTCATAAGGAAATTCATCTAATCTTGTTTTAAAATAAAGATATAAATTTAGTTTTCATATATAATTTATGGAAACCAAAAAGATTTCATAATCACCATTCAAAACATTTTACATTGTTTTATCAAATTGAAAACCATGCATTGAAAACATTTACACCATCCTAATCAATTTCCAAACCAAACTGTTATTTATATTTTTAAAACCCCTAACATGTTTTATTTTAATTAAAACAACCACTTTACATCATTTAATTATCAAAATCTATCGTTCATCAACCAAAACACCCATTCTAAAATCCACTATAAAAACCCACAAGAGAGTCTTTTAGAATTTAAATAGGTTTTCCATGAAATTTTAAAAACCCATTTTACAAAAGAAATTACCCAGTAAACGCATGAGTCAATATCAAAATATAGATCACTATTCATCAAGAGTCCTAGATAACGCATAAGAAAGAAATGGTTTTATCATAATTAAATTATGGGAAATTGTATAATTAAGAAGTAGATACCACTCCCCTATGTTAATAACTAATCATGTAATCAAACATGTCATGGTATCTTCCATGGATACCTAATGTGAAAAGAATTTAACCATATTAGAGTTCTCTACCCATGACCTAGCTATTTGAATCCATTGAGGTTCAATACAAATGATATCCATCTAGCCTACACATGCCTCATTAATATGACACCGCTCTTTTTTCATTGTCCATTTCATGACTGGATATCCACTAGTGTCACGTGAACTAACAGTCTGAATAGACTTAGATCTCATACTTAGTAGATGAGTTCCCATGATCAAAAGTGAAGCGAGGAAAACTGAATTATAAGAACTATCTAATTCACAATGTGTAAATAATAAAAAATCCAAAACCCCTAACACCATATAGTGAGTAACCCCAATATAATATTTACCCACTACATAAATGAGAACATTCCCGAATTTCATTAAACACCACATTAGGAATTTCTTACAAAATAGTGGAAATCGTACACACCATTTCAAAAAATTTCATTTCCACCCCTAAACATGCGTCCTCTTATTTTAAATCTATAAAGAACTCTAAAATCCATCCATTTCCATAGATACATTTTTAGAGAGGAAATATAAAACATATCACAAGGGTTAAAGAAGATAAAAATTTCAAATAAAAATTTTAATTCTAATAGAGAACCCCCTTATAAATCATTTTGATGCCAACAAATTACTCTAAATTAAAACCTTTTTTAAAACATAATTTTCGAAACATAGAAATTGAAATGGATCAAAATTAATTAATTATATTTGAAACCATTTAAAAATATATAACAAATATCAAAAAAATAATGGAAAATGGAAAAATTCCATTTCAAACAATAATACACGGAAATTAATTAAGAAACTACTTATTCCATGCTCAAAATTGAGCAAAATGGTTTAAAATCACCATAATGATATCACAAGTACGCATACTTTTAACGAAATATAATTTAGAAAGAAAAATCATAGATTGAATTTCAAAATGAAACAATTACATAGAAACACCAAATTGGAAGAAGTGGAGACCAATTTTTACTATTTCAACTTCAATAGAGAGTACAACAATAGAAATATAAATGGAGTATAAAAACCATGAACACCAATAATACAAAAACTAGATCCACCCAAAACCCTAAAATCACCAACAAGAGATTTACAGTTCATGGGTGAACCAAATCAAATAGAAAATAGATGGAGAAGAATGTAATAGGGAAGGATTGGAATAATCAACTCGAGTCCACTTGGAAATCAACTAATTGAGGCCATATATTAAAGGATGTGGACTATGATATCCACCTTGGGCTTCCAAGGTATGACCTTTCCATATGAGATAGAAGAGTGGTGAAACCCATCCAAATTAGAAGATTGTATTTTGGAAATCCCCTAAATTTAAACACTATGATGGGAATCAAGGTTTGGATGAATGTTTTTTCTATCTTTGGGCCAACTATTCATAGCCAAATTCCAATCACAAATAACCTTCAGGGTTTTCTAAATATTTCACCAACCACACTCCCGCCTCAACCAAGGAAAAAAAGTCCACACAATTTTTTCAATCCATGAAAGGT
This sequence comes from Viscum album, assembly GCA_963277665.1. Taxonomy (NCBI): domain Eukaryota; kingdom Viridiplantae; phylum Streptophyta; class Magnoliopsida; order Santalales; family Viscaceae; genus Viscum; species Viscum album. Next base: position 916,968,593 of record OY728125.1, read on the forward strand.
TTTACAAACCATATTGAAGTCATGAAAAATTGATTTTCACCATGACATGCCCATCCACAGAGGAACCAAATGATTACTATTAATTTTGTTGGCTAACCTTGGTTCCCACAACATGACCCAAAAAACAAAAAAATCTTTTTGAAAAATTATAGGAACTTCAAACATTGAATATAAGATAAAACAACACAAAAAACAACACAATGACATAGGGTGTGGCAAAATATTCCAACCATACCACTTCTTCCCCCATAAATTTAGATCAAAAGCAGAGGTAGGAGAAAATGAGAGAGTGAAATTGGACCTAACATAAAAGAACCACTCAAGGATATTCGACTTCAGGGCCAACAACCAAAATTATCAAAAGTATCAAACAAAAACAACCATGAGGATTCTAAATTTATCCAATCCCAACAAAAACTAAACATGAAAATGAATTACTTTGAATCATGGGAGACCAAACATGGTATCATCATCATTTTGAGTTCCTTTAATATGGTATCACTAAAGGAAATCTACTAAAAAAATCATTGTTGACCAATTTGAAAATCACAAGTGAAACTTTATCCCAAACCAAAAAATCATCTTATCAAAAATAAGGAAGAACAATCCCAAGAAACCTCAAAAAAATTACATGAATTCTCACATCAGGTTTTGACACACACATAAAACAACTATTGAAATAATGGGTCACCCTCAAACAGTTCATCCCATATGAACATAGCTAAACCCCATCCAGTACACCAAACACAACTAGTAGTTTACAAAAATATTTTACACAGTTGTGTACGCAATTCATTTATCATTTTGGGAAAATGGGCACCTCAAATGATCTAACCAAGAATGGGTGGAACCAAAATGACAAAGTAAGGTTTCCTTATAAAAGGAGGCACCTCAAAATTAAATTTAAAACCAACCACAATGAATTGTGGTAGACCAAAAAAGAACCTCAAGAGATATCCAAAAGGTATATTCCATAAAAGAAATAGTGTAAGATCCCAACCTTTTCTAGAGTCATCTTGGGAACGTTTTAAGGTACTTTTTGATGCTTTAAGTTCCATTAACTTGGTGTAGTGGATTGGAGTGAGTTTGGGTGAAATTATAAGGAAAACTAATGGACAATGGTCTGTGCATGGTTTGCGCACAGTTTGAGAAACCGTGAAACCAAAATGTGCCAAGCGTGCAAAACTGGACAGAGGAGTCCACACTGTTTTCACACAGTTTGAAAAATTGTGCAACTAAACCATGCCAACCATGAAAAACTTGGTTGTGGATTTTGCACGGTTGGTGCACGTTTTTCCTAATCGTGCACCTCTGCCCAGGAAACTGTGAATGTGGGTTTTAATATCCAAAAATCTATTTTAAAACTACTTGAACCCCCAAAAGACTACCATATTTTGACCTTGGATCAGGGTTGACAAATTTTAGGTTTTCTCAATGACTTCTAGAGGTATTCCAAGGAATTACAAACACCTTTCTATGAGATTGGATGCCCGGATTAATGATTCGCTCTCCTCCTAGTAGGTGTATTTCATCTCGTTGCTTATCACATTATTTTATCCATCTTTATTAAATCTTTTCATGGAGGATATTCACCTTTTTATTTTATCTAAACCTATGAGTTTATATATAGATCTAGGATTTTATATTTAGATCTAGTTTTTCAAGATCTTGATTCCTTTGATCTTAATTTTGGTTTTCGGGACATAAATCTGGCGTTTTATCAAAGACATTGTGCTGCTCAGATTTTGGGTATTTTTGTAGGGATAATATCCATGAATAAACTGAGGTAGGTGGTCTAAATTGATCTCTTATATTCCTGATTTATGATATGTTTTTCAGTTATGAAATTTCTAGATTCCCTTGATAATTTAATTCCTCAATTAGTGTAATTAAGAATATGGTTTTGACATTTTATTTGACTTGGTAGTTAATTGATGGTTGATCGTGGAATAAATGAAGGGGGTTGACCAAATTGATCTTTTTGCAGATTTTTTATTGTAGTTGAGTTATTAAATTGAATGTGAAAATATATGTAATTGGGGGAAATTAGTTATGGAAGGATGTTTTGATTTGAAAGATAATTGATTGTGAGAATTGATTACGTTCCATGATGTTGACAGAAGATTATTAATTAGTAGAATTAACTATGTGTCATGATGTGATTAATGATAATTAATTATGAGAATTATTTATGACTTGATGTTTTGAAATGGATAATTAATTTTGAAGAATTAATTATGTAATTAAAATGGTTTCGATTTATTAATTAATTGATGAATTAATTAATGTGTTATGTGCTTAGTTAATTGTTGAATTAAATAATCGCCTTTGAAGTGTTTAAATAATTATTGGATTAATAAATTAATAATGTGGAAAAGTGTTTAGAATTAATGAATGATTAAATGGCTGAGATTTTTTGGTGCTAGGCATGGCGTCCTAGACTAATTATAAGTTGGGATTTGGACATAACATTCTTCCCCAACAGTTATCCAAGCATGAGATTATGGGGTGATTAGAATAATGACCTACACTGAATGAGAAAATGATTTCTAGGCATGAAGAGCTACACTCATGAGAATTGTGGTGCTAGGCATGACGACCTACACCAAAAGATAAATGATAATGAAAGATGATACAAATGGGAAAAATAAACTGAACTTGGCCTAATGTGATGATTAATGATTAAATGACAATGTGATAACTTTTTAAATTATGAATTATATTTATTACATCATAAAACTGCATGCACTATCTTTTGAATGTACTCATTTAGACCCCGTTGGTGGTGGCATACTGGGTTTTACTCACACCCTATTCGGCTTCCTGATTGGCACCCAGGTAGACTTTTTCATTGAGGGACAAGATAAGGGAAATGCCATGGGATAGATTCATGTTTGATTTTAGATCATCAGATAAGAAACCCGATGTGGTTTGGGACCCATATTGAAGTATTTGTGTCTTTACTTTTTGTTGAATTGTCGACATAGGGAACATTTGTTTTCATAGAATGCTTTACCTTTCAGTTGAATATTGTATTTTATGGTTTTGACAATCATATTTCATGGATCTGTTATAGTTATTTATATACTCTTCCATACTTGGTTAATTGTTATTTTCTTCCACTAGTGTTATATTCTGATTATAGAGGGTGTAGTCACCAAAAGACTGACTTACAAAAACCTCAATGCTAGTCAACACCCTCTATCATATGAGGAGGCATGTTTGAGGGAATGTGGCCAACTAGCTTGAGGCACTGTTCAGTGGCTTTCTAGTCAAGATGTCACAAAGTGGTATCAATGGAATTTTCTTTTCTTTATTCTTATTTTGTCTTATTATTTTAGAAAAATGTATAAAGGATAATAGGTAGAATCAAGGCTTGGTAATGAGCTCGTGCATGGGAGTTTCAAACCTATGTATGGGGGGGATCCAAGTACTTAGGGTTAGATTTTTGTGATTGTTGTTTGTTTTTACATTTGTATATTATTTCACCTTTGGTGATGCACTTGTGGGGTGATTTGATATTTGTTTTCATGATTGTTTAATTTAGATTCGTGGCCTTAAGAGGTAGGATAGTTGAGTCTGCATGCATCATTCTAGTCACTCAGGGTTGTTGTCACATGCATCATTCTACGAACTCACGGGAAAAAGGGTTATGGGTAAGTTGTTAAATATGAACTGTTTTCCTTGAAGTGATATTGAAACAATGATGAAAAACGAGAATAATGGGTGTCTAATGGGAACATTTATTGATGAAATGGGAATGTTTAATTAATTAATTTTTGAATTAAATAATTTTAGATAATGTGATTAATTAATTGTTGATTAATTAATGAGATTGATTGTACCCTTGTTAACCAAGACCTAAAAGTAGGATGGTTAAGGATTGTGATAAGGCCTCAGTGTTGAACATATGGTGAGAAAAGGGATAAATGATATATTGAAACTTGGTGTGTTAGTTTCTTCCCTAAACTTAAATGTTATAAGATTGCATTATGAGATCTAAGATGTGTGTTTGGATTTGTAGAGATATGACTCCATGATGCTTGTTGAGGTAGAGACCAAGGGTATGGCCTAGAACGAACTTCCATATAGGGAGCTTGAGGAACCATTAGTGAAACCCAAGGAAGAAGGAGAGCATTTCGGGGAGAACGTTGCTCGTTTCATGCAATTCATGGAGAGAGGCCCAAGGCGGGTTCAGAAAAGCATGTCAGAGTTAACAAGTGAGTTGCAACTGCAACTACCTAATACTTTTACTGGAGAGGGTGGACCTGAGGGAGATGTATTTTGGATTGAATCTATTTAGATGATACTTGACCATTTGGAGACTCCATGTGAGAGGAGGGTCAAGTTGGATGCTTATATGCTACTGGGTTCTGCGAAATGCCGGTGGGACTTTCAGGTATGATCTAGACAGACTGATGAAAAGTTATTGAAGGAATTTTTGGAGAAGTTCTTGGAACACTTCAATCCAGACATGATGAGGCTAAAGAAGGATTCCGAGGTTATGCATCTGACACAAGGAATCATTTCCATAATGTAGTACGATGAATGTTTCATTGATTTACAATATTTTTCTTTATCTTTAGTGGAAAAGGATTCATCTTCAGCAAAATGATTTTAGGATGGAATTAAGTGTTAAATTATTTCTAAATTGAATATATTTAGGTTGAAGAAATTTTTAGAAGTAGTTAATCATGTACTCATTTTAGAGGGTAACCTGAAAGAGGCTTTCCGAAAAACACAGGTAGCTAGACAATCAGTGAGTGGACCTTATGAGAGCAAGAAGTGATGCCATTAGAATATTAGTTAGGATAGTTGAAAGGAGAGAGGAATAGTTACACTAGATATTTCTCATATTCATTGAAACCAATGCGATAGGTTGGGACACTTTCTTACACATTGTCCTCAACAACTAGTGGGGTGCCGATTTTGTGGAAAGAGGGGCCGTCTATAAAAGTATTGCAGGAAGCAGTGGTAGGTAGGTGCTGAGGGAGTGGCTGCTCAAAGTCAGAGTGTGGGAAGGGGGTCTTCTACTCCATATAGGTCTGGAATTTGGAGTTCTTCAGGAAGAGGTGGTAGAAGAAGTGGGCATGGTGCTTTAGGGTTTGAGTGCCCATACCATCAGAGTGGTGCTACTAAGGGGAGTCATATGACAACACATAGAAGAGGGGTAAGATAGTTACATGCAGTGCATCTTAAACTTGTGGAGAATGAGGCTGGTCCTTTAACAATGAGTGGTATTATTCTAATTTCTTTTACTTTAGTTTCTTCCTTGATTGATTCTGATGCCTCTCATGCTTTTATATATGAAAATCATGTAATTGGCTTGAGCCTAGAGGCGGAGTCTGTAAGAGAGATGATGAATATCGATACACCGTTGGGAACACAGACTAGGGATGGCTGTTTATGCAAGGGATGTTCTCTAGGGATCAGAGAGTATCGTTTCCTTTGGGATATCTATGTCTTTGATATAATGGTCTTCAACCTAATTATGGGTATAGACTGTCTAGTCTCATACCATGGACACATAGATTTTTACCGTATGATAGTGACATTTGTATCTTCTAAGGGTGACCAATATGCCTTTCGTGGAGAATGGGATATCCATATAGGTAGAGATAAGTTAATTACTCTGAAACTTGAAGAGTTTATATCCCATGTTACTAGTATTTTTTTGGATGATGGGAGTGGTAGGGAAGATGTCCTTCCACCGGTAGTAGAACTATTTCAGGATGTATTTCCTAAACACTTTTCAGGTTTTCCACCTGAGAGAGATGTTAAATTCACTATTTTCTCATGCCGAGGGTTGAGCCATTATCTATTCCACCTTACGTAATGGAACCTACTAAGCCTCAAGAGCTCAAAACATAGTCATAAGAGTAAGAGGATAAAGGGTTTATCAATCCAAGTACATCGCCATGGGGATCACCTGTATTTTTTTCAAAGAAGGCCAATGAGAGTCTACGCTTATGTGTTGATTAATGAAAGTTGAATAAAATGACTATGGAGAATAGATATCCTCTTCTGCATATTGATGATTTATTTGACTAGATAAAGGGGCTCGTGTATTCTCAATGATCAATATGAGATCATGGTATCATCAGGTGAGTGTTATGACTTCTAGTATACCAAGAACTTATTTCAAAAGCAGGTATGGACTTTATGAGTTTTTCATAATGTAGTTTGGGTTGATTAATTCTCTAGTAGTGTTTATGGCCTTAATTAACATGATATTTCATCCATACATAGATCATTTTGTGTTGGTGTTTTCTGACAACATCTTAGTGTACTCTAAGACTCAGGACGATCACGATCAACATCTTGACATTGTCTCGGGTACACAGAGAGAAACAAATATATGCCAAGATATCTAAATTTCAGCATTTTATTGATAGGGTACACATTTTGTGGAACATTGTCTCAGAAGAAGGTGTGGAAGTGGAACCAGAAAAAGTGCTAGTAGTGATGTATTGGGAGTATCCCAATAATGTTTTTGGTATTCGAAGCTTTATGGGATTAGTTAGTTTTTATAATGGATTCTTCCAAGACTTTTCTCAGTTGGCTGCACTACATACTGGTTTTAAAAAGAAAGGGATAAAGTTTATTTGGGCAGAACCATGAGATAAATCTTTCCAGGATTTGAAGGAGCGCTTGAATTTGGCACCAATTTTGATCTTACCAGAGTCCGGTGAGGAATACATGGTGTATTTTTATTCTTCTGGGGTCGGACTCAGAGATGTGTTGATGTAAGGGGGTAGAGTCAATGCTTATGGGTCTTGGAAGTTGAGGGAAAATGAACGGAACTATCCTACAAATGAACTCGAGTTGGAGATAATAGTTTATATTCTTAAGTTTTGGTGACACTATAAGTTAGGTGAAAAATTTACAGTTTTCATGGATCACAAAAGCTTGATGTATATCTTTTCATAATGCTACATGAATCTATGGTAGCGAAGATGGGTTGTGTACATGCAGTCCTTTGATTTTGAATTGGCATATATACCTGGATAGGGGAATAGTGGGGTTGATGCTTTGAGTAGTAAAACTCAGAATCAATTGGAACATGAGTTAACTACAGAGTGGAATATGGTGAATTTCATGGTGGAAATGCATGTGGTAGGTTAATAGAGTTAGGAGAGGATTCCTCTGGTTTCTGTAGCAGTGGAGTCCACACTCTAGAGACAGATCAGATATAGAAAGTATGAGGATCCAAAGTGTTTATCCTTGAGGTAATGCCTTGTAGTTTGGGAGACACCTTCAGACTAGAAAATATATGAGGATAAGATCATCTCTGTGAAAAAATAGGGTTGTTGTTCCTATGAGTATGTGAGAGAAACTCATGCAATAATTTCAGGACTCATGGTGGGCGGTACATTTTAGGGTGACCAAAATGCGCCATGACCTTTGACGATAGATTTGGTATCTAGGAATGAAAAAGGAGATAGCAGGGTTCATAACTAGATGTTTTACCTGTCAGTAGGTGAAAGAGGAGCATCAATGAGGTGGAGGCCTATTAAAACTGTTACGTATTATAGAAAGGCAGTGGGATGACATGACTATGGAATTCATGGTAGGACTTCCAAGGAATATTAAGAAGAATGATGCTATTTGGGTCATTGTGGATCAACTAATGAAAGTATTTCCTATAAAAGAAACCATTACAGTAGAGTAGTTGGTAGAACTATACGTGAGAGAGATAGTTCATTTGCATGGGGTGCTGTGGACTATAATCTCAAATCATGATTTGCGCTTTACTTCATGATTCTGAGAGAGTTTATAGAAGGCACTTTGTACCCAATTTATATTAATTATGTACTTTCACCAACTGATACATGTGAAATTAGAACATACCATACATGTGTTAGAGGATATGCTACGAGCATGTGTTCTTGAATTAGGTGCTTCTTGGGAGAAGGACTTGGTTTTAGTGGAGTTCACCTATAACAAAAGTTATCAGACAACAATACAGATGGAACTATACGAGGAACATTATAGTAGACCTTGTACATCACCGCAATATTGGTTAGAGGTGGGCCAGTAAGAGCTATTTGGACCAATCCTCATCTAGGATACATCTAATAAGGTGCATTTGATTTGAAAACATATGGCTAGGGCTTAGAGTAGGTAGAAGTTTTATGGTGATAGATAGAGATAAACCCTAGAGTTTACATAGGGTGATTGTGTATTCCTTCAGGTGTCTCCAAGATTGGGTCACCATAGGATATGAAGACAGGGAAAGTTGGAACCCAGGTTTGTGGGAGCGTTTGAGGTGCTGGAGAGAATCAGTGCAGAGGCAGACTGATTAACACTTCCACAAAAATTTAGTGCTATGCATGATGTTTTTCATGTGTCGCAACTACGGAGGTATCACCCCGACCCTTCCCATGTGATTGATGTAGAATAAGTTGATCTCAAGATAGATGCTTCCTACGAGGAGCATCTGATATGTGTGTTGGGTCATAGTGATAAATTATTATAGGCAAAGACCACCATGTTAGTTCATGTGTTATGGAAACATGGTAATGTTCAAGAGGAAACATGGGAAATAGAAGCAGACATGATATCTCAATGACCCAATCTTTTTGGCTTGGAATCTTAGAGAAGTTCATGAGTTCAGATCAAGGAAGAGCTATTATATGGTGGGGAGATTGTAAGATCATGACCTTTTTTGGAGTAATCCCGGGTATGTTTTCCAGTAATTTTTGATGTTTTAAGTACCATTAACTTGGATTAGTGGATTTGGGAGAGTTTGGGAGAACTTTTAAGGAAAACTAAATGATAGTGGGTTGTGCACGGTTTGTGCACAATTGGAAAAACTGTGCAACCAAACCGTGCTAATCACAAAAAACTGGATAGAGGATTCTGAACGGTTTGTGCACAATTTTGAAAACCGTGCGACCAAACCATGACAAACATGAAAAATGGGGTAGTGGATTCCACACGGTTGGCATACAGTTTTCTTAATAGTGTGCCTCTTCCTAGAAAATCGTGCACACAGTTTTTAATATCCAAAAATCACTTTTAAAGGCACCCGAACCCCCCCAGGACTCCCATATTTTGACCTTGGATCAGTCTTGATAAATTCTAGGTGTTCTCAAATCCTTATGGAGGGATTAAAAAGAGATCTGAACACCGTTATTCAAGAATGAAAGCCTGGATTGAAGATCCGCTCTCCTCCTAGTAGGTGGATTTCATCTCGATGCTTCTCTCGTTCCTTCATCCATCTTTATTGAATATTTTCATGGAGGACATTCAACATTTTCTTAGATCTAAATCTATGATTTATTATCTAGATATAGGATTGAAAATCTAGAAAAAGTTTAGCATGATATTGATGCCTTTGATCTTAATTTTGGTTTTAGGGACTTAAATTTAGAGTTTCATCAACGATGTTGTGCTGCTCGGATATTTGGGACTTATGTAGGGATTAGCATCCACCATTAAACTAATGTAGGAGGTCTAAATTGGACACCCATAATCATGATTTATGATATATGGGTGAGTTATAAAATTTATAGATTCCCTTTATAACTGAATTCCTAAATTGGAGTAATTTGGAATATGGTTTTGACGTGCGATTTTTCTTGTTGGTGGATAGATGGTTGATCATTGAAAAATTGATGGGGTTTACCAAATTGATCTTTTGGAAATTTTATATTATATCTTAGTTATTAAATTGAATGTGTAATGATAAGTAATAGCGAGAAATTAATTATGGAAGGATGTTTGGCTTTGAAAGATAATTGATTGTGAGAATTAATTATGTGCCATGATGTTGAAAATAGATAATTAATTGGGAGAATTAATTATATGTCATGATGTGATTAAAGATAATTAATTGTGAGAATTAATTATAAATTGATGATTTTGAAATGGATAATTAATTGTGAAGAATTAATTATGGAATGAAAATGGTTTTGATTGATTAATTAATTGATGAGTTAATTAATGGGTTGTATGCTTAGTTAATTGTTGAATGAATTAATGGAATTTGAAATTTTTAACTAATCATTGGATTGGTAAATGAATAATGTCACAAATTATTTAAAATTAAATAATGATTAAATATATGAAATATTGTGGTGCTAGTCCTGGCATCCTAGACCAATTAGGAGTTGGGACATAGACATGGCTTCCCTCCCCAATTGTTATCCAAGATTGAGATTATGGGGTGATAGGAATGATGACCTACACCGATATGAAAATGGAGTGCTAGGCATGATGACCTACACTCACGATATTTTTGGTGCTAGGAATTATGAACTAAACCAAATGATAAATGATAATGAATGATGATTCCAATGGGAACCATGAATTGAAATTGGCCTAAAGTGATTATTAAAGATTAAATGAAAATGTGAAAACTCTTTAAATTATGCATTATATTTAATACTTCATAAAACTGCATGCACTATCTTTTGACTGGACTCGTTTTGACACTGTTGATGGTGGCCATGTGAGTTGTACTCACACCCTATTCAGGCCACCTGATCAGCACTCGAGCAGAATTTTGTTATTGCAGGATAGGATAAGGCCAAGGCCATAGGATAAATTTCTATTTGGGTTTGGACCTTGGGAGAGGGAACCAGACATGGTTCGAGACCCATTTTGGATTCATTGTGTCTTTACTTTCAATTTCTTTGTTGACCCATGGCACTTTCGTTGTCATAGCATGCTTTACCATTCAGTTGAATATTTTATTTTCTAGTTTTTACTATCATATGTCATGGATCTATTCTAGTTATTTATATACACTTCCATATTTGGTTAATTGGTCTTTTCTTCTTCTGGTGTTATATTTTGATAACAAATGGTATAGTCTCCCCAAGACTGACTTACCAGACCCTCACTGCTAGTCGACACCGTCTAGCATATTGGGAGGCACGCTTGAGGGCATGTGTCCAACAGAATTGGGGCACCATTTAGTGTCTTCTTGTCCGGTATGTCATAAATAGTGACATCCCTAAAAAAATTAAAAACCATCCACTATAAATATCTCTAAATTTAACCATCCAATAATTACATCAACCAAAACATAAGATCCAAAAAATCAACCTATATTTTCAACCATAAAAGGAATGGCCCTAATGTAAAAACCCATTCATAAAGTATTAAACCCATGACCTCTTCTGAAATCCCAATATACAAAACTTTTAGTGATGAACCAACTAACTAAAATGGAGTAAAACTCAAGGAGACATAAGATATATGGGATTATCATGCTCTGGATCCCCACACAAGAATAAAATGAGAGATTGTTTATTCCAATAGTAAATACATTTTCACTAATCATTTATTTTTCTTTGTTTTATTCCTTACTCACCGAGTTATCCTTACACCCACTAGATAGAACAAAGGCATCACCCACAACTAAATTTAAAAGGATGATGAAATTCCACCCAAAATGGACTCATTAAACACCTCCTCTAAATATGTGAAGCTGGACAGAGGTTTAATAAAAAAATATACAAAAAATCACCAATAAATAAACATGTTTTCTCATAATCAATGGTGACTAGATTTATAAAATAGGTGACCAACCATAAGAAGTTATTGATGTACTCTCTTATTGATAAGTCATCCAAAAAAATGCTCCCAATCTTAATACCTTTCTCCACTTTTACAACCTGATTATAGGAAAACTAGAAAAATGACACCCAAAAGAGATTCCAAGACATAGATCCATGCAGATAAGAAGAAACCATCATATACTATCAAACATGGATAAAATAAACAATAAATCTCTCTACATCTCTCAACCATTAAGATTCGGGTGTCCTATGGGAATTGAGATTTATCAATATCTCTTCTAAAAACCTTACTACTTTCACAGACCCATGATCACCACTGAATTAATGTGGATACTGATTCAATTAGTCCATAATATGGTCCTACCATATGGAAGGATCAATTTACACCACTCCATTCCGAGTATTGGTTGGATATAGAACTAGGGAAAATATTCCAACCATTTTGGGAGATAGGGAAAATAAGATATGTGATGAATATCATTGATTAATTTCTAAAAAAATAAATCAAATGATAGAACATCAATTAACAAAATCATATTCAAACTATGAATATCATTTTCTTTTAGAAAAAATCATTTTGTAACTGTGGAATTTTAAAAACCAAGAATCCAAAAATTCCCAACAAAACTCATCTTCATTTTTCTAAATTACTTTTAATCAGTTTTAAAAAAACTATTTCAACCCAAAAACTATTTTTAAAACTTCATTTAAAATCAACTGATTTCATGAGAACCCAAGGAATATAGTTTTGAACCATCTCCTTTTCCAAATATATCTTAAAACTAATTTCGAAAATAAATATTTCAAAAACCCCCATTATTTTACAAATTTTTTTTTTAAAATCATGTACAAGAAAATCACTATATAATATTTTGAACAAGGTTAGTATGAACCACATCTATAAAGTTCATACAAACACTCTTCAATCCACCAATAATGATTGATAATGTCTTCAAGAAAAATATATAATCAAGAGGATTTAATATAGGTTTCCCATGGGAGAAATATTTCCAAGTATTATATGGACATAGCGGTTCGAAAACCATGTGCCAATTTTTCAACATACCTTGTAAAAGGGGTAGGCTCAACCACATGAGCACCACATGGTTTGTAAATCTATGTTAACTAATGATAAAGATAATATTATCCTCAATTTTCACTGAGAAACCATGAAATGACCCCAAAATTCACTTATATACCAAGAGGGGATCAAAATAGAATAAATCTACATCAAAATCCATTAAAAAAAATAAATTCAAATCCACTATTTAAAACCCAACAACCCATATAAACTTGAGGCACGAGATGAGAAAGAGCTAGTTATACCATCCCTACACATACATCTCAATCTCTGAAATCCTTAATCTTTATTCTACCAAGACATAACTAAATAATAAGGGCTACTTAGGAAACTTAGTTTCTTACCAAAGAATAAAATAACTATGATACCTTTTTGTAAAAAACTATCTAGAGTTTCCACGGAACCCGACACCTAATCCTACCTTCCACATGGCCTGAAGGATGTTTTGGATCCCCACATTATAGAAACTAGTTCACAGACATCAAAGAAATCCATTTTGGAATGATTTAATCTATATTAGAGGTAAAATATAGTGGTAAAAATAAATACATTAACCAAAATAATGAAACATTCCAAATAGGTCAAAACAAACAATATTAATCCAACCAATTCTCAAAAATATAGACTTCATCCATAAAAAAGATGCATCTAGGAATGATAGATAACACACCAACTATAATTAAAACAATAAAAACCCAACATGAGCTGATTCCAAAACCATCTCCATGTAACCTATTGTTTTCTACCACTAATTAACTCACTCCACATTAGCCTCAATGAACAAAGGATGGTTCCAACTAAAAACATCAAACCTTCAATATGTGTATGTGAGTTAAAAATCGCAAAAGGTCACCAAAAAAACTATAAAATATATATAATATTGAAATTTATCAATTATTTTATTAAAATAAATATATAAATATGATTTTAAAATTTCATGTATGGAAACCAAACAAATTCCACAATTATCATTCAAAACATTTAACTTTTTTTCAATAGAATTGAATACTATGCTTTGAAAACATTTCAACATTCCTAATTTGTTTAGAAAAGAACTACCATTAACATTATTAAAAAACAAAACAATTTTTTTATTTAAATTAATATTTTCTATAAAAAAAAATTAACTATCAGAATCCACTATTTAGAAAAACAATAAAACCAATTTTGAAATCCACTAAAAAACCCTCACAAGGGTCTTCTAAATTTCAATTTGGTTTTGGAAGATTCTTCGAAATCCAATTTTCTAAAGTAAACGACATAATATATGGATGGGTCAAGTAAAAGAAGTAAGAATCATACATAAAGAGGAATAGATAAAACACAAACAATAAATGGTTCAATAATAATGAAAGAAGGGTTAATGTTACAAACATGAACTAGATCAAACTCCATTGCATCAAAAATTGATCGTGCATTCAAATTAGTCTGGGGATTTATCAAATACCTATAACATGTGAATCATATAACTAAACAAGTGTATTTTATCTAGTGAACTGGATATCAAAAATAATTTTAGTTCAATCCACATGTCATCCAACTTTCCCATGTAATCCTCATTACGATGGAACCCCTCCTAACCCTTATGCATAGTATGACTGGATAGAAACTAGCAATGTGTGATTAAACTAGTTGAGTATGATTAGATTCCCAATTTAGTAACCATGTCCCCATGAACAAAAGGTAACTGAGGTGAAGGGGAATGAAAACCAAGTCTAATCCATAGGGAACAAATGATGACTATTCCTCTCCCACTAATACCCAACAATGAATATCCCCAGAATCACATGCATAGAATTCATAAACAAGATAATTACCATAAATGGGGAGAAAAAATATTCTCATAGAGATAAACAAAGAAAAAAAGGGTTAGTATAGAAAAACAACCCACACTGGGGGTGAACATGTCAAAGGGGAAATCAAGGGGTCTCCTTCACATCAACTATTTCAAAACCAATGTGACAAAAATGTATTATCACTAAACATGGATCATAATTCAGAACCCTTTTACATTTCATAATAATCCAATTTAGGAATTTTTTATAAAAATATGTAAATCACACAAAATGTTTAAAAAAATTAATGTGAAACCCCTAAACATGGTTCATCTCAATTAAAATCCAAAACAATTCTAGTGGACACCCATTTCCATCAATACATTTTCAATGATCTAATATAAAATTTTCAAAATGGGTAATCCACACTAACATTTCAAATCAACTTTTGAAATCTAATAAAGAACCCCTTTTTTAATCATTTTGAGTCAAAAAACCACAATTTAAATAAAAAAACTTTTTATGTAGTTTTCAATACATTAAAACTAAAGCGAGATAAAAATTCATATTTATATTTAAAGCAATTACAAAATCCATACCAAATTTTACAAAAACCTAAAACATGAAAGAAATCCATTTCAGACATGAAAAGATGGAATTTTAATAGGGTAACAATTATGTTAAGGTAAAAACAAATAAATGGTTTCAAAAAACAAAATACATCACATATACTCATAAAATAAACAAAAGTGAATTTAGATAGAAATAACACAATTTGAATTGAAAAATGAAGTAATTTCATAGAAACACAAACTTGTAAGAGGCGGAAACCAAGCCATAATGTGTCCCATTTAATAGAGACCACACTAACTGGAATAAAAAATGATATATATAAACCTGAGAAACTCAGAACACCAATATTAAGTCCACCTCGAACCCCAAAATCATCCATAAGGGATCTAGGGATCATTTTGGAACCCAAATTAATTATAAATGAGAGGGGGAGTGAAGGAAGAAATAATGATTGGAATAAATACATTAAATCCTCTTGAAATAACCAAATATAAGACAACAATTGAAGATTGTAGAGGTTAGAGCTTCTCCTTGGTCCCCCAAGGGATGGATAAAACATTTGGAGGAGAATACGTGGTGATACACCTTTTAATATAAAGGGGGTATTTTGGTAAATTCAAAACAAGTAAATGCCTATAAAGGCCACACGATTTGGCAGTGTGGTCTATGAATCTATGAACCATCCATGAGTAGGCCACTTCCAAGACATAGAGCACTAGAATTGTTTTGTAACATGTTTTTCCAAACCATGTTCCCAATGTGTGTCGACCTTTTCTTAGGCAAAAAGGACACACATTTTCTGGTGAGCTCTATTTTTTTAATTTGTGAATAACCTATCTATCATTATGACAATCACATCAACATGAGCACCATATAGTAACTTATAACCACATTTGAAAATCCTAATTCACTAAAGATTCCTTCAATAACATGAAATTCCCACACAAAAACTACCAAATCTCAAAACCTTTCAATATAATATAATATAATATAAAAAAGAACAACACAGTGACATGAGGGGTGTCATAAGTTACCTAGATCTTTTTTTTAAAAGAAATAAAATGTTTGTATTACTAATATGCATATTGTAAATGAATATATGGTCATATTTAATATTTATTTTATTTATGTTATTCTTTACCAAGAGGATGTGTTTTTTATTGAATTAGAGTCTGATTATAAGAAAATTTCAAAACACTCTTATCAAATGGCTCAATTATAACTCTTATAATTTAAAAAGTAGTTACAATAGTTTCTTGATTAAGGTTTCATTCATCCCCACACATCACCATGGGTTGATCTGATTTTATTTGTTAAATGAAATGATGGTTTGATGAATATTTTCATTGATTATAGATTATTGAATAAATACATATTTGAAAATAATTATTCATTTTAGGATATAGATGATTTGTTCATTCTACTTGAGTGAGTTTAGTATTTTCTAAAGGCTAATCTAAGGTCATAGTACTATCCGCAGAAGGTGAAGTGGGATAAAATTACAAGAACAACATTTCATGCTAGTTATGGACATTATGAGTTTTCAGTTATTCAATTTTAGTTGATAAATACTATATAAGTATATAATGACCTAATCAATAGAATTTTCCATTAGTTCTTGGATAGTTTTGTTATTTCCATAATTTATGTTGACCTAATATATTCTAAAATTTATGATGACTAGGATAAGAATTTGATGAGTTTTTTAAACCTTGATAGAAAAAAATTTATTTGGAAGGTTTAAGAAATGTGAATTCTAGTTATGATATATTTCCTTACTTGTACATATTGTAAATAATTATTGAATAATTGTTAATACATGTAAAACTAAAGTTATTGATGAATGGAAAAGTGAAAGAAATGTTATTGAGATTCAAAGTGTTTTTAAATTAGTAAGAAATTACTGGCGGGTTTTCAAAACAATGTATGATTATACATCCCAATATCCACATTAACACAAGTTAAAGTAAGGTTCTTTGGATCAAGAAATATGAATTATGTTTTCTGAAATTGAAAATAAGATTAGTGAATCATCTTTCTTTTCCACTACAATCAATAAATAGAAACTTTGTTTTCTATAAGAATTATTCTTTAAAGGTATTTGGTTGTGTTCTAATGAATAATGATTTATTAATTTCTTATGCACTAAAAAAACTGAAACATCATTAGATAATTTATCCTACACATGGTCTCAAAATTCTAGCTATAGGTTTTTCTATTAAAAATTTAGAGACATCAATTATATAGAGTAATGTTTATAATATATAAAAATCATATCATAGTAAAGTATATAGTAACAAAGAAATATTTGAACAATAGTCTTAGGAGATGGTTAGAATTGATAAAATTTTATGACTACATGATTCATTACTATCCAGGTAATGAAAATAGTATACCTAATTATTTGATTTCGAATGATAATTCTAGATTTACCATATTAGTTTCTAAGAATCAACCTTTGGTTAATGATTTTTTGATTTTTGGATTATAAATTATGTGCGTAAGAACTCTGTATTCCACGTTTTAGGTGTCATTACATTCATTTATATCAAAAGGAATTATGCAGGCTTAGAAGGATGATCATAATTTATATGAAAATATAGAATTTATTGGGAAGGATAAGTTTCTAGAGTATAATGTTAATGAAAAATGTTTTATTTGACTTGAAAAGATGATATTTTTGACTTGTGATTCACTATTATATAGAGAATTGTTTATTGATTCTCATGATTCTATATTTTCAATTCATTTATTAAGTAATAAGATGCATAGATACCTTTAAGAGTATTATAGGGGGACAGAAATAGAATAGGTATTGTTGAATCTACCATAAAATATTTACGTTAAAACTTTTTAAATAATAATAGTAATTATCAAAGTAGGTGCTTCATCATTATATATTCCTAGATGTGAAATAGGTAAATATATACATGGATTTGATTGTGGTATTTCCACTTAAATCTGCAGGTAATAATGTTATTTGGGTTCTTTTGGATCAATTAACTAAATCTATGAGTTTTCTTCATATGTGTGATATTATTTCTTTATTCAAAATTTCTCAACTATATCTCAAGGATATAGTATGTTTCCATATAGTTAAACTCTCTATTTTATATGACTATGATTCTAGTTTTGCTTTTATTTCATGGAAAAGTCTTCAGAAGTCGGTGGGAACTGGACTAAATTTTAGTTTACCATTTCATCCTCAATCTAATGGAAAATAATTGATATAAATTGACACCTTATAATTAATTATTAATATATTTTCTATGGATTTTCAATGAAGTTGCGACCAAAATCTTTCATTAGTGGATTTTTATTATAATATTAACTTTCCTTCTATTATATATATGTAACCTTTTCTATATATATATGGAAAGTGATTTCATAATGTAGGTTGTCAGGATAAATTGGGTGAAACAATGTTATTGGGAATATAATTTTTAGATTAAAGTGTTGAGAAGGTGAATATTATTCAATAATATTTGAGGATGTCTTAAAGTAGGAAAAATATTTTTTTAAATAATCATATGAAAGATCTTTCATTCAAGGTAGGTGATCATGTTTTTCTTAAAGTGTCTACTGGGAAAAGTGTAATGCATTTTAGAAAAATAGAAATTTCAATTCTTTATTACAATGGAATATAAAAAATTCTAGAGAATATTTGATCCATTTCCTATTGAGTGGCATTGTCTTTGATTTGATCTGAGTTATATGATGTGTATCATGTTTCATTATTATGAAAATATGTGTCATATGCATCCCATGTTATAATCCTAAAATATTATAATTGTAAGGGAGTATTTATTATGATGATAAAAACACATATATTCTTAGGATTAAAAGAATAATGTGATTCACCATGATAAGTTTTTATGGGAAAAATATGGTTTAATAAGAATTATTATAATTTCTAAATGCTATGGAGGAAAAATATCCACTCTTGTTTAAGTAGTGAATAAAATTATAAGGATGCAATCCCCAAAAGGGGGAAGAATATAAAAGCTTAGGTAATTTTAGAATAAATAATTTTCATTAATTTTTAAAATTAATTTTTAGATTTTATATTGATACATTTACTAAACAAATATTAAGTAATTTTCTAGTTAAAATAGAAGTGGTTTTAATGTTATTAAAAAAATTTATATATACTATATGGTTTTATTTAAAAGATTTATTTATAAAACATATAATTTTTATTTAATAAAAATATTTTTTTAATTAAACATATAAAAATATCTGTGGGTGAATTCCATGGATTTTTTTGAATGATTGATGTTATGTGAATAGTGAAAAACACAGTTTTTATATAATTGTCATTTTGTTTCATTAAGAAGACCCATTATGATTTGAATATGATATAAGAGTAAAATAAGTTTTATTTAATTAGATATAATATAATTAATTACATTTGAATAATAATTTTACATGATTTTGGTATAATTTCACTTTCGGGCTTAAAATCACATTTTTACAAAAATCTTCTTTTTTATTTTGTATTGTGTTTTAAGCTTAAATTAATTTCCACCACTTCATGAAATTGAATCTTGAAAAAATGGTTTCCATATTCTAAATTATGATATAATTTTTTTTAAATAGGACTCTTGTTTTTGTTCATTATGAATAGTGATCACATTATATGTTTTTCACCATGGTAAGGGAAGTTATGTAATTAAGGTGTAAAGTGAATGAGGTTATCTGGAGAATCGGTAGAGATCTCAACCAAATTTATTATTTTTGTTTCTTATTCTATATCATTAAAATATTATTCACCCATTATAAAAAAATAACATAAATATATTCCATATAATTAGATGTTATTATGTTTATGGTATGACCTATGTCCACCTCCTCTTCAATCAAATGAGAAATGAACCCATTGTTTGTGTGGATGGCGGACTACTGTCTCATGAACTGATGTAATTTTTCCATAAAAACCTCCGACATATGCTTATATATATATATTTAATATATATATATATATATGATATTCATTAAATAATTATCATTTTTAAAATAGAAGGTATTTTTTATTTTCTTACTTTCCTATCAATTGAAATAATATAACTCCATTCATGTGTATGTGTCGATTACCACCTTCACGATGCGATGTGATTGATTTTTAATCAATGCATAACATAAATGGTATATATATATATTTAAATATATAATATGATATTAATGATATAATTATCCTTATGTATAGATACAATAGTATTTATCTTATTTCATTCATTTTCATTGAAAAATAGAAATGTTAGTCATGTGTAAATATGACTTACCAGCTTCATGATTTTAGCATAATTAATTGTTTATAAGAATATTTGATGGTTAGTTTTAAAAGTATAACAATTTTAAAAAAATGATAGTTATTTGATGATTATTATTCTGAGGATAATATAAAAATATCCTCTTTGACCATACTCTACTTACCAATTTCATTTTTGACATATTACTCGAATATCATTAAAACAACAAATATTACATAAATTGATTTAGTAATTGTATATAATTGGGCAATACATTACATTAAAGTAATAGAAAAATTGAAAAAATTTCTTTATGAAGTATATATATATTTTAAGTTTATTATTATAGAATATATAGAAAAGAATTTATTAGAAAAACATGATGTAAAAGATACTTTACATTAATAACATAATTTTAAATATTTTAAAGATTTATTTTATAAATATTTTTATTCCAAGTACGTATTCATAATTTTTTAAATATAAATAATTATATGAAAATAAATTAAATTTAAATGAAATATTATACATCTTTCTTTCTTTCTTTCAAATGATTTTAAAATAAATCATTTTACGTATTTTAAACAGATCATTTTTGACCTGCTATATACAAGGAAAAATGGAATGATCTATTTTAACATATACGACATCAATAATTTTCCCCACACTACAACCATTATTTTAATTTTTAATTCCTTTATAGGTTATCATGTTTTACTCAAATGAAAACCATAATTCTGTTTGTTTTTTGAGATTTATTTTTGTAAATATCATTTTAAGAAATTGGATATACCAATATCTGAAAATGTTTTTCTTATGGGTAAAAAGAATGTTTTTATATGTTTGATGATGGAAATGAAATATTATATGTATTTTAGGTATGTTATGTTTCTTGAAAATTTATTTATGATAAAGGGTTATCCCAAAATATCTTAATATGGAGGGTGAGCATGATATATCTCTCCAATGCACTGGGCAATGATTATATTCTCTGGAAAATTATGTTGGAAGTTGACCGTATTAGTTATTCCAGTTGTATGGATTATTTTAATTCCTATATAAAGATGATGTACTAAGAAAAATATATGAATTTTTAATTCTCGAAAATTAGTTTTCATGGAAATCATCATATTTCAAAAGGAAAATGAAAGATATTTTGTTTTAATGGAAGAAATTTTCATTTTTAGTGTCAAAGGTATGTTTTTGAGAAAATGATTTCAATGGTTATCATGTTCTCTTAGAAACCCTTATGATTAAAATTTTTCATTTATATTTTCATAAAAATTGTTCAATGATTTTTTTTGATAGTATAGCTAATTTCATGTGATTGGAAATGATTATTTGAGGGAAAAGTTTATTATCTTAAAGGAAAACTCTATTCTATGATATAATGGTATTAAATTGTACTAATTGTTTTTATTTCTTCTTGTTATTTTTGTCCCTTATTGTGATCTTTGTGCTCATATCACATTTTAAAATTATTTTCCCAACATTAAAGGATGAGTAACAAAAAAGAAGAAGTAAAATTAGAAGCCACGAAGATTTGTAATGAAACAAAAACACATTTAATTATTAAAGTTTTATATTTTGAAAATAATTGATATTGAGAGGAAGTGTCTACTTTTTATTATATGGTTTTTTATTTGAATGTTATGACCTAATTATCAAAAATATAAAAAAAGATCATAAAAATGATAGAATGTGAATTCTTTTCTAAGGATTCAATTTATGGGTTGATTATGGATTAGGTCCTTATTAAGTAGGAGAGAGGAATCGTATAATTACCTCTAGGTCTTAATTGCACCAAATGGAAGACGAAACAACTAATAATTGATAGAGATTCATTAAGGGAAGTGGAGGGGGATGAAGGTGGGGCATCCATATAGGTTTTGGTGGACCAAAACAAGGTGATAAATTCGGTAAGAGATTTAAATGTGATAAGGGCCATCAGATCAATTTGTCCCCATGTTTTTAAAACAAACTAGAGTCCATTGAATGGA
>OY728125.1:916995801-917038301 GCA_963277665.1 Viscum album
TTTTTAAACAGTTATCAGCATGAACCCTAATTTATGAAAATAATGGGAATTTTTTTGGATGTATAATGATTGTATCTATGAAAATTGAGGTAGAATGGATGATTTCAAGCATTGAGATTTTTCTATAAAAATTCACTTTTGAAGAACAATTTTGATGGTGAGGAAAGTTTTATAAAACTGTTTCTTGTAATGTGATATGCCATTTGAAATGTTTCGATATGTGAAAATCTGGGAATCTACTGTACCATGGTGGGGGATAGTTATCTAAACTTATCATTGTTTTTTAGTGTGTATCACACGTTAGTGTACTACCCTACTCTTTTGAAGGTTATGCCACATACTAATTTACATGACAACTTCAAGGGGAATTAAGCATCCAAGTATTGCTCTACTCTTTTGGTGGGCTTGTCGGGGATATATTTAGTATGCACTAGTCATGATGGATATTTGTATGAGAATCTTAGCTTGATCATTCTTATGTAATGTTAGAAGTACCATGCATTGTGCTAGTTTTGATATAGATATTGATGCATTCTTCGACAAATGTGAATAATTAGTTAATGTTATTTAAATTCTATTTATATGAAATTGAGTAGTATTAAAAAAAGGATAATTTCAATGATTTAAATATAAATTTAGATATTTTTTTATCATTCCATGTTTTCCTTATGTTTTATCATATCATGATTTATATATTAGAGTATGCTTCTGGAATATTTTGTTTGATCATACTGGGCTTGTTTTTCTCACACTTTAAACAAACCCTTTATTGTGTATGGACATTGTCTTATATGATATAGGAAAATTCATGTTTCTATAGTATGGTGGGGGTGTTTCCTTGGTCAGATGGGCTTGGGAATTTTTTGGTGAGATGGTGGGATGTTTCCCAAATATCACATCGAGTACCTGCTTTCAGTTTTATTACTTTGGGATCTGTTTCCATTTTACGTTAATATTTTTGTCTTATTTAGGGATTGATTTAACGTTATCACCTTTTCATTTCTTTTTATGTAATTCTTATTCTTACCTTTTATACTCCCTTATTCATGTATTTTATTTCAATTTTCTCTTTTTTTGTTGGGTAAAATTAATACCCGAAGTTTTTTCTTGACGCCCAGATGCTTTTAATCAACTTGACAAGATTGGGAACTATCATTAGGCCTTATTGTGTATTGATTCTGGTAAATAGGTTGATTTAAATTTAGGACGATTTGTATAAATTTGTTCATAGGTAGGTTTTTATCAAAGTTTTCATTTCATAAGTGGTTTTTTAGATAATAGAGAGTATTATTAGGCCTCAAGGGTTAGGCTATGCATGAGTTTCCTGATTTCTCTCATTGTGATGAACCTTGAATCACTATTGGTTGATGAGATATGTGTCTTATATATTTATTTTTGATCTAATATCAATTTTATAATTATATAATATAGATTCAAAATAATATTGATTCTCATCATATGGTATTTATTCATTATCCAAGGTTTAGAACCATTCCTTATAGAAGGCTTAGTAAAGTTCCTCAAGAGAGTGACAATAGATTTTCTCCTCAAGGGAATCATGTAATTAATTAATAACTAAATTAGGCTATTGAGTGGGAATTTCATGCAGTGGACCAAAATGAACGACCTAAAGTCAAGTGATATTGGTGTAATTAGGAGCTAGTTTATATAGATCATGGTCATGAGATTCTCCACCAGAATCCACCATAAATAAAAGAGAAAAAAAATCCTTAAGAAGTTGATTACTAGTCATATTAGAATTATCAGATGTTTGAATGATTAGAAACATCAGAATCAATAAAGGTTAATGTGATACCTTTAATCTTTAGTATCCTTGAAATAGATAGTGGGGAATTTCATATTAAGAAAACTGACATGAGGGAAAATGGTGGAAAGGAATAAATACCAACATTATCCACCTTTTATTTATTGAAATTTTGGTAATATAAAATCTTAAAGATTTTCTAGCCATTCGGTAGTGTGACCAGAAAATGTTAATGTATTCCAATTATTTTTCTAAAAAGGTCCTTTTTAATTCCATGGTCATAATGAATTAAAATCTAAAGGATCATAGGTTCCATATGGGCTTGCGACCATATATTCATTATAAAGTGTTTCTTTTAAATAAGAACTCATATGTAGAGGTAGTATACATGGACTTAATAACATATTTTTACCTAGCCATGAATTTTGGACTAGTTGGATAATCTTCTCCACTCAATGGTTACTTTGACAAAATGTATGGATAGGAGAGGAAGCAGAATGAGACCCATAATGGTAGTGGTGATAATGGTTCTTAGTAGTGATATTGTTCTACACTATCAGTAGTTATTAGTATTATTTTTAATTCCTATTAGTATAGAAAGAAAGGGTATGCAAAGCATTATTTTTCCACACTTCTAAAGGCCAACAATTCATGTGGACACAGTGGTTATTGGTATTATTTATTTCAGGAAATATACTATCCTCGTTATAATTTTAGTTCACTAAATCTAAACGAGGCTATGTTGTATCCATTGGATTCTAAGACATTAGGACTCTAGCCACTGGACTCTGGATTTAAGCATATATACATAGTGGAATAATTTCCTGTGGAAGTCAATGTGGGCCTAACTACATTGAGAGTTACATTTTTTATTATGATTACTATAAAATGATATACATATGTCATATTTGAATTTGAATTTTTTTACATCTTCCCATTTTGGGATATTTTGAAATATTCCTCAAAACACATATCATACGTTATGAACACGATGTCACGTAATATAATAGAAAAGGAGTTAGGGTTTCAATGTACTTTGTGTTTTATTGTTATATTGGTAGGATCTAAATAATGATTTAGATGCTCAATTTACAAGAGGGGGGGGGGGGTGAATTGTAAACTTTAAAAATTCCTTTGGAACCTTTAAAGTTAGTTATGAATAACTGTGTTTTCCTTAAGAAAAGGAAAGGGCTAAGTTTAAGAAAATTAAACTTAAGAAACTTCACAACACCTCTAATACTAAATGAAAACTTGGAAAGAGATTATGAAAGTGGGTTCCGGAAATATGGTTCCGGAAATTGAAACTTAACAAAAGATTACAAAATGAGATTCCACCTTAAAGCGTATAGAATCTAAATGAAACAGAGTACAAGTAAGGAAGTATAAGAAAGTTATACTTTCCTTATAATACAAAATACAGCGGAAATAAACAAGTAGTAAAACTACAAGTAACAAGATATAAGTCTTTTAACCCAAAGAGAAGGGTATCCAACAACCTTGGATAAAGGTCCCTTGATTTATACTTTCAAGCATGTCTGTCTTACCGACACCAGGGTAAGCCCTTGATACGAAGATCAGAGTGTCTCTGTCTTGCTATCCCCGCAAGCCCTCAACTTCAAGGTAGTTGGAAACCTCTATCTTCCTCAGCAAGGAAGCCCTCGAACATCAAGGTAGTCGGCACCTCTGTCTTCATATCCCCGGAATTCCTTGAATGTAATCACCAACATTCGGAGTCGCACGGAGATTTGAGAGTTAATAAGAGCCTCTCTCAATAGAAATCACTTCAAGCATGTAATCACATGAGTCGAAGATCAGTCATCCTTTCAGCACACCAGCAGCACTGAGCTCTTTCAAATGAGCTCCTATTTATAGGTAAGGTCAGCCTCCTTTCCAACGGTCATATTTTCCTTAAAAATCAGAGGGACCTGTACACGTGTAACTTAACCAACTGTTAGTTCATAACAGAATACACGACATCGTTTTATAACAAAACAAGTGTAACAGAATATACGACACGGTTTTAAATCTTAACTAAAAAGATTCGGAGTGAAGGTTCAGAGTTAAAGTTTGGAGTGTAAGGAAAATAATAAAGAGTAGACAAAATATAAAGGCAAAAGAAAAATGAAAGTTCAGAGTGAAAATTCGGAGTCTGAATAAATTCAGAGTGTATAAAACAAAGATGATCAGATTCTGTTTAATAGATGAATTCGGAATGCGAATTCGGAATGAGAATTCGTCATGAGAGTTCGTCATCAGAATTCGTAATGAGAATTAATTATCAGAATTCGTAATGAGAATTCATCATCAGAATTCGTAATGAGAATTCGTTGTCAAACTTCATAAGGATTCGCATCTTGAATTTGATGTAGAACGTAATTAGAGTTTGTATCCGGAATTTAGAATGAAACATTATTACAGTTCTCATCTGGATTTTAGAGTGAAACTTTATTACAGTTCTTGTCCAGAATTCAGATACTAAAATCAGAATACCTCATATCAAAGTTTTAAACAATACCGAGAATATAGAAATAAATCCGAATCTTATACTTAGGAAAAATATGAATGAAAATATGATAAGGATAATTTTTCTTACAAAAGCGATTTTCCTTATAAAAGCGATTTTCCTTATAAAAGAGATTTTCCTTATAAAAGTGATTTTCCTTATAAAAGCGATTTTCCTTATAAAAGAAATTTCCCTTAAAGATAAGGTGTTTGTGATTTTGAAAACAAGAAGGAATGGAAAATTCATAAAGAAAAACTTATTGACTCAACAATCTCTCCCTTTTTGGAAAGCACAAACATCCTTGAAAAAGAAATTCTAAGAAGAAAGAAAATCATTACGGCTTATCTCCCTTTGCTTTAAGAATATTGACGAATACGAGTAAATCCCCATTAGGCTTCGAAACTCTAAGGATCATACTCTATATTTCCGGAGTGACACTTCATTACGAATAAGAAAGTCTTCTTTAACAAAAAAACTCCCCCTTAGATAAACTCTTATTAGAGTTTGTTTTCTTTCTCACCCTTTGTTTGGATTCTTTTTCCCTTTCATTAGAGTTCTTTTCCTTCTCCCCCTTTGTGATTTTCAAAAAGAATATAAGGGAATGGAAAATATAACAAAGTACCTGAAAGATTAGTAGTAACAACAAAAAGAAACGAGCAAGCACAAAATTTTTATTAAGATTGAAAATTTCAACAACAAAAGAGTTAAATTACAACAAATGATCGGATCTGTCTATTTGGGATCATTTCCCTTTGCCATGAGACCCTTTAGAATAGTCTTTATCTTCTTTAAGTCTTTATGATCTTCTTCAGCTTGCTTCTCTAAGACCACTATTCTTGCAGATTGAGCTTCAATATTCTCTTCCTTGGCTTGAAGCTTTTCTTCCTGAGCTTTGATCTTTTCTTCTTGAGCCTTCAATTTCTCTTGAAACTCAATCCGATGATCTCTTTCAAACTTCTAGTTTTGAGAGACAGAATTTAGCTTTCCATTCAGATCTCTGACTTCTTGAATCCGAAAGTTCTTTTCATCTGTCAGCTTCTCTTCAAAGGAAGAAGTCAGCTCATTTATCTTCATGTCCTCAGTCTCAAAAGCATCTTTAACATTGTCTTGAAATTCGTCGAATAGCCTCATCTCTTCTATAGTTTTCTTCGACCAGTTTTTCATCCTTTTGTAAGATTTTCTATGAGCTTCGTAGCAAAAAAAAGGTTTTGAACTGAGCCCCAATCTCAACACACTTGTCCATAACCATAGACACGGAGTCTGTTTTCTGATTCAAAGCATGTTGGAGCATCTGGCATCTTGAATCAATACTTGAGAAGGTCGCAATGGTTCCCACCAACTTTTTCAAAGACTGAACAACAATGTAATTCCCCAACGAAGATGACTCCAAATCCGAAACTTTGATTGGAGAATTTTCTTCTTCAACAAGGTCAAGCTTTCTCTTTGAAGAAGTACCAACTTATTTTCTCTTCACCACTACTGAACTCGGAGTATCAGTAAGAATTTGCTTTCCCTTGTCTTTTTTTCCGAATAGAATCCTGTTCCGGGGTTTTCTTTTCACTATCAGAGACTTGGACAACATTATCTTCCTCATCAACAACTTCCTGAACACCAACCTCTACGTTTTCCATCTGAGCAATATCATGTAAAAGTTGTTCTTCTTCTCCATGATAAGCTACTTCTTCTTATCCTTTCTCTTATTCCATTGCTGGAGTAACTAGCTTCGAAGATTCAGCTTCTGAAGTTCGGAGCGATAAGTGTTCCGAAGGTGTCCCCTTATAATCATCTATTTGTTTCAACACATCTCCGGTTTCACCACTTCTTTCAGCAACATCTTCTTCTTCTTCCACTTGCTCAACTTGCTCACCCTGTTCAACTGGCTTAGCCACTACCTCTTTCGAAGAAACAAACTCTCTTCCTGGAGTCTCAAGTAGAGATTCCAATGAAAAGGATCTCGGAATAGGAATGTTCGCAGAAACCATCTCATTGAATTTTAACAAATCCTGAGCTAACTCATCCTCGGACATCTTCTTCTTGAGCTTCTTTTCTTTTGCTAGCTTTTCTAGCTCATCGGCAGTTCTTTCCTTCAAGGATTTAGCCTCCGCAGGGTCCAAGCCAAACTGAGGCTCCCCTTGCACTCTCCTTTCTTTCATCTCCCTCCATATAGAAACAACCTCATCTGGGTAAGATTTATTCTTCTTTGGTTTTGGAGGTGTGGAATGAACTTTCTTAGACTTGGGATCCTCGGCTTCCACTTCCACTTCCTTCAGCTTTCTGTTCCTTACCGGCTTAGAGGATTCTAGATTAGCAGCTTTCGGAACTGATTCTTTTTGAGCAGGTAGATCAATAAACTGTCCAGACTCCTTGTCAAAGGCTAAATCCATTCTTTTGAGTGTACCATCACTCACCAGCATAATCTTTCAAACTCTTGGCTTAGATTTGCAAGCCTCCTTGAAAGACTCAAGGCACCGAACTATCAACTTGGAGAGGATTGCTGTATACATTATAATCTGAGCTCTCAGATTTCCTTTCTTCAAATTCTCAAGAGTGATAAGAATGTGCTTAATTAAATTAAACTTCCTCATATTTATCAGAAAATCTAGGATATAGATATCACTCTTCTTCAAGCTATCTTTGTCACCTTTCCTTGGTACAATAAGACCATGTACCCATAACTCCAGAATCCGGAAATTTGTAGATAAACTAGCAATCTTTGGAGCCTTGTCATCTGCCAGTCTGAGAGTTTCTAAAGCTTTTTCCTTGTCGAAGCTACCTTTAGAATCCGGCAACACATGAGAAATAAATTCAGCTTCACCTTCATTATTCAGACCTACCAATCTAGCTTCCTTGGCATATGAAATTTTATAAGTCTTACCATAAGACTTAAAAGACAACTTCTCCTTTCCATCTTCCTTGAGAAAAGAAACAGTCTCATAGAACTCTATAAGAAAATCTGAATAAACTTCATCTTGGTTCCCGGGTTTTGACACCGCAACATCTTCCCAACCATTAAGCTTGATATTCTTAGAAATAAGAGAATCGTACTTGTTGAAGAAATCCGGATGAACCAGCCTCTCTCTATATATTAACCACTTCGAGAGCGGCTTAGATGAAGACATGTCTTGAGAAGCTACTTCCACAGACATTCGGATTTGAAGACCTCTGAGAAGTTCGGAACTGATAAAACTGACGTTCGGAATGGACCTAAAACAGAGAGGCAGAGCTTTGAGATGCTGGAGCTTGAAAACCAATGTGGGACAATCATTTTGGGTCCCCTTTATATAGGCAACGAAAAAATGGTTCAACTTCCACGGTTGATCGAACGATTGTGATAAGCTGATGGTCAAAAACCAATTCTCCTGAATCCGATCTTTTGAGGTTTTTATTAAAACAAAGAATTAAAAAAAACTATAATCCAAAAACAAAATATAAGAAAATTCCATCAAGTAAAATATGATTAGAAAAACTTGGTTAAGGAAATCATACTTTTCGGATTGGCTTAGGAGGATTATTCTTAATTGGTAACATTCTTATGAAAACCAAAACCAAAAAAAACTTTATTATGAAAAGACACAATTTGGAAAACTCGCTACGAAAAACAAACTCAGTAAGAAAAAAAACTTAATACGAAAATTTTATTACAAAATTTTGAAAACGAAAAACTTATTATGAAAGATTCGGTACGAAAATCGCGTTATGAAAATATCATTACGAAATTTTCCATTTCGGATGTTTTCAATACGAACACTTCCATTCTAGAAGTATTCTATATGAAAGTATCCATTCTGGAAAATTTTAGTTCCGGAAATGCCATTCCGGAATTTTAGTTCCGAAAAGTTTGAAACAAATTTTTAAAAACTTTGTTAAACTAACAATCAAATGTACTCCCCCTATGAAAAGGAGTTTATTGCTGTACGGAGACTTTTTCAACAGAAAGTTAATTAAGAAGGATTACCTTACGGTTATCATTCCTAACTTCTATTTAATGTATTCAAATCTATCATAAGGTAAAGATTTTGTGAAAATATCAGCAAGTTGATCTTGCGTTCCGATAAACTGAAGAATAATATCTCCTTTCAGTGTGTGATTCCTAAGAAAGTGATGCCTAATATCTATGTGTTTTTCATGGGAGTGATGTGTAGGGTTCTTACTAAGGGCAATGGAACTTGTGTTATCACACAAAATTTGAGCTTTAGTAAAACTCAAACCATAGTCAGTGAGTGTGTGTTACATCCACAATACTTGAGCACAACAACTTCCAGCTGCTACGTATTCAGCTTCAGCGGTAGAGAGTGCTACAAAATGTTGCTTCTTGCAGGACCAAGAAACTAATAAATCTCCTAAAAAATGACAAGTTCTGGATGTACTTTTTCTATCCATTTTACATCCACCAAAGTCAGCATCAGAAAATATTTTTAGGATAAAATAATTTCCAGAAGTATAAAATAATCATAGATCCATGGTTCGTTTAAGGTAGCGAAAAATTCTTTTTACTGCCTTTAAGTGAGATTCCTTAGGATTGGATTGATATCTTGCATATAAACATACTGAAAACATTAGGTCTGGTTGACTAGCTGTTAAGTATAGTAGACTTCCTATCATATCTCTAAAAGATGTTTGATCTACTGGTTTCCCAGCTTCATCAAGATCTAAAGAGTTTGAGGTACCAATAGGAGTACTTATACTCTTAGTATTATCATAACCATACTTTTTAAGAAGATTTTTAATATACTTATGTTGAGATATGTAGGTTCCTTCTGGTTTTTGAGAAATTTGAAAACCAAGGAAAAATGTTAACTCACCCATCATACTCATTTCAAACTCAGATTTAATTAGACTTGCAAAAGAGTCGGTCAAAGATTGCTGAGTTGAACCCAATATGATGTCATCAACATAAATTTGAACAATTAAAATATTTTTCTTATCTTTCTTTATAAAAAGGGTTGGATCTGCATTTCCCTTAGCATAGTTATTTTGAAGTAAAAATCCAGTGAGTCTATCATACCATGCTCGTGGGGCTTGTTTAAGGCCATATAGAGCTTTGGTAAGTCTAAAAACATAATCAGGATGTTTTGGATCTTCAAAGCCAGGAGGTTGTTCAACAAAAACTTCCTCTTGAACATAACCGTTAATAAAAGCACATTTCACATCCATTTGGAAAAGTTTGAAATTAAAGAATGCTGCAAAGGCAAGTAGAATCTGGATAGATTCAAGTCTAGATACTGGAGCATAGGTTTCTTCATAGTCTATTCCCTCTTGTTGATTATATCCTTTAGAAACAAGTCTAGCTTTATTTCTTACTATGACTCCATTTTCATCACATTTATTTCTGAAAACCCATTTGACTCCAATAACAGAAGTTTCCTTAGGTCTTTCAACCAAGGTCCAGACTTTATTCCTTTCAAATTCATTTAGTTCATCTTGCATGGCTTTAATCCAATCATCACCACCTAAAGCTTTATCAGTGCTTTTAGGTTCTAATTGGGAATGAAATGCTAGATGTTCTACTTCATTTCTTAAGGAACTTCTAGTCCTTACAGGTTGATTTGCATCACCAATGATACTCTCACTGGGATGATTCTTAAGAAACACCTGATTTGGGTTTTGAAAATCCTATTCATCAACATAGGGTAGAAAATCTTCTGGGGTAAATGTTTCAAGAATATCTTCTTGAACATTATCTTTATCAGAAGGTTCTTCTCTCAAAGGTTGATAATCAGTTTTTGAAAACACATCTGAGGATGTAGGATGAGATGTTTTAAAAACAAAAGGATCTGACTCATCAAATTTTACATGTACTGTTTCTTCAACAGTACAAGTGTTTTTATTAAAAACTCTATAATCCTTAGATGTTGTGGAATAACCTAAGAAAATTCCTTCATCAGATTTTGGTGAGAATTTATGTAAGTTATCTTTAGTATTCAAAATGAATACTTTGCAACCAAAAACCTTGAAGTAGTATAGTCTTGGTTTTCTACCATTCCATAACTCATAAGGAGTTTTATTAAGAAAAGGTCTAATCAAAACTCGATTTATAGTATAACAAGCAGTACTTGCAGCTTCAGCCCAGAAATGTCTAGCTATAGAATATTCACTCAACATGGTTCTAGTTATTTCTTGAAGAATTCTATTTCTTCTTTCAACTACACCATTTTGTTTAGGAGTTCTAGGTGCTGAAAAATTGTGAGTAATACCTTTTTTACGACAAAAAGTTTCAAAATCAGAATTTTGAAATTCTCCACCATGATCACTATGAATAGTTTTCAATGGAAGGTTTTTCTCATTTTTAACTTGAGCTCTAAAACTTTTGAAATAATAAAAAGCTTCATATTTATTTGCTAGAAAATAAACCCAAGTAAATCTAGTGTAATCATCAACTAGAACAAACACATAGTATTTGCCTCCAATACTTCCAGTTTGTGTTGGACCAAAAAGATCCATGTGCACTAACTATAATGCATTGGTTGTTGAGACGTCACCGATTGATTTAAAACTAGCTTTATGTTTCTTTCCAAATTGAAAAGGATCACAAACTTTAGAAGAATCAAATCTAATCTCCGGTAGATCCTTAACTAGTTTCTTTTTAGAGAGTTTACATAGGTTCATAAGGTTACAGTGACCTAGTCTTCTATGCCATAACAAGGAATGATCTTCCATTGCACTAAGGCAAGGTAAATCTTGGCTTCTAAGATCTTCTATGTTTAAGGTGTAAACATTCTCTTGCCTATTGGTTGAGAGAATAAATTCTTCCTTGGAATTGTGAACTAAACACTTATCATTCCTAAAATTCACAAGGTAACCTTCATCACATAACTGACTTGTGCTAATGAGGTTGTGCTTAAGACCCTTAACAAAAAGAACATTTGAAATCAAAATTTTACCAAGAAAAACAATATTACCAATACCAACAATCTCACCCATAGCATTATCTCCAAAAGTTACTTTTCCTCCTTTCGTTTTGATAATCTTTTCAAAATAGCTTTTGTTACCAGTCATGTGCCGGGAACATCCACTATCCATGTACCATGTATTGTTGCTGGTATTCTCTTTATTTTCCTAAAATCAAGAAGAAAATTAGACTTTCGGAATCCAAATTTGTTTGGATCCGAGATTTCTAGATAACAAAATTTTAGGTACCCACGTTTTCTTAGAAAAGTATGCTTTGTGAAATCCTAAAGATTGTGTTTTGTTTAAGGAACAATCCTTTGCCCAGTTACCACCACATTGACACTTGGTACAAAATGGGGCACTTTGAGGAACAAAATAATTGTTACTGAAAATTGGTTTTGCATGGGTATGACCAAATCCAGATTTATTTCTTAAAGGTCGTATTTGGGAATACATTTTATCAGAATTTTATTTCCCATGGGTAAAGTTTGATAAACACTTCTTTAAGGAAAAAATTTTGGACTTGAGTTTTACAACCAAGTTTTTATCCTCAAAATAATTAGTTTTATAACTAGAGCTAGGCTCGAAAACATTTTTCTTAGAAATTACTTTTTCAAATTCTTTAGAAAGTTTGTTCTTCTCAGAACTTACTCCCTCAAGATTTTTTGAAATACTTTCAAAATCATCATTTTTCTTATCAAGATCTTTAGAAAGATCCGATTTCTCTTTTGTAAGAATAGAATTCCTAGAGTTTTCCTTATCATGTTTTTTATTGAGTTTAGAATTCTCAATTTCAAGATGTTCAGCAAACCTAGAGACTTCTTCATAAGTAGGTAAAGTATTTTCTTCATCAAAAGAGTCATAATACTTACTATCATTAGAATTTAAAGAAACATTAGTCAGTGATTCAGAATTTCGTACCATAGCCATAAAAAAATGATTATCAATATGTAATCTGGCTATAAGACCAAGATTCTTCTGTCCTGAAGATTCATAATTAGAAGATTCATCTGAAGAGTCACCACCACTGGCACTCCAGGTGTCATTAGCTTTCAGAACTTTATTAGCTTTTGCTTTATAATACTTCTTTCTGTTCCTGTCTCAATGTCTTTCTTTCCTTTCTTTCTTTTTGAGCATAGGGAAATCTGGTCTTATATGTCCAGCTCTCTTTCATTCATAATAAGTAACTTCTCCATCTTTCTTATCTTTCCTTTCCTTTTTCTTATACTTGGATTGGAAATTTCTCTGGCCAGCTATCTTGTTCATCCTTCGAGCAAGATTTGCTAATTCATTTTCAGAGATTTCACTCTCACTATAATCTGATTGAACCATCATCTTCTTAGACTTGGATCTAGTTACTCTCTCAGGATTCTTAGCTTTTATATGATTTGATGTAGTTTTAAAAGCAACAGTACCATTTCCATTTTTCTTTTTGATGTTGTCAGCATCTCTCTTCATTCTGGTTTCATGTTGGAGAAGAGTTCCAAATAACTCATCAAGAGAAATCTGATTCACTTTCCTGTTCTCATCTATAGCTATTCTTTTGGATTCCCACTCATTAGGCATGATATAAATTATCTTATCCACAAGAGCTTCATCATCTAAACCTTTCCCTCCCATAGACTGTAGGCTGTTGACGATAGTCATAAATCTCTATTGAACTTTACAAATTGGTTCTCCATAAGGAAAATTGAAGCCATGATATTCAGCTCTAAGCATAGCTCTCCTAGTCTCAATCACTTTAGAAGTTCCGAAGTGTGTAACCTCTAACTTCTTCCAGATATAGTTGGCTGCTTCACAAGTAGAAATTTGGATTTATATATTTCTAGTCATTGAACAAAGTAAGGTATTACGTACCTTATAGTTGAGTTGATACTCTTAATTTTCCTGGTTAGTGAAAGTTCTAACTTCCTTATCAGGAATTTTATAATTACCAGTAAGCATAACAAAGTTGTCTACTCCAGTATTGATAACAAAAGTCTTCATTCAATCTCTCCAGTACTCATAGTCATTACCATCAAAGATTGGTGGTCTTGTAGGATTTAGATTATCAATAGAACCAACATTAATTCCTGCCATACTAAAAATAACCTTCGGCACACAAACTTGTTAGTAGAAAAGATTCATAATAACAAACTTCGGTAATGGAAAAGTTAGGAATGGAAAAGTGAGCAAGAAAAACTTATACATGAGTACAAGTATTTCAGAGACCTGCTCTGATACCAATTGTAGGATCGAAATAATGATGTAGATGCTCAATTTACAAGAGGGGGGTGAATTGTAAACTTTAAAAATTCCTTTGGAACCTTTAAAGTTAGTTATGAATAACTGTGTTTTCCTTAAGCAAAGAAAATGGCTATGTTTAACAAAATTAAACTTAAGAAAATTCACAACACCTCTAATACCAAATGAAAACTTGGAAAGATATTCCGAAAGTGGGTTCCAGAAATATGGTTCCGGAAATTGAAACTCAACAAAAGATTACAAAATGGGATTCTACCTTAAAGTGTATAGAATCTAAATGAAACAGACTACAAGTAAAGAAGTATAAGAAAGTTATACTTTCCTTATAATACAAAATAAAGCGGAAATAAACAAGTATTAAAACTACAAGTAACAAGATATAAGTCTTTTAACCCAAAGAGAAGGGTATCCAACAACCTTGGATAAAGGTCCCTTGATTTATAATTTCAACCAAGTTTGTCTTACCCACACCAGGGTAAGCCCTCAATACGAAGATCGGAGTGTCTCTGTCTTGCTATCCCCGCAAGCCCTCAACTTCAAGGTAGTTGGAAACCTCTGTCTTCCTCAGCAAGGAAGCCCTCGAACTTCAAGGTATTCGGCACCTCTTTATTCCTATCCCCGGAAGTACTCCAATGTAATCACCAACATTCGGAGTCACACGAAGCTCTGAGAGTTAATAAGATCCTCTCTCTCTAGAAATAACTTCAAGCATGTAATCACATGAGTCGAAGATTAGTCAGCCTTTCAGCACACCAGCAGCACTGAGCTCTTTCAAATGAGCTCCTATTTATAGGTAAGGTCGGACTCCTTTCCAACGGTCATATTTTCCTTAAAAATCGGAGGGACCTGTACATGTGTAACTTAACCAACGGTTAGTTCATAATAGAATACATGACATCATTTTATAACAAAACAAGTGTAACAGAATATACGACACCATTTTAAATCTTAACTAAAAAGATTCGGAGTGAAGGTTCGGAGTTAAAGTTCGGAGTGTAAGGAAAATAATAAAGAGTAGACAAAATATAAAGGCATAAGCAAAATGAAAGTTCGGAGTGAAAATTCGGAGTCTGAATAAATTCAGAGTGTATAAAACAAAGATGATCAGATTCTGTTTAATAGATAAATTCAGAATGCGAATTCGGAATGAGAATTCCTCATGACAGTTCGTCATCAGAATTCGTAATGAGAATTCATTATCAGAATTCGTAATGATAATTCATCATCAGAATTCGTAATGAGAATTCGTCGTCGAACTTTATAAGGACTCGCGTCCTGAATTTGATGTAGAACATAATTAGAGTTCGTATCCGAAATTCAGAATGAAACTTTATTACAGTTCTCATCTGAATTTCGGAGTGAAACTTTATTACAGTTCTTGTCCAGAATTCGGATCCTAAAAACAGAATACCTCATATCAAAGTTTTAAACAATTCCGAGAATATAGAAATGAATCTGAATCTTATACTTAGGAAAAATATGAATGAAAATATGATAAGGATAATTTTTCTTACAAAAGCGATTTTCCTTATAAAACAGATTTCCCTTATAAAAGTGATTTTCCTTATAAAAGCGATTTTCCTTATAAAAGAAATTTTCCTTATAAAAGAGATTTTCCTTATAAAATAAATTTTCCTTAAAGATAAGGTGTTTGTGATTTTCAAAACAAGAAAGAATGGAAAAGTCATAAGGAAAACCTTATTGACTCAACAATATTTGTTTTTGAGTTAGTCATGAACACTCTAGTGATTAATTTAGATATATTAAAATTTATTTTTAGGATGGACTAGTTCATTGCTGACATGTATAGATTGACTATTATCATGAACATGAGTCTTCATTATTCATAATGGTAGAAAAAAATCTTTAAGGGAGAATGGGATCTGACATCTAGTCATAAAGGGCCTACTTTTTCGATGATTAGGAATTGGGTATTTTATTGTGTGGATGAGATTAGTCTTGTGTTATCTAGTTATGAACTTCCATTGGTGGTTCATAAAATTGTTATGGCTTTCTCAAATTACTTATCAAGTATTCCTTCATAAAGAATGTATAGTTTTCTGTCGATCTGGTACATAGTAATCAGAAAATTTCTATTTTATCTTATTAATACACCTATATAGTTCCATTAAACTATTTTTCAATAACAATTAAGTAATTTATGATTCTAAAATACACTAACTACTAAGACATAGAATAGTGGAAGTTCTCAGTGAATCCTTCAAGAAACATGGAAGCATAATGACAAATCTGGATTGATAAGTCACAAATATTGTGTCAATGTTGTGACACACCATTTAATGCATGAAATTGATAAAGAAATATATTTTATGAAACTAATCTAAATGAATATTGAATGATATAAGGGATATGATCCAATTTCCAAGGGTTATTTCTATAATTAGCTCATTCATGTTCAGTCACAGTACAATGAAACTCAATAGTATGATACTCATTAATTGTATTTGATTTAAAATTGGTTAGATCTTATAAAAAAACCTAGAATCATGAACATATTGGTTTCAAAAGATAAAATGACAAGAATAAAATATTTTTTTTTGCAAAAATTAAAAGACCACTCCTGCATATTGGTTAAGAATTAACCAACTCTGCTCTGCAAGGTATCCTTTATTATTTAACACATTAGCATAATGATTAAATAATAATTATAATAGATATCATAGAACAATGAAATACTAATTAAAACAATTTTATACTGAATTATGATAAACAAATCATTAATTTTTACACACAATTTTCCAAAAAACTGACTATCTCCAATAAATTTGTCCTATAATTGTCATATAGTTATTGGGAAGGAATAATCTAAACACATAGAAAATAAAATAGTAAAAATAATATAGGAGAGAGAATATAATTTATATAGGATATATATATCAATAAAAAATAAAAATATTTAGAATAAGAAAACTAAAGGAAAAATAGATCAAAAGAATTAGAATATGAAATAACTCCCCATATTAGAAATCTTGATGTTGTTTCCTAAATGGGTTAACCAATATTTTAATCCTCTCAAACTCTTGTATTCATATTAAAAGTGTTTCTACAGTTTTTCCTTTACTAAATCCTAAAACATATATTCTAAATCCATGTATTTATGTAACATCCCAAGTAAGTAATGAATAATAGATATTTTTATCTATGTCTAATAATGAATTAGATAGTGTTTTAAAGGCTTAAAATGAAAATAAATCCAATCTTAAGCATGGAATACACTAATATTTTTAAAAGATTGTTTTACTGCCTTTTGATGGAAAACCATTTTTAAATCTATCTCTTGACAATTTTATAAGCTATGTTTGTCAAACTAAACTTATTATTTATGATTGGGACATTGAAATTTACATTTGATAATTTTTTTGGTATTTTTCTGACAATGTTCATTTTTTATGAATAGTGAAAAAATACTGCATTTTACATCAAAACTGTTTTTTCATATAATTTAATTATATGGCTAGATTATATTTTTAATTGGTTTTAAAGTTCAATTAGAATATATTTTTACCATGTAATCCAATGGTGGTCATTGGAATCAATTTCACTTTGAAATTGGACTTAAACTAGTGTCAATCTTTTGATACTTATTGTTTCATAAAAACACGCTATTTGCTCTGACAGCGGGAATTAATTATTAAATTAATTAATGAAACTTATATGTTTTGAATTTTTTAAAATAGACAATATTTTTTAATTCCGAATATCAAATATATCTTGGGGTGATGTTTTGGTATTTTTCTAAAAAACTACAATTTTTGATGAATAATGAAACCACTAAGTGGTAGTTAAAGAAACTGATTTTTCGTTTAAATGAAACTTTGCCACTTATGTGATTTGATTTTCACAAATCTGACATACATGGTTTTCATTAAGAAGTAAAATTTGGTTCAATGGGACTAAAATAATTTTTTGGTGAATAGTAACTTTTATGTTTTTAATCGTGATTAGTGGTAATTAGAGTAGTTTAAGGGAAAAATAATGTTTTAATAATATGAAATGACCTAGCCACATGTCCTACCCTTATTGGATGTGTCATGGCCAACCAAGAAAATCCATGGGTCAACTTGGGGACCCCATGGAGCCACTTTGGTAGCAAAATGACATTAATATTTTTTTATTTAATGTTAAAGTAAAAATGACACAAACGTAAGTTATTTTACTAAAAAAAATTTACATGGGGTTATACATGTCAGATATTTTTTTATAAATAGTCATTGGAAAGCTAAAAATATTTCTTACATCATAGTTTTTTTTTATAATTTTTAGACTTTAAATAAATTAAATTATTTATGACATCATGATGATGCATCGATTACCTCATTAATAAAGGATTTAAATAAAATGAAATGATAATGTAAAATCTATGACCTACACATGTCCAAAACCTATTGGATGGGTGGATTTCGAACCCTTACCACCTTACCCTCTAATTATATCAATGTGGGACCTTTTTAATCTGAAACTCATATTAAAATAAAGTAACATTTCTTTACTTTCCAAGAGTGCCCCTCCTCTACTCTTATAAAAGGCCCCCACCTCTACCTCCTTACCCACACTTCCAAAGCCTTTTGCTCGTCCAAACCCTACCCATTTTGTCTCTCCACTTTCCTCTCTTACTCCTTGAAGCCTCACTTTGGGCAGAAGTCTTCCCAAGGAATCCTTTGAGCTCAAACCAAAGGGAGTTACCCGATTTTAAGGTAATGTGTTCACTTGAGTCCTTTTGTTTTATTTTTCTTCTCCAACCCCCTAAAATCTTTTTATTCATTTATTTTTTAACAACACCAGTATCTTCCATATACTAGGATGTTGTTATAAGAAGTATTCGAGCTACACTTACACACACCTACATCTAATGGTTAAAGAACATACTGTTTCTGTGGATGGCGAATTTATGCCTCCCGAAACGATGATTGTTCAACATTCTTTTAACACCTTCAAAGGTGGACATTAAGATGAAAATATATTTATATATGATATATAATATGTTTATGTTTTCCTTAAGCTTCTGTATTTTTCATTTTGGGCATACCTTTATGGTTTCCATTATGGGTAAACGCGATATCTTCATTTAAGGAAGTGCGGACTACCGCCCCCTCAAAGTGATTTGATTCAGCAATACCATATGTTTGATGTATAAAGGATGGAGTTATGATATTATATATGATATTACACTTGAATTATAATATACCTTTATATCATTATGATTCCATTTCATAAAATACGAAATAGAAATGGAAGTAGTGCTCAT
The DNA here is from genome assembly GCA_963277665.1 of Viscum album. Taxonomy (NCBI): domain Eukaryota; kingdom Viridiplantae; phylum Streptophyta; class Magnoliopsida; order Santalales; family Viscaceae; genus Viscum; species Viscum album. The sequence continues at coordinate 917,014,468 of OY728125.1, forward strand.
GCGTACGTACGACTTACCGTCTCCATGAACGGTGCATTTCATTTCTTACCTCTAAATGTTATATAATATTATAAATGCATTAATGTACTGGATATGTATGATATATATGACATCTACATCATGAATACTTTTCTGGATATAATGGATACATGAAAAACTTGTAATTATAAAGGGTTTATTTTTGACTCAAGTACCATTGATCGTTAAAACGACCGTTATTAACTTAAATAATTACATAGTGTTCATGACATGACAATAAGTGATATAAAAGGAATAATGAACTTGAAAAAGGTTCTTAAACAAGTAGAAATTAACTCAAGTTTATTATTCAGGTAATTAAAGAACGACTGAGTCAAGTCGGACCTGAGGTATGGGACTTCGTCTCAATCTCCTTTCATTGAGGCATATTTTGTTTTATACAAAACCTTCTTTTATACGATGTATAAACCCTTTTGACTTTTATGTTTATCCAAAAGGAATATTTTTTATATGAAGCGATTTACTAAATGACAAAAGGGAATGTTTTTGTCGTACGTATGCGGAGACAACGACTTCTCTACCGCCGTGACCATTATTTGAGTTTCAGCTTCCTCTACAAGCCATACCTTTTTTTAAAAGAAAAATAAATACCATGTTTTACTTTTCATTTGTTTTGGTACTGAAAATGGTTTTCATAATGTTTTTATATCAATGTGTTGTATTGATATCATGTGATTGAAAGGTGGAAATGTTATGTTTCCTATATCCATGTTTTATGTGATACGATTATGTTGAGGTTCTTGGGCATTATTATGAAGACGGGTGGTTCCGTGATAAACTAAGGGTAGGTGAACCCGATATAGCTCTCCAATGAAATGGGTAACGCGAAGGAGTGAAACGTTAAGGTTTCTCTGAAGAGATTTAGGGAATATACCGTGATGGGTATTCCAAACATAACCAAGAGGGTTACTCCCTACGTAAGAATGTTATGAATGCCTCAAGTTACCTTTATGTCTTATGATTTCTATGATTTATTCATGATTTGATGAGGTATGTTAAAGTGATTATGTTTTATGGGTAAATTATGATTTCATTATTATGTATATATGAACTTATGTTTCCTTTCCATATTTTTATAACCCATACTGAGCTTTTTATGCTCATCCCATGTTTTATTGAAATGTTTTTCACCGGTCAAGGGAAAGGTACATGATATGATGATAGTGTCAAGGAAGTGTCAAGAATGAATCCATGTTTTATTTTAAATATGTTTCCATTGATGGGAAAAAATAATACTATCTTTATGTAACCACTTTGTTTATATGTGGAATTTAATGCATGTTTTATGCTCTAATTCTCTAAAACTCTAAAACTGAAAAGATCCTCAATGTGTAATCTTGTAATAACTCAAGATTAAGTAAGGTTTAAGGTTGGGGCCTTATAGTTGGTATCAAAGGTCAGTTTAGATAACTTTAGGAGTTAGAATTCTATTAAATTATTATCCATTTTTTTATGGTCAAATTGAAATGATATAGCATTTGAAGATTACCATGTTGCTTCATCTAAGACATGTCTGTTCAGAATAGTTTTCCGCAGAGGAAACATGGAAGCAGTGCTAGGAAGGAATACAGAAGGAAATAACCTTCCGAATCAGCATCCTGAGATGGTCGGAATTGGAACTGAATAGTTTGTTGCAGTAATGGCGCAGTTGACTCAAGCGATAAATGGTGGTGGTATCCATGCATGAGATCAGCCAGATCAACCGCAGAGGAACATGTCAGTGGTGGAAAATTTCATGAGGCAACATCCCCCATCATTCAGAGGATCATCTGACCCTGTGTTAGGTGAAGGGTGGATTAAAGCACTGGAGAAGATTTTTGATGTCATGGGGTGTTCAGACAATCAAAAGGTTAGTCTTGCTATTTACCGTTTGGAGGGTGAAGCAGATCAGTGGTGGTCGATGGTTAGAAATATCAGGGACACTGTTGAGATTGATACTCTCGATTGGGATGAATTTAAAGGTATGTTTCTTGAGAAGTGTTTTCCTAAGGCTGTTCGACTTAGTATGGAAAATAAATTCTTGGAATTGAGGCAATAGGAAGACTCAGTGGCTGCCTATGAAGAGAGGTTCACTCGATTGGCAAGGTATGCTCCAAATTTTATCCGAGACCTTGATAGTAAAATTAATCATTTTTACTCAGGATTAAAACCAAAATATCGTAGGGTATTAGCTTCTCGAGAGTTTGAAAGTTATGAAAATATTGTTTGATGTGCTGAGAAGGTGGAAATGGAGTGTGCTGATGATCAAGTGTTCTATAACAACTAATAGAAGAAGAGACCGAGGTGGCAGGAGAAAGGGAAGAATTCTTCAAAAAAGTCTGATGGTAAGAAAACTAAGTTTCCAGTTTGTGATAAATGTGGCAAAAGGCATGCTGGGGAATGTCTTCTGAATTCTGGAAAGTGCTACCGATGTGGTAAGATGGGACATAAGGCTCGTTATTGCACTGAAAAAGATCAAGGTGATGGTAAGTTCAAATTTGATTTACAGTTAGTGAAATGTTTTAAGTGCAATGAGATGGGTCACTATGCAAACAAGTGTCCGAAAAAGATCTCGAGTGATGGGAAGCAGTTAGATTACAAGCAGAAGGGGGTTGTGAAATCCTTTGCAACTACTTCGGCAGATGTCGGGCCATCAATTGAAGTTGTATCAAGTAATTTGTTTGTTTTTTCAGATTATGCCATTGTGTTGTTTGATTCGGGGTCTACACATTCTATCATCTCTGAAAACTATTCTAGTAAAATGGGAATACCATCTCAAGAAATGACTCCTGAACTTTTGGTAAAAACACCTGGGGGAAATGTTGAGGCAAAAAGAATTTATACGAATCTTCCTATCCCTATCTGTGGAAAGAAACTACTTGCAAACCTTATTGTTTTACCTCTAGTAGAGTTTGATGTTATCCTCGGTATGGATTGGCTCTCTATTTACCATGCTAAGATTGACTGTAGAGCTAAATAAGTTTCATTTCAGAAAGACTTTCAGTTTGTGTACAAGAATGAACCCTTACTGTTGATAACATATCAAGAGGCCAAGAAACTTGTAAAAGATGGAAATGAATGTTACCTTGCACACATCATTGAAAATAAAGTAACTATTCAGATTAATGATGGTCTAGTGGTAAATGAGTATCTTGATGTTTTTTCTGGTGAGTTTCCTGGAATAATACCAGATCGGGAAGTTGAGTTTATTGTTGACTTAGTTCCTGATGCTAAGCTAATTTCAAAATCCCCTTATTGAATGGCTCAAATTTAACTTTTAGAGCTGAAGGAGGAATTGCAAGATTTATTAGAGAAAGGTTTCATTCGACCTAGCACGTCACCATGGGGTGCTCCTGTTTTATTTGTTAAAAAGAAAGATGGTTCTATGAGACTTTTCATTGATTATAGAGCCTTGAATAACATCACTGTTAAGAACAAATATCCTTTGCCTCATATCAATGATTTGTTTGATCAGCTCCAGGGAGCTCAATATTTTTCAAAGATTGACCTAAGATCGGGGTACCATCAGCTGAAGGTAAAGGAAGCAGATGTTCCGAAGAATGCGTTTCGTACAAGATATGGCCATTATGAATTTGTAGTAATGCCTTTTAGGCTAACCAATGCACCGGTTGTATTCATGGACTTAACGAATAGAATTTTCCATGAGTTCTTTGATAAGTTTGTGGTGGTTTTCATTGATGATATTTTGGTGTTTTCTAAAAGTAAAGAGGAGCATGAAAGACAATGCATAAATATACCCCCCCACACACAAATATATGCATACATAACAGGCCCTTCACATGTACTCTTTTTAGAGTTAGTACTATTAGAGTATGATCTGTCTTACGCGGAGGAACCAGTGAAGATCTATTATCGCAGGGAAGAAGTTCTACAAAATAATACAATGCCCCTCATAACGGTGTTATGGAGAAACAACAAGTTTGAAGAAGTGACATGGGAATTAGAGGAAGTGATGAAGATGAGTTACTCACATCTCTTTTAGTGTGGGAAAAGGAAATTGCAAGGGAGATATTTCTTAAGGGTGGAAGATTGTAATGACCCCAACTTTCATTAATGAAAATTCCTCTTGATATGATAAAATGTAAAATGGTTATATAAAGTACGCACTTATTTTGTTTTATGTTTTTGGATTTTAAAATATTGGTAAGAATTGTGACTGTTTTGAATATAGTCATTGAACAGTGATCACATGATTAGTATAAATATAGGTCTTTAACAAATCCAATTTACTCAGACAAAGGAAGTGATATCCTCATCTAGTAGACTTTCCCTTTCAAATCCCATTTGTCGAAGCTCAGAAAGGAGGTGGTATCATTGGGCCTTGACCTTGAACAAGACCAAGATGGGCTTGAATACGTTAAGCTCAAGTGGAACCACTTATGGGAGAAGTGGAAGTTGATATCGATTACCACCCGAGCGATGTTATCCGAGCCACCCCAACAATCTTTCACAATCGCACAAATTACCCTTTAGGTAATAGGTGGTTTTTATAAGGGATTATGTAACAAGACCATAACACAATTAATATGTGGATTATTTTTGTATATAATAAGGAATATATATTCATTTTATTATTGTTACTTTGTATATAGTTTTTAAAGAACACATAATATTTTTAGTTAATATTCAACTAAGGAATCTATTTTGGTAAATTAATGTATTTTTTAATTCAATAATATTTTAATATAATATTATTAATTAATTACTTTTTATTATGTATAAATGATTTTATAATTTTTATGAATATAATTTTAATTTTTATTACTGTTTGAATGCTGTTTTTATCAAAACCCATGAATTTTCGACAAAAGTCATTTTTTATTTTAAAAGTGAAAATTCACATATTTAGAAATTTATTTGGATAAAATTAATATTATTTTTGGAATTAGGATATCAAAATTATCTAATGGTGATTTTTTCATTATTTTCTTAGATAGTCAATTTTTTGGGTAAAAATTAAATACCATTTAAATATATAATGTGTTTTATGAAATCATAATGACCCAATAGTGATGTAATAAAATACAATAAACTTTATTTTAGGACAATATATGTTTTACCATTAATATAATGTCATTTTAGTTTAGTTTTATTTATCTTAAAATTCTTTAGTGGACCCTACAAGACTTATAAAACATTTTAGCTTTTTAAATTGATTTCCTTGAGAGTGCGACTCACCTCCACATAAGCAACCCTATAATTTTAAGAATTTCATCCATTGGACTTATAAAATAATGTTTTCCACTCCCATTTGGGAAAACCCATGTGAAAAACGATGGGTTGGTTTGTGGTTTGGATTAATTTAATGTGTGGTGACCCAAACCTAAAAAATAAAGAATTCTCTCACCTTTCCTATATAAACTCACCCAAGATCCCACTTTCTCTTCACTAAAATCCTATGAATTTCGTACAAGAAATTCTATCCTCCCTTTAGAATCCTCCCAAGCCACCCCAATCTCTCAATAATCCTCTCTCAATCCACCCCCAAGAATTTGGGATCTCACATCCAAGTAAGGGATTCCTTCCGTTCTCATTTTATCCAAGTTTCTTAATATTATTATTACATTTTATTTTTAATTATAAATGTTAGGGTATGGTTTTAAACCTCTCCCATACTACCCTATTTATGTTTTAATTATGGTAAAACCCTTTCTCTCCCATTAATGTCTTCTATATACACCCGTTACTATGCCAAAATTCCATAAGGAATTTCTCTCTCCTCATTTACATTCAATAAATTAGTTTATATTATGAATCTAAGTTCCATTACATATGATTGGACATGTTTCTATATAAACCCTTTCTGTACATTTCATTTACATATTATGAGAAACCCCTTTAGATCTCATCAACCATTTTTTTGAATTCTTACATCACGACTTTACACTTCCAAAATTGCACCAATTTTCCAAGCCAATGTCATTGTGTAGTGAATACCATTACGATTTCTCTATCAAGGTTATTCGCCTATATTCACATTTATATATTGGTTATAAATCTTGATGTATTTATTCCACAATCCTTTATCGTGAAATAAATAATGATGGTTGATTCTATACTGTATGATCCATGTGGCACACTTATGCATGAAATGAAATGTTTAAGAAGGGTGCACCCTGATAGGGCTCCAACTAATTGGGTAAAGTATAGTATCATGATACGTCATGTGCTATTAGTTTTGATTCATGATAATTCAGGTGAAACCTAGGTTTACTCGTGCTTCATGTGAAATGAGAGTTTACTCCTACTCCATGTGCAATGATCCTTTGCTCATGCTAATATTAGGTTAAATTTTGTTTCCACATCTCCATGTTATGATTATCATGCTTTATTATATCTTTTTGTTCATTTATCTCTAGTGATTCATTGATATTCCTATTGTCCAAAATGTATTTTATTCCTCATTTTATTCCTTGTTTATTCCTTTACTGGGCTTTATAGATCACCCATTTATTTTGTATATCCTCAAGTTATCCCATGCAATGCTATGTATGATAAAAATATTGTGGTCCTATAAAGGAATTTTTCAATAAAGATATTGTATTTCATGTTTTAAGTTGTTATGTAATGATTATATGCTCCAATAACACAAGACCTATCAATCTTCTATGTTGTATTAAGTGAAATTTCATGTAATAAATTTTGTTTTAGTGTGAAATAAAAGCAGGGTTGTGATATTCCGTTCTTAGTTATTTGTGCTTACTTTCATCTTGTTCTTTGACTTGGGTTAATTGATATAATTTTTTGGAGATAGATTCATGATTTTTTATGATAATAATTGCGAGATATGATTTTTAGATGAAAATGAACAAGATCTAATGAATGTTTTTGGAGTTCCACCCGGGTTGTTGAAGATATTGTGTAGTTATTCATTTTCAAATATGTTTGTGAGGTAGGTCGATTTACTATTTATTAATCATTTTAAAACTAGAAATATTTCTTTTATTTGTTTGAAGTGTAATTTTTTTAAATGATTTTTAGAGACCCAAATAAATAAAAGTTTGTGGAATTGTAAAAATTGGTTGATTTTGATGGAAAAAATCACTTGGATTCATGATTTTAAAAAGATGATTTTAAATTTTTTTCTGCTAATGCATATAAACTGGTTGGAAAATGTTTTTCAATAAAATTTTGTTTTATTTAATTGGTTTGAATTTTTTTTGGAATTATGTTTGTCATTAATGGTTAAATTTGAGTTGAATGGGATGTATAATGGTTGTGATGTTCCAAAATCAAAGGGATGAAGTATATATGTTAATCTTAACCATAAATTCTAACACTAAGTATGTGTGTTTGTGTGGATGTGTGGAATAGAAGGGGTTATGTAAAAATGGGATTTGAGAAAAGGTTTTGAAGAATTGTTTTGTTTATTTACATAGAAACTATTTTTATTGGGAACTTTTCTTGTTTGAAACTTCTTGAATTTGACAGAAATAATTAAAAAAAATTATAGTGTTTTATAAAAATCATTTTATATTAATTTTTAACATGTTCTATCCATAGTGATTCATTATGATTCTTTGTAATGGATAGTGGAGTGGGATCTTGGACCATGTTGGGAGTTTTCATCTTATGTCTGTGGGATCTTTCATATTGTTAGTCTTGTATCCCACTTTATTCTATGATATTGGATTTAGATTTTTAGATGTACTATTATATGGTCTATTGTTGGTTGGTATTACTGTGGGTTGTATTAAAAAATTCTCATGCATCATATAGTGTTTTTAGTTGTTGTATGCTTGGTTTGGTTATTTTATCTTCAAAGGGAAATTCATCCCCCAATAATTTATGATTCCCATGGAATTTATTTCCATCCTTTAGTGTCTTGGGGATATCACCTAAAGACTAGTAATGTTCTTATACATTCTCAAGAAAATGAGGGGTATTTGATTGTTACAAATGGAATGAGTCATGGAAGGTCCACCATTCATTTTGCGACAAATGGTATTAGTTCATTGGTCCAGGAGTTAGAAAATCATTCTTGATTTTTTGTAGAGTTGGTATAATACTAACGATTAGTATCATAAAAAAATGAAAATCAGAGATTAAAGAGGTGTAGATAACTTATTTTTGTCAAACCTCTGGTTACCAGGGATTTGGGTACACAAGTTTTTTGAGACACTTATTAGAGTTGTAACCTCATTATCAAGGGTTTATCTAATGAGAGGATAATGGCATTAATTTTTGAAAATAATAACCCCTATGGGTGAATATTTTATTTTGAGTAATGATTTATGATTTTGTAAAAATATTTTATTTTTTAAAATTGATAAAATCATTTTTAATTGTGTTATTTTTAAGAGGCATAGTCATGTTATTTTGAAAATGGTTTGATTTTCAAAAGCATGGTGGAGTTTTAAATAATGGTTTAAATTTGGAATGAGGTTGAATTTTTTAATTCATTTTTGTGACATGTATAATGTGGTAAATTGGAAATTGATAATACTTCAGTTTTAAGAGAGTGAGACCAAATGGAATTTTCTTGTGGTTATTGCAAATTGAAACTATTAGGCTTCGTATAAAAAAACAAGAAGAAGATGATGAGAATGTGGTTGCACCAAAGCCACATGACAACAAACACCTGGTTCAGATTGTTTTCTAATATTTTGAAGTTGTGGATAGAGGGAACCAAAGGGATGAATCAAGGAAATTGGATGATTCTCTTATGTTCTAGAAGAAGAATCCACCCATATTTTGGGGTGATTTTGAACTACATAAAGAAGTGGCATGGATAAATTGGATGAATCAAATATTCAATTTCTTGGGGATGCCAATTTAGCTAAAATTAATGTTGGAATCATACATATTAGAAGATCATGTATTCTTGTGTTCAGATTTATCAGTTTAATAAACATCATACCATTGAATTTGATGTGAGAATTTTTTAAAAAAAATTCAAAAAAAAAACCAATCCTCACACATTCAGGATTACTAGAATGACTGAATTTTTTACCTTGAAGGAGAATCTATCAGTGATAGATTATACAAGTAAATTTATGACTTTTTTCACCTGAAGTTACTAAAAGTTTATTCTTGAGGGAATGTATTTTTGAATTGCGTATAAGGCTGGTAAATCTATCAAATATTTCCATGATTTTTATAGTGGATGATTTAGAGACGGCTAATGCAGTGATATTTGAAGAAAAGATATCCCATGAACTATGGTTAGAGGAAGAATTTTGATATCTATAGGATATGGTGGGGACTCTATTGTCGGGAATAAGAGGAAGAGGAAAACCAATTTCCAAGGTAGTGGTCTGAATGAATATCAGATGATAGTATCAGTGAATATTCCTCAAAAACCCTAGAGTAATCTTGGATGTTTTCAATTTGGTTTTCTAGATCACATAAAGACATAATATCCATAACCACCTTGAGAATTTCATAAATTAAACAATATGGAGAATATTTAGAAATATTTTTATAGTTTTTCATTTGTCGGGTGCTAGGGACACATATCATTTTTCAAATATGTCATTTTATTAGATGATATGAGGAGAAAAGAACACTTCTCATCAATATAAGGGAGTTATTCTTTGAGTACCATGAATCCTCAATAAGGTTAATCTCAACAAGGTATAAAATACCAAAGCGTGGAGAGTAAGAAATCTTATAGAGTTGAGAAAGTTAGTGTGGATGATGAATATAGATCATGTACAGTGATAAGTATGTTTCTTTTTTATTATACCATTATGCATGATTTTATTTGATATAGGTGCATTCAATTCATTTTTTCATCTCATAAAATTGATAATTTGGGTTTTCTAGTTGATATAATTACTTTTTTTGAAACCTCAATCTCCTCTTGGTCAAAGAAAATGTTATGAATTTATTTTATAAGAATGTTCTATAACATTTGATGGAGTGAGATTGATATGTGATTTCTCTATGCCTGAGATGGATATCTATGACATAATCCTGGGAATGTATTGGTTTATAATTGTCAAAGAAAACATTGATTGTTATAATCTAAGGGTTATTTTGTGACAGATGATGGTGTCAAGAAACTCTTTAGAAGAAAATGGAAATAAACTACAGCGTAATAGGATTATTGGAATAAGAAGTTATAATAATGTCATACCATTTTTTTAGTGTTGACCATGACATCAACGGATCAAATCCAGGATAGTAGATTTTAATGAATTTGTAATTAGTTTCAAGATGTTTACTAAGGATTTTTCAGGGTTTCCACCCATATGATAAGTGTATTTTACAATTGATCTTTTACTAAGGACTAGTACTTTCCCACTTCCATCTTATTAAATAAAACCAAAAGAATTATGGGAATTTAAATTTCAGTTGGAAGAGTTTTAATTAAAATGGTTCATTTTTTCAGGTACATCAATGTGGGTTGCACCTCTCTTGTTTGAGAAAAAGATGTATGGAGCATTAAGGATTTTTCTAGATTATCATTTTATTAACCAATTCATGATAAATAATTGATATCCACATTTACTGATCGGTGATTTATTCAATCAATAAAGGGAGGATCAATAGTTCTCTATGATTTTATTATGATAAAAAATTGGGTACAATGGATACTTTTCCTTATCCATGTACTATCTAAAATAGGTTTCTCTATGAATCCATAAAATTAAAGCTGATATCCCTTGGGAACTACCAAATCATTTCTTGGATACCCACTATTTCATTATATAAATAGGTTGTTACTAAAAAAATTTTCAATAAATTTTATGACTATATTGACCTATGACATATTTTACAAGGAAAGGTGTTTCATTTCAATGAAATAATTAATTTCATAAGTCTTTCCATGAGATTATATTTATCCTTACATCATCACCAATATTTATATTTCCAGAATTATGACCTCGGTATGTGGTGTATTGTGATGATTTAGGATCTAGGTTGGGATGTGTTATAATGTAAAGAGATAATGTTGTTTCTTATGTATCATGAGAAACACATTTTCATGATAATAACTACCCAACACATGATTTTATGTTACCTAATCTAGTCCATGATTTGAATAATTTCCATCATTACAAATTTGGTGAGAAATTTATAGTGTTTAAAAATCATTAGAGATTCAAAAACTATTTCACATAAAGTCATTTGAATCTAATACAAATAATATGGAAAGATTATCTCAAAATGTTCAAATTGTACATGATGTGTACACCAGTTAATGGAAATGCAGTGGAAGATGAATTAAAAAGTAATTCAAATGGTCGGTTAGAAAAAGAGGCTTTATATTATTGGTAGTTGATGTCATGGATAGATGACAGGCACATGGAATATGAAGATTAGGATAGTGTTGTAGGTTTCTTTCCATTTTTTATGGTTGCTGATTTGGTGAATTTAGTAAAATCGGCACAAAATTCGGATTTAGAATGTGTTATTACGGTGTCCAAACTCAATGGTGGGGTACCATTGAAGGATGGAGTCTAGTTGGAAGTTTATTTAGGTGGTTTTGAGATTTTATGGTCATACCGTAGTCTTTTCAAGAATAATGTATTCATGATTACAATCATTCGAGATAGGTTATTTGTCTAGGAATAGAGAATATTCATAAGGAATTGAAGGAACAATTTAGGGAGTGTGGAATGGAAATAAAAGTGGTTGAGTTTGTTATGATATGCCTCCTCTATCAATATGTTAAGGAAGAGAATTATCCACCAGTGGGTATGTTGTAGTCATTCCATATTCCTGTTTAAAAATGGGAGCATATAGACATGGATTTCGTGATTTGTATACCAATGATCATTTATAAAAAATGTGCCTTATGAGTGATAGTGAATTGGCTCACAAATTCACCCCATTTAATTTTCATATGAAAATATCATATTATAGATTACCTATCCAAAATTTATATATGAGAAGTAGTAAATAGTCTTGGTGTACTAATTTAGATTATACCAGACTGAGATCCAAGGTTTACATCTCATTTATGGAAATCCTTATAGAGATCCCTTGGGACTCCATTGAATATGAGAATATCATATCATCCCTAGAAGTATGGGAAATCTGAAAGTTTGATAAATAATATTAAAGACTTGGTGTATCCCTGTGCTATGGATTTTGGTGGATCATGGGGGGATAACATACCATTAGTGGAGTTCTCACACTACAACTTTAATTTGGTCATGATAAATTTGGATGTTTTTAGCATTGAATGAGTGTCCTTTTAGTTCTCCAATTTTCTCACTGTAATCATGTCAGACTTAATTGGTTGGCCTGAGCCCTTTCTAAGAGACAATAGAGAATATTTAGTTGATTAGGAAATGGATGAAGATGAATCTAATTAATCATAAACCGTATTTGGATTGTCATCGATGACCATTTTCATCCGAGGTTAGCTATCATGTGTTTTGATAATATATACAAGGCTTTGGAATCATTGTTTTTTGAAACATGGAATGTTATATCCCCAATAAAGAGGCCCTTTTATGAAACATGAATGGTTTGTTGACAGGGCATATCAGTTGGCTTCTCCTTCATTGTTAAATTCAATGAATAATGTGTTGTATGTATCAATGTTGAAGAAGTATCTCCCTAACCCCGAACATGTGATTCGATGGGATAATGTTGACCTAGATCCAGATGCTTCATTGGTTCCTATACTAGTGTAGATTTTTGATTTTCAAGAGAAACTATTGAATCGGAAAAACATCGGTCTAGTGAAAGTTTTTTGGTAACATATCAAAGTCAGGATGTAACTTTGGAAGGGGAAAGGAAAATTATTGAGCAATGGACTAAACTCTTTTTGGAAAATTGTTAATTTTTACTTCCCTAGGATGGAAATTCCAATGGTGAGGAAAATTTGTCACACCATTTTCAATAAAATAAGATGTTATATTCATATTTTAACTATATAATTTAATTTTGTTATGTTTGGAAAAGTTTGGAGGAGTTTTAGAATGTGTTTAGGGTATGTTTGAGGTTTGGGGTGTGAGAACAGTAAGAATAAACCATTAAACACCTCCGATAAACCATGAAAAGGGAAATAAGTGTCACTTGGTTGGTGCACAATTTGAAAAAATATTGCATCCATCCTGGTGAAATAATGAGAAGTGTAATTGTAGGGCTGATCATGGTTGACACACAATTTTTATAACCATACGATCCAACTGTACGTGGGAGTGGTGTAAGGCAGTATCACCCAAATGGTTGGCACACAATTTTCCAAACCATGTAGCCTAACTATGCGGTGTACATGTGGTCATCCTTAAATTCTGGATCTATTCTAATTTAGATCCGTAAACTCATATTTTCCCTTAGTTTTACCCTAGACCATTTTCCTCTCATACCAAAGCCTGTGGAGACACTTCTTATTGATCCATTAGTAATCCATTGGTGATTCATCGGCTGTAGGAGGCCAATATTCCTTGTTAAATATCTATTTATGGTTGTTTTTTTCTTAGTTTCATCTTTTTACCCCTCTTGTATTCATTGATCTCATCCATTAGTGATATATTCAGGATGTGTGGTGATATTCAAGGCGGGAAATGTTTGTTTGGATGATAGGGAACAAATCTAATGTGTGTTTTTGGAGTTTTAACCAGGTTTGTTTAATATTTTATACGATTATTAATTTTCTCCTATGTTTTTGAGGTACGTGGCTTCACTCCAAAATAATATTACCAGAAATATAATGGTTTATTTCATATTGATTCAATTGACTGGTTTGAATTTGGAAATTATTTTGAAAATCTTTTTAGAAACCCTCTTTAGTGATAGTTTTTGTAATTTTGGAAATTGGTTGATTTTGGTGGAAATTGAAATTAGTTTCATGATTTTAAAAGAATGATTTCAAAGTTTATGTTAGTATTTAATTCATGGAAATTTGTTGGAAAAGTGTTTTAAAAAATATATTTTGTATTTAAGTGGGTTGATGCAATTGGTACCATGCTTTTGTACATTAATGGTTGGGTGTGAGTCGAACAAGATGTACAATGGTTGGGAACTATCACTAATAAATGGATAGAGTATGGAAGTGAAGTTACACCATAAAATGTAACACAAATATTGAGTGTGTTTGAGTGGTTGTGAGGAATTTAATAGTTTAGGTCGAAATGGTATATGCGAATAGGTTTTAAAGAATTATTCTGTTGCTTTCCATGGAATCTATTTTGGTAGGGAAACTATTTTGATTGAAAGACTATTTTGGTGTGAAATTGGTTGGATTTGATATAAAATATTTAAATATTTTAATGTTTTTTATATAACATATTTTATATAATTTTTTCAAAATTTTCTATGATAGTGTTATGAGTAGGGTAGTCATTTTTGAAAAACCTACTGAGTTTTATACTCACCCCCTACCTGATAACTTTTTTGCTTTATAGTTACTCTATATTGGGACACATGTAATATAAACATATCTCATTTCATTAGTGATGAATTATGATAATTTTTCATGTGTTTTGGGGTTGGATCATGGAGCATGTCTTTAGTAGTGCAATTTATGTTTGTTGAGTCTTCAAGCTTGTTAGTTTTTTATTCCTCTTTATACTATGATATTAGATTTTATTTCTATATTGTACTATGGTATGGTATGTTATGGGTTGGTATTAATTTTTTCGTATTACATTGTTCTCATGCATGATATGATGGTTTTTTTGGTATTCTTGGTTTGGGTGTATTATCTTCAATGGGAATGTTATACCCCAACTGCTTGTGAAGCCCTTGACATTTATTTCATTCCAATTGTGTTTGGGGATTTCGCCTAAGTCCAAGTAACATATTTTAACTTTCTCAATCTAGTGAGGAGATGAGTTATATTACACATCCTCTTAAAATTTTATATGAAATCATATTTTTGGGTGTGGCATCTTGAATTTCATCTTAGTTTTAAATATTAGCTCCATGACATAGGGTTGGAAACTATAACATTTCTCGAACCCAAACCTGCACGCCACCTTCTTCAGTGTTCTTGTAGCATGAACCCTATGGCATGGGTGTAGGGGTTTTACAATATTAGTATTCTCAAGGACCTTTAAAATCATAAATACAGTATAGACAAAGGTGTTTCATGTTTGAACTCATCTTGTAAGTCATGACATCATTAAATATAGCATAGTGAGTCTCATTTCCATTCATCATTCATCAGAATGCTTGAAGCCAAGCCAC
Organism: Viscum album; assembly: GCA_963277665.1. Lineage (NCBI taxonomy): Eukaryota > Viridiplantae > Streptophyta > Magnoliopsida > Santalales > Viscaceae > Viscum > Viscum album. The sequence goes on from OY728125.1 coordinate 917,029,600, forward strand.
ATATTAAACCATGATTATCTAGGTGTTTTAGTTGGAATTTAATTATCACAAACCCCCTATTCACCAAAGTTTATTTCAATGTGATATAGCCTTCTTCATTTCATGCCCAACTTCTTCTTTGCTCCATGCATGGTAAAAACTACAATACTGTATGAAACACCACATTTTTAAATTTTTAGTGAATATTTATTGATCCATGATCACTACCATGATATTTAGACTATTATTATATCCATTTTCTCCAAAAAGATATATTTTATTATCATTTTAATTTTAATAATTATGTTCTTAAGTTTGTTTCATCCTCTACTAGAATATAAGGCTACTTCAACATCAAAATAGTCATAATAATGTGTGTTCGAGTTTGAATTGCAGTTTTATGGTATTATGATTCATATTTTCCCTTCAATGTATTGATTAACATCTTTCTTATTGGTGTTTATGGTGTTTTCTGGACATATATAGTTGTAGTTAGTTCGTGCAACGAATGAGGGGTGGTGTTTGTATGAGGAAGAGGACAAGTAAAATGATCTAGGATGATTTCATATTTGATAAATAAATATTCCCCATTTGTAATATATCCCATGTTGGATTTCCTAATATAAATAATTCAATTAAACAATCGGGATTATACATCCCCATATTATAATCCTACTATAGGGTTGGGTTCTAGGTACACCACAAACACCTCACACAGAATCATACTAACCCACTTTGGCCTAATGGAACTTGGGAAACCATAAGCGCAATCCAAAACATGTTTTTATTCCTCCCTATAAACAGTTTGGTGGAAACTTATCTCCCGGGATCTGGTGTAGCTATGTGAAATATACTATTTCCCCTCATTATAAAAAACTTCTTTGCTAGATATCACGAAAAATCACATTTTTGTTTCCTTAGTAAAAATAATTCTAAAAATGTATATTTCTTTTCTTTTTATAATAATGATATTTTATAATTCTAGTAACCATAATTAATGTCTAACATTTAATATTTTGGTATAACTATTTTAAAATCAATAAAATTTTAATCTTTTAGTTAGAACTTTTCACACATAAAAATAAGGGCATCAAGTATCCCAACACTTAAAAATTTTCTCATCCTTAATAAAAATAACAACATTTATTTAAATACAAGAAATGTGATTACTAATATTCAAATCACAAATCAATAAAGTCAAACAATTATCAATGGAAAAAATTCAAATCCAATATAAAATACTAATTTAACTACACAATTTATATAGTAATAAATAAACCCATATATTTTTTCATTATCCCACTAGGAAGTTGATTTTTCATATCCTTTCATCCATTATCATAATTTATTTTTATTAAGAATTATACTTTAGGATGATCCTCACTAATATTTTTCTCTCTCATCACTCAATGTAAAAAAGCAGACTTATTCTCATACCATGAGTATATGAACCTCCTATAAGATGTAAGTGGACAAAAATTCATCATATAGTAAAGGAAACGATCGCAAATAATCATGAGGACTTAGTATTAAAGATTAAATGAATATCGGGTTTCAAGTTTGTAGGTATTATTGTTAAAATATTTAATGGCTCAAAAATTTAGATAAACAATTTATGTACATTTCATGATAACCAAAAGTAAATTATATTGAATTTATCCTCTCTAAAAAAATGATAAAACCCACTTCGAATCTCAAAAATCAAAGAAATCCATGATACAATGAAATCTCAATGATATAACACACCCTATTGAATGTGTTTTTATTTTTATTTTTTAAATATTTGGGCTCAAGAAAAGTATCTCATCCACTACCCAACCCTGAATGATAAAAATAATTGGCCCTGTAAATGGTTTTTTTGACCCTCTAAAGAACTAGCCCATTATTTTTTTAATTTTTTTAATTTTAAAAGGGTTTCAAAAACAGTGTATAGTTAATGATAACATGGATCTGTTCCTCAAAATATAAATGAGATTTCCCAAACACAGTTTTCAGAATATAGAAAATCCTCTTCCACTATATAAAATCTTTCTACCTCACTTAAACTCTTAAATATTATTTAGAAATGGAATAGTAAGGCAGAAAGAGATATAATATGAATTTAAGGCATCTCTTCCATAACAATGTCATTCTGGGTTTCTAGGGGGTAAATAATTATTCAATGTAATTGTTGGACTCATGGATAAATTTGAAATTATAAAATTCCTCAATCGTATTAAATATAAATTTTTTAACTTTGATATGATTCAATTCTTGCTCTATTTGGTAATATGTACCAAGATTTCTCAAACAATACCCCCATGTTAAAAATAATAAATTTAGTTATATAATTATATTATGAATAATAAATATATATATTTGTAGAAAATTGTGTATGGAGTGAAAAATAATAAAAAAATTAAGGCAGATAAATTATATAGATTAAACGTATGAAAATGTTTGTGAACTCACATTTACATGAATTAATGAATTACTTAAATAATGATACATTAAACTAATATCCTATGGTTCAATCTAATAATTTAATTACTCATTTTATTCCTTTAAACTTATCAATATTGAAATATAAAACGTGGAATCATGGGATTCCTATGAAAATCATATCTCATAGATATCAAATGATAGAAAGAAAATCCATGTCTAGACTTGCAATTTTTTGTTTATATCAAAAGAATACCTTTTAAATAAATATAGGGAGTTAACTATAATGATTCAAAAAGTAAACTCTATTTGTAGTGAATTTATTATTCTTATTTCTATATTTTTCTATTTCATTCCTCTTCTTGTACCTCTATGGTTCGGCAGAAGGAAACATATCTAAGATAGTGTATTAAATATATAATTATTTATTAAAAAGATGAGTTTATTGGACCAAAAGTAGAGGTATGAATGTATATTAATTTATAAATATAAAATTAAATAAAAAATAAAAAAATAAAAAATAATTAATTAAATAAAATAAAGTTAGGTTTCCTCTTGAAAGAGATTTTCCTATGGATATTAACATTGTCCTTTTACCATTGTTATGTTATTGGATAATGATATAATGTTACCTATTAAAATTAAAAAACTGAATTGAAATGCTTCCCACCCAAGGTAAATTATCTCTGTTTTCAATTATCTATTATATCTTCAACTTATGGTGGGATTCATATTGAGGAAAAATTTATAGAAAACACAATGAAATAAAAATGTTGTCATATTTTAAATCTATCCTCATCCACCACTACTTCTTTTTTTCTTATTGAAATGTTGTAGTGTTATCTGTTTCCCAATACCAGCACCTCATTATTATAATAATCCAAAACCATGATTATAATTTCAGTAACAAATTTAATGGTTTTTGTTAGTAAATGTTTTTCTAGATAGGCATATAAAATGGCTACCTATAAAACTTACCATGATGCCCTACCATATGTGTAATGTACTTACCACGTGAAGAGATTGAACTTATCATGAAATTCAAGTGACTGCATGGAACCTACCACACGTTTTTCTCCAACTGACTATACAACCAAACTACCTGTTGTGCATTAGATAATCAAATACCATAAAATTCATCAACTGAAGATGCGTTGATTATGAACCTATAATGAATTGAATATCCTAAAAAAATTAAGAATCAACTTACCACATGAACTAATAACTTTCCATGGGATATTTAAGACAATCTTCTCTTATAATGACCTGGTGAATTTGTATTTATAGTAACCATAAGGAAAATTACCTAGCACATAAATAATTAGACCAACTGTGAGTAAAAAATAATTTTCATAGAATAGTATTGAAGATAGAACATTAATTCATGAACCTTATACATTAAAAAATGAACTGACTGTTTGAGGGAATGAAGTTACCACAGAGAGTGTTTATACCAAATGATCGTACCACTAAACCATTAGCTCATAAAACCATGTCTCAAGTGAATAAAATTGACCTTTAACTAAAGTATCCTTGTTAAATATTTTTTCACACACTATTAACTTTTGATTTTTTTACTTAAAATGAACACTGTGAAGAAAAAAAATGTTAAATATAACATTCCAAGTAATGTTTTTTTTTGTTTTAAAATATATTATATATTTTTATTTGAATAGAATAAAACTAGAAATAAATGGAAAAAAATAAATATAGGGTTTAGTATTATGTCAATAAATAATCACCTCTACTTACAAATCAACAACTTCTAATTAGTTTATTATTAAAATAAGTCGATCCACAACCTAGATCAGGTTTTATAGACAACATTACTATGATAGTATAGGCTAAGATACGGTTCCATATTTTTACATGGTAGAAAAATATTATATGTAACACCTAAACTCTTCCATGTTTATACAAGGGTGTAAAAATGAAAACAGTTGAAATAGAGTGTCAACCCCTCTCTATTTTAAAAAAATAGTCTAAGTTTATAAATAAACTGAGTAACAGAAAACATATATTGAATGAATATCAAAATCCAAAGGAGAACGTGATGAGAGATGTGAAAATACATGAAGCTCAAAGTTATCATACATGTTTGTTCAAATGTATTTGAATTTATCCTAGAAAAGATGAAACCATGTATGTATATGATTTCAATAGAAATAGTTCATTGTAAACTTTTCTAAACAGGACCTCTGAGTAGAAAAGGGTAGGCATATTTTCATATGTTGTTATCTGTATATTCCCAAACACCAACATACGATTGATTCTCATTATTTAATGTAAATTCAATCGATATTATCCATTTGAATAATAATTTTACATGATTTTGGTACAATTTCATTTTCGGGCTTAAAATCACATTTTTACAAAAATCTTCTTTTTTATTTTGTATTGTGTTTTAAGCTTAAATTAATTTCTGCCACTTCCTGAAATTGAATCTTGAAAAAATGGTTTCCATATTTTAAATTATGATATAATTTTTTTAAATAGGACTCTTGTTTTTGTTCATTATGAATAGTGATCACATTATATGTTTTTCACCATGGTAAGGGAAGTTATGTAATTAAGGTGTAAAGTGAATGAGGTTATCTGGAGAATCGGTAGAGATCTCAACCAAATTTATTATTTTTGTTTATTATTCTATATCATTAAAATATTATTCACCCATAATAAAAAAATAACATAAATATATTCCATATAATTAGATGTTATTATGTTTATGGTATGACCTATGTCCACCTCCTCTTCAATCAAATGAGAAATGAACCCATTGTTTGTGTGTATGGCGGACTACTGTCTCATGAACTAATGTAATTTTTCCATAAAAACCTCTGACATATGCTTATATATATATATTTTAAATATATATATATATATATATATATGATATTCATTAAATAATTATAATTTTTAAAATATAAGGTAGTTTTTATTTTCTTACTTTCCTATCAATTGAAATACTATAACTCCATTCATGCGTATGTGTCGATTACCACCTTCACGATGCGATGTGATTCATTTTTAATCAATGAATAACATAAATGGTATATATATATATATATTTAAATATATAATATGATATTAATGATATAATTATCCTTCTTTATAGATACAATAGTATTTATCTTATTTCATTCATTTTCATTGAAAAATAGAAATGTTAGTCATGTGTAAATATAACTTACCAGCTTCACGATTTTAGCATAATTAATTGTTTATAAGAATATAAGATGGTTAGTTTTAAAAGTATAACAATTTAAAAAATGATAGTTATTTGATGATTATTATTCTGAAGATAATGTAAAAATATCCTCTTTGACCATACTCTACTTACCAATGTCATTTTTGACATATTACTTGAATATCATTAAAACATCAAATATTACATAAATTGATTTAGTAATTGTATATAATTGGGCAATACATTACATTAAAGTAATAGAAAAATTGAAAAAAATTCTTTATGAAGTATATATATATTTTAAGTTTATTATTCTAGAATATATAGAAAAGAATTTATTAGAAAAACATGATGTAAGAGATACTTTACATTAATAACATAATTTTAAATGTTTTAAAGATTTATTTTATAAATTTTTTTATTCCAAGTACATATTCATAATTTTTTAAATATAAATAATTATATGAAAATAAATTAAATATAAATGAAATATTATACATCTTTTTTTCTTTCTCTCAAATTATTTTAAAATAAATCATTTTACGTATTTTAAACAGATCATTTTTGACCTGCTATATACAAGGAAAAATGGAATGATCTATTTTAACATATACGACATCAATAAATTTCCCCACACTACAACCATTATTTTAATTTTTAATTCCTTTATAGGTTATCATGTTTTACTCAAATAAAAACCATAATTCTGTTTGTTTTTTGAAATTTATTTTTGTAAATATCATTTTAAGAAATTGGATATACCAATATCTGAAAATGTTTTTTTTATGGGTAAAAAGTATATTTTTATATGTTTGATGATGGAAATGAAATATTATATGTATTTTATGTATGTTATGGTCCTTGAAAATTTATTTATGATAAAGGGTTATCCCAAAATATCTTAATATGGAGGGTGAGCATGATATATCTCTCCAATGCACTGGGCAATGATTATATTCTCTGGAAAATTATGTTGGAAGCTGACCGTATTAGTTATTCTAGTTGTATGGATTCTTTTAATTCCTACATAAAGATGATGTACTAAGAAAACTATATGAATTTTTAATTCTCGAAAATTATTTTTCATGGAAATCATCTTATTTCAAAAGGAAAATGAAAGATATTTTGTTTTAATGGAAGAAATTTTCATTTTTAGTGTCAAAGGTATGTTTTTGAGAAAATGATTTCAATGGTTATCATGTTCTCTTAAAAACCCTTATGATTGAAATTTTTCATTTATATTTTCATAAAAATTATTCAATGAATTTTTTTGACAGTATAGCTAATTTCATGTGATTGGAAATGATTATTTGTGGGAAAAGTTTATTATCTTAAAGGAAAACTCTTTTCTATGATATAATGGTATTAAATTGTACTAATTGTTTTTATTTCTTCTTGTTATTTATGTCCCTTATTGTGATCTTTGTGCTCATATCACTTTTTAAAATTATTTTCACAACATTAAAGGAGGAGTAACAACAAAGAAGAAGTAAAATTAGAAGCCACAAAGATTTGTAATGAAACAAAAACACATTTCATTATTAATGTTTTATATTTTGAAAATAATTGATATTGATAGGAAGTGTCTACTTTATAATATATGGTTTTTTTATATGAATGTTATGACCTAATTATCAAAAATATAAAAAAAGATCATAAAAATGATAGAATGTGAATTCTTTTCTAAGGATTCAATTTTTGGATTGATTATGGATTGGGTCCTTATTAAGTAGGAGAGAGGAATCATATAATTACCTCTAGGTCTTCATTGCACCAAATGGAAGACGAAACAACTAATAATTGATGGAGATTCATTAAGGGAAGTGGAGGGGGGTGAAGGTGGGGCATCCATATAGGTTCTGGTGGACCAAAACAAGGTGATAAATTCGATAAGAGATTTAAATGTGATAAGGGCCATCAGATCAATTTGTCCCCATGTTTTTAAAACAAACTAGAGTCCATTGAATGGATATTGATCCCAGCCACCCTGAAAGGCTCCTAGTTATCCCATTTGCTAGGTAGTGGCCCCATATCAGCAAGACGACGGGACTTTATTTCCATGCTCTAGTCACAACTTCGGACCCTAGGTCCCTCGATCGCTATTGCTACCCCTCTTACACCTGAAACCTACTCAATTAGGGACGTTTGATCGAGGGCCAACAGAATTTATATATAAAAATAATCCAATGAAGTGTCTGAATCTTACACACATACACACACATAAGTAAATAAATAAATACATACATAGATACTTACATATTGATATATAGACAATCATACAAGCCAAAATACAAACACACATATATACATGCATGCATACATAGTTACCGACATACATAAAAACAAATAGAACTACATACATACTTACATTCATAGATGTAGAGACACACATATATATACAAACATACAAATATACAAACACACATACATATTTATATAGATACATACTGACCAAGATACATAAATTCTTATATTCATACACCCATACATGAATACCTATATACAGACACACATACATATAGACATACATACATACATACATACATATATACATCCATCCATCCATCAAAACATCCAAACATACATACATTTATTCATTCGTACATACATAGATACATACATAAATACATAAATACATACATACATTCATACATAAATTCCTTCATTCATACTTACCTACGTACATACAGGTAAACAAACAATCAAACAAACAAACAAACATACATACATACATACATACATTCACACAAACATACATACATACAACCAAACATACATAAATTCATATATAAATACAAAAAAATATACATATATACATTCAAGGATACATACACACATATATACTGATAGATAGACACACACACATATATATATTTATACATACATCCATATATATAAGCATACATAAACACAAACACAGAACATACATACATATATACAAAAAAAACACAGATACATACATACATTAATACAACATACATCCACACATGCATAAAAAATGCATTTATACATACAGAAAACCACATTACATACAACCACATATACACACATACCTACACACACACAAACACACAAATACACAAGTACATACATACAGACACACACACACAAAAAC